>CAOLHI010002471.1:0-255396 GCA_948474755.1 Ctenosaura bakeri | reverse complement strand
TCTACGGGTGAATCCGAAGAAGTCCCACCTCGAGCCGGCGAGGATCTTGGACTTCATCGGGGCGACGCTCGACTCGACCTCCGCCAGGGCGTACCTACCAGAGTCTCGAGCCCAAACCCTGATCCGGGCCGCCGCTCACGCTCGTACGGCCCCGACGTTATCTGCGAGAAGCGTCCAGCAGCTCTTGGGCTACATGGCTGCAACGACCGCTGTGACATATCTCGCCAGGCTGAGAGCGAGACCTCTTCAACACTGGTTCGTCCGCATATTCGACCCCCTGCGAGACGAACAGACACTCCGACTGCAGCTGCCGGAAGACGTCCGCTCATCCCTCCGATGGTGGCAGTCGCGACGCAATCTCATGTCAGGGATGCCTTTCCAACAGCCGACACCGAAGGTGACGGTAACGACCGACGCCTCCCTGTATGGATGGGGTGCCCATTGCGGCGATCTCAGAGTCCGCGACAGATGGACCGACGACGAGACCGCTCTCCATATCAACGCGCTGGAGCTGCTCGCCGTCTTGAAAGCGCTACGGGCGTTCCGCCACGCTGTGGCGGGGCGCACGGTCCTGATTCTGACGGACAACACCACCGCCGTCTGCTACATCAACAGACAAGGTGGGACTCATTCCACGACCCTGCTCCACATCGCGCTCGACCTGTGGGAATGGTGCATTCGCCTGCACACGCATCCCGTGGCAGTTCACCTGGCCGGGCAGGAGAACACCACGGCAGACGCCCTCAGCAGGGACACCTCATCCCATCACGAATGGTCTCTCTCCGGAGAGGCGTTCAGACTGATTCGGGACCGCTGGGGCGAACCATCGATCGACCTCTTCGCGACCAGGGAAAACGCGAAGTGTCGCCGATTCTGTTCCAGAGCGGGCCACGATCGCGCCTCCATCGGGGACGCTTTCCAGTTTCCGTGGACCGGGGAACTCCTCTACGCGTTCCCGCCGTTCCCGCTGCTCGGCCGGACGATATCGAAGATCCTCGCCGACCGAGCCGACGCGATCCTGGTAGCCCCGTACTGGCCGAGGCAACATTGGTTCGCACCCCTGCTACAAGCCGCGCGAGACGACCTGCTCCGGTTGCCACCGACACCGGACCTGCTCTCCCACTCCGGCGGCCGAGTCCTCCATCCGGACCTGCCACGCCTGGCCCTCCATGCCTGGAGGATATCGCACTAGACGATCCCGTGCTCGGTACCGTCCTCGTCGCGGCCAGGAAGGAATCCACCCGTCGCAACTATCAATACAAGTGGCGACGCTTCCTGACCTTCGCTAACGAGAGGAGTGAGCCGGTATCGCCCGCGGGGCTCTCTACCGTCCTGCATTTCCTCCTGCACCTCCGGCAACAGGGGCTGGCGTTTCCATCCCTGAAGGTGTATCTCTCCGCGATCGTGGCATTCCAACCACCACGGTTGGCTGCCTCGGCCTTCTTCAGGAACGATACCGTTAAGCGGTTCCTGAAAGGACTTCATCATCTCTACCCGCCGGTATCGCCGCCGCTACCGCCGTGGTCCCTCTCGCTGGTGCTCTCGCAGCTGACAAAGCCGCCCTTCGAGCCGATGGCGACCTCGGATGATAGGCTCCTGACCATGAAAACTGCCTTCCTGGTAGCGGTGACCTCAGCGAGGCGAGCGGGTGAGATCACAGCTCTTCGATCCGATGAGCCCTTCACGGTCTTCCACAGAGACAAGGTGGTCCTGAGACCTGACATCTCGTTCCTGCCTAAGGTGGTGTCCAGTTTCCATCTCAACCAGGACATCATCCTGCCTGCCTTCTTCCCGAACCCGACGACACCGTTGGAGCGGTCTCTCCACTCCCTGGACGTGCGTCGGGCCGTGGCCTTCTACATGGACAGGACTGCTTCCTTCCGACAGACGCCGCATCTCTTCGTTTGCTATGGGCGACGTCGGAAGGGCCTCAAAGTGTCCACCCAGCGCTTCTCCAAGTGGGTGGTGAGGACTATTCAACTGGCGTATGAGCTCGCGAGGAAGCCTCCGCCAGTCCTGCTTCGAGCCCACTCCACCAGAGCGGTGGCTACTCTGCGGCCCTCCTGCGAGGAGTTGACCTGCATGAACTCTGCCGTGTGGCGACCTGGTCCCAACCATCGACCTTCGTGCGCCACTACAGGCTCGACTGCCGGTCGCGCAGAGATGCCCGGTTTGGACGTGAGGTGTTGGCTTCCGTGCTGTAGGACCTGACCCGCCGTCCGACCGGTAAGCTACACAGTCTCCTAGTGTATGAAGGCACAGAGACCACGAAGAAGAAGAACAGGTTGCTTACCTGTAACTGTGGTTCTTCGAGTGGTCATCTGTGCCATCATACACACCCGCCCTTCCTCCCCTCTTTCTCAGGTCCCTGTAGGTTCTACGGCGGACGACAGAACTGAGGAGAGACCGTTGCTTGGCGGGAGGAGCATGCGCAGTACCGGCGTGGGGGAGGGGTTCCCGCCAAGCGAACAAGCTCTAGAAGTTTCCGAACGCTACCGCGCAGGCGCTAAAGCTCCTAGTGTATGATGGCACAGATGACCACTCGAAGAACCACAGTTACAGGTAAGCAACCTGTTCATATGTGATTAAACAACATTGGAGTGTGGTTAAGATGACAACAGTTATTACTGAGGAAGAACACACAGACTGGGAGAGGCTGCAGCAGTTTGCTTTTGCCTGAACTTACTGAGAAGAACAAGATTACACCTCCTCCTTCTCCACTCCTTTCCCTGCTCAATAGTTAACGGAATCAGAATTATTTTTGAACTGTGAATTCACTTTAAAGCAACTGAAGCTGAAGTCAAAGGGGGAATGTGGGCAAAGGACAGAGAGAAACTGGGACATTTTAAAAGCAGTTGAAAACTTAAAATGGTAGAGGATTACTTGGGGTTGTCCCTGCCAAATTGGAAGGCAGTTGGGATGTGTGCGCATGTGTTTGCATGTGTCTCCAAGTCACCTGTTGACTTATGGTGATGTCATGTATTTTATAGGATTTTCTTAGTCAAGGAATACAGTCAGTTCTCCACTTTTGTGGTTTAAACTTTTACAGATTTGATTATTCATGGATTATTTGCTGTCACCTCTGCTGCCTCCCTGTGCCATTTTAATAGAGACTGCAAGCCTCATGAGACTGAGGAACTGCAAACGAGACTTGTAAGTCCCTATTAAAAATGGTGTGGGGCAGCAGTGAAGGTGGCGGTGAGCCCCACCAGCCTCCCACTTCTCCCTTGTGAAGGAACCCTGATGCCTCAAAGGAATCCATGGTGGGTTGAATATGGTGATCATACTTTTTTGTGTGTGTTAAATATGGTTTGAGGGGGCCTACTGTTGTTCATGATTTTCCCACTTTTATGGGGGTCCTGTGCCGCTAACCCTAGCGAATGTGGAGGGATGATTGTACTCAGAGGTGGCTGTGCCAATTCCTTCCTCTGAAATATAGCCTACAGCACCCGGTATTCGTAGGCAGTCTCCCATCCAAGTAGTAACCAAGGCTGACTCTGCTGAGCTTTCAGGATCAGATAAGACCTAATGCTTTAAAGTATTTAGGCCCAGTAGGAGGGAAAACTCATAGTTTTTGTTTGTTCATCCTCATAGCAGACTTTTCTGGTGAGAGATTCTACAACTTCAGACTTTTACCAAAGTAGAACTGAATTGCAGAGAAACTGTTTTCGTAGTCCTTTATTTTCTTGTTCTATGGAGAACCTCTTTGAACTTTTAGACAAAATTTGGCTTTTCTTTTGTGACTGTGACTTTTTGTGTTTGTGAAACAATTAAAAATTAATCAATGAGTCCGTTTTTGGGAAGAAATGACAAACAGAAGCAACACAACACAATATACAGGTCTTCTATTCCATGAGAAAAATAGATTTCCAAATATAAAGAAATGGAATCAGCAGGGAAATGTGACTTTTGTTCTGTTCTATTGAGAGGGTAATAAAATGAAACTTTAAAAAATAATTGCGAATGTCCCATTAGTATTTGTGCGGTAGGAAGTTAACAGGTAGGGATGCAATTCTTTCTGTAGCGTGCTTTTGTGAGTTTGTGAAAGAAAGAAATGTCCACAATCAGATTCAGAATATGATGATGAATGAATGTATTTAGCATAAAAAAAGAGATAGATGAAAGTTAGCAGACTACCACAGCCAATAGTGATATAGTCTCTTCTCATTATGCTGGTGCTGAGATGATAAGTGTAATCTCTTCTGTATTGCCGATGCTCTTCTCCCTGGAGTTCCATCATGAAAATGGGTTCTTTTTCAGCTTTATACAAAGCTGTGAAAGAAGAGATGTGGATTAGTGTGGATTATTGCTGGTTTGACATGGCTGAATATATTACATGTGCAAGCAAGGTTGAGTGTGTGCTGTATTGTATAATGTCTTCTTGAAAACCTGTAAAATATACCAAGTTCTTTACAGTATTCTTTGGCTAGATTATTCTGAGGTGGTGATAGCAGCAGTAACAACCTCTGAATCTTCTTACAGGGCCTGAAGTTTTAAACCAAGTCAAAATGAGTTCAGAAAGTGGTAAAGAGCCCATAGCAAGGTGTGAGCCTCTTGATTCACTTCTCTTTCATCCTAAGAATAGGGCCCTTTTTGCACAAGGCTGATACATTGTAGTAGCGTTGTATTGTCGCCTTTACATCTCTGTGTTAAACTGGTTTGACATCATTCTGTCCTCTGTGGTTCTGCACGAGTTGAAGTCTTAGCGCGGTTAACATTGACGTTAAACCGATGTATTATAAAAATGGAAAAACTCCTATGTAAACTATCCAAACAATTTCTGCGGCATTTTTTCCTACATGCAGAAGCATCACATTAATTCACACAACTTGCACTAAAATGTAGCAACAGTTTCTACAACTTTTTTTTTAATTGACCAATCAGTGGTGGTGGGGTGGAGCAAGGGAGAGCAGTAGGAGTTCCATGAGAATTGATGATGCGGAAGCTACAAACGATTTTCTCCGCTTTACTTCGATAGAAACCTGAAGGTGTGCAGATAGGATTCGGGGTAAGTTGGAATGAAAATCACTGCTCATGACACATGGTGAAACGCTCCTCCACTCTAGTGTGGAAATGGCCTAAGTTGTCATATGAACAATAGCAGTGTTTGTTCAGTGCCCTGTAAATGAAGGGACATTCCACAGTATGGTAAAAATTATTTGGGTACATAGGACTAACTGTGGGATGGATTTGTAATCTTTTCAACATCAGCTCAAAATCCTTCCATTTCCCCCAGGCTTTTTAAAAGCGAAGACATTTTAGTCAAGTCAGTTTATTAGATTGAGATATTGTTTTCCACAACAAAAGGAAGTCATAAAACCATAGGTTGAAAGGCAGCATAAGGACCGTTAAAGCATTTCCTCCTCAAAATTAAATAAAAACTCAAATAAAACACACACATATAACCCATACAAACATACCAGGAGAGTCTGCCAAAAGATCACTTTAAGTAATTCCATGAAGTCTGAAGAAACACAACAAAATTTAAGTGTGCTGCATATTTTAGAGACCCAGTGTGGTCTAGTGGTTTGAGTGCTGGACTATACCTCTGGAGAGCAGGGTTCAAATTTCGGCTCATCCACAGAAACCCTCTGGGTGACCTTGAGCAAGCCACACACTCTCAGCATCAGAGGAAGGCAAAGGCAAACTCCCTCTGACAAGAAAGCTCCATGATAGGTTCCCCTTAGGGTCACCATAAGTCAGAAATGACTTCAAAGCACAGTAACAACAACAAACAACAAACTCTCTTATTTTATTGCTTTACATTTTTATTTTGTGAATCAGTTTGGGTAGGCTGTGGCTAGAAAGAGGGTACATAAATAAGCAAATATCTCCCAAGGTCATGTTATGTAAATACTCAGTATAAGAGGAACACCAAGAAGATGTCAAAGAAAGTGCTAGGAAAGCTTTGCTAGGGAGAACAATACATAAAGGTGACGGTGAGGAGAACAGCTTTAGTGCCTTGAGCTTAGTTGTAGTTATATTGTGGTGATGACAGTCCTATTTGTTTTAATTTACACTGTGTCTTCTTGTTCTGCTTAGTTTATTCACTTGCTTAAATCTTTATGCATTTCAATCCTGTAAACTAACTGCCCAAAGAACAGCATTAGAATATGAAAAAGGCCGCTGCTGTTAGCTGAGACCAAAGCCTTAGAATCATAGAATCATAGAATTGGAAGAGACCACAGGGGCCATCCAGTTCAACCCCCTGCTATGCAGGAACATACATCAAAGCACTCCCAACAGATGGCCATCCAGCCTCTGTTTAAAAACCTCCAAAGGAGGAGACTCAACCACCCTCTGAGGCAGCGTATTTCACTGCTGGACTGCTCTGACCATCAAGAAGTTCTTCCTGAGGTTCAGGTGGAATCGTCTTTCCTGCAGCTTGAACCTGTTGCTCCTTGTCCTAGTCTCTGGGGCAGTGGAAAACAAGCCTGCTCCCTCCTCAACATGACATCCCTTCAAATATTTAAACACAGCTATCATGTCCCCTCTTAACCTTTTCTTCTGCAGCCTAAACATACCCAGCTCCCTAAGCCGCTTCTCATAGGGCATGGCTTCCAGACCCTTCACCATTTTGGTCACCCTTCTCTGGACATGCTCCAGCTAGTCCATATCCTCCTTGAAATGAACTGCCCAGAACTGGACACAATATTCCAGGTGAGGTCTAACCAAAGCAGAATAGGGTGGTACCATTACCAACCTTGGTCTAGACACCATACACCTATTGATACAACCAAAAATTGTGTTGGCTTTCCTGGCTGCCATATCACACTGCTGACTTGTGTTCAGCTTGTGATCTACCAAGACTCCTAGATCCCTTTCACATGTACTGTTATCCAGCCTTATGTCCCCCATCCTATATTTGTGCATTCCATTTTTTTTTTTGCCCAAGTGTAGGACCTTACATGAAATTAATTTTGTTAGTTTTGGCCCAGCTCTCCAATCCATCAAGCTAATTTTGAATTTTGATCCTGTCCTCTGGCGTATTAGCAATCCTTCCCAGTTTTGTGTCATCTGCAGATTTGACCAGCAAGCAACCTCTTCCAATTTGGTGTCATCTGCAAATTTGATGAGCATGCCCTCTATTCCATTGTCCAAGTCATTGCTGAAGATGTTGAATAGCACTGGGCCCAGGACAGAACCCTATGGCACCCCACGCTAATCACTTCTCTCCAGGATGAAAAGCAGCCATTGGTGATCACCCTTTGGGTTTGGTCAGTCAACCAATTACAAATCCACCTAATAGTAGCACTGTCCAGCCTGTATTTTACTAGCTTCTTTGCAAGAATGTCATGGGGAACTTTGTCAAAGGCCTTATTGAAATCAAGATATGCGATGTCCACAGCATTCCCTTCCTCTATCAAGCTTGTAACTCCATTGTAAAAAGAGATAAGATTGGTTTGACATGACTTGTTTTTGGGAAATCCATGTTGATTTTTAGTGATTATGGCATTGCTTTCTAAGTAATTACAAACGGGCTGTTTAATGATCTCTTCTAGGATCTTTCCTGGTATTGATGTCAGGTTGACCGGGTGATAATTATTTGAGTTGTCTTTTTTTCCCTTTTTGAAGACGGGGGCAACATTTGCCCTCCTTCAGTCTGCTGGGACTTATCCTATTCTCCAAGAGTTCACAAAGATTATTGCCAGTGGTTCTGAAATGACTTCTGCCAGTTCTTTTAATATCCTTGGATGGAATTCATCTGGCCCCAGGGACTTGAATTCGTCTAGTTTAGCCAAATATTCCTGTGCTACTTCTCTACCTATTCCATGCTGCATCCCCCCACTTCACCACTTGTTCCCCACCCCCCAGATTGAGTACTTCTATCTTTTTGGGAAAAAATTGAAGCAAAGAAAATGTTGAGCAGTTCTGCCTTTTCCCTTTCCCCCGTTAGTAACTGGTCGTCTTCTCCTGACCCTAACATTTCCTTGTTTTTCCTTTTGCCACTGACATATCTAAAAAAGCCCTTTTTATTGTTTTTAATGTCTCGGGCAAGCCTGACTTCATTCTGTGCTTTAGCTTTTCTGACCTTCTCCCTACATATCCTGGCTATTTGTTTGAATTCTTCTTTGATAATTTCACCATTCTTCCATTTCCTGTACATGTTTCTTTTAACACTAAGCTCAGCTGAGAGTTCTTTGGTCAACCATTCTGGTTTCTTTAGACACCTGCCATTTTCTTCCTTATTGGCACAGTTTTAAATTGTGCCTTCAACATTTCACTTTTAAGAAACTCCCAGACGTCATGAACTCCCTTTTCTTTCGGTATTCTTGACCTTGGAATTTCAGCCAGTAACTCTCTAAGTTTACAGAAATCAGCTTTTTTAAAAGTCTAGAATGTGTGTCTGGCTACACTTGGCTTCTCCTTCCTACTGAATGACAAATTCCAATAGAGCATGGTCACTCCCCCCTAAGGATCCCACCACTTCCATTTCATTAATGAGGTCATCCCTGTTGGTCAGGATCAGATCTAAAATAGTGGATCCTCTTGTTGCCCCTTCCATCTTCTGGACCATGAAATTGTCAGCAAGGCAAGCGAGGAACTTGTTGGACCTTTGTGGTCTTGGCAGAGTTTGACTGCCAACATATATCAGGATAGTTGAAGTCTCCCATTACTACTGCATCTCTCCTTTTTGAATGTGTGGTCATCTGCTTATCTGGTTCAGCAGCTTGTTGCCCACAGTGCCCAACTAGATTTCTTTGGGAAGCCCTCAGCAGTGTAGCTTGGTGCAAACGGGGTAGGGGCAGGGGCAGAGGCACGGGGGTAGGTTGACAGCATGCAGGGGAGAGGCGATTGTGCGCGGAGGACAGACAAGGAGCAGCAGCACCCCTGAAACAGTGCCACTGGGGCACACTGCCTCCCTCGCCCCTCTATCCCTATGCCACTGGAAGCCCTCAAGCAGGATGTGGTGTCTGTTATTGTGTGGTACAAAAGCAAATAAATAATACAGAAAATTGATTTTGCAGAAGTGGCCTCATTCATTCTCACAACTGAACAGAGAGATATAACATGAGAGTATAAAATGAGCTATTCTGGAGCTGGCCAAAGACCCAGCATTCTATTCACGTAGCCAGATACCTTTGGGAAGCCCACAAAAGGAGGACATGAGTTCAACTGTACTCTCTACCTAGTGTTTCAGAGGAATTAATACACAGAGACATGCTGCTACCAATACTGGAGGAGATACATAGCCATCATTATTATTAGCTTTAGTTAGTCCTAGTGCTAGTGTTAATTCCCTTTGGAATCTGTCCAAGAGGATAGCCATCACCACACTTTATGGCATTATTTTAAGAAATGTTGTTGCTGCCGTTGCTCTTGTTGTTATTCTGTGCCTTCAAGTTGTTTCCAACTTATGGCAACCCTGAAGTGAACCTGTCATGGGGTTTTTTCTGAGAGTGTGTGATGTGCCCATAGTCACCCAATGGGTTTCCATGATTGAGCAGCGAATCAAACCTTGGTCTCCAGGGTCATAATCCAATGCTCAAACCACTATACCACTCTGAGACTCATCTTAAAAAATACTTCTTTTTATCTGTTTTTCTCTCCCATCCTTTAGCTTCAAAGGATAACTCAAGCTTCTGGTATTAAGAAGGGGAAAAGCTTCTCCCTATTGATCTTTTCCGGTCATGCATAATTTTATATTCTTCAGTTATGTCTCCCCTTCCTTGCTTTAGTCCCTCATGGTTTAGATAAGCTAAGACATTTTAAATGTGCTAACCTGTTACCATACATTACCACCCTTCCTACAAGATATGCAATTTTCATAAATTGAATTTGTTAATGACTGCAGAACACAACTGGGGGCACGTTGGTCAGAGGACATGTTCAGGGTTATGCTGGCTGGAAATGTGTTTGGGGTCATGAAAGTTCAGATAGGATTATGTGGAAAACCCAGTATAGATGGGTTAATCCCTTAAATACTTCAGGCTTTTGGCCTTTTTGAATACAATGAAAAATGAACTGCCCAGATTGGTGAGCAGTTGGAGACCATCCCTCAACCTTACCCTACAGAGATCTTCTCTATACACCCTGTTATAAAGACATTGTCATGAGTCCCATCAATGTTTTGTCACTCCAGAGTTAAGCAATCAGCCCATTTCAGACAACGCAGCCCTTCAAGTTGTGAAATAAGGTAAACCCTAGCTTCAACCCCAGCCAATTGTAGTACACAGTATATGCCATTCCTCTGTGCTACTCTAACATGCTGAGTCCCTCTGCTGTGACCCTTTCTTCAGGACTGGTAACCATCACCTTTTCCACCCAATCTCTATCCAGCGTTTCTTGCCTCACTTTCCAATAGCCTTGTATGGTTCATTTCTCATATGTTTGTCAATTCAAATAAAATACTTTATTAACTTTACCTGGAGTCCTCTCTACAGTTAGTACTGGTATACCTAGATGAAAAAATCCTGCTGTTACCCTCCTCTTGCAGGCCTCCTTTGAACTCTAATTCCCCCAAATTCTAAGGAGACACTAGCATTGTGGGTGGACCTCAATGTCCCCCACCTCTTTGGGTAACATATCATAGTGGAGAATCAAAATCAAGATTAGGATCTTGAGGTGTACTGGCACACTGTTGTCCTTTGGCATATCATACTAGTCAGACAGAATTCCAGATAATTCTGCTTTGCCTGATCAGTAGCAAAGGGATACCTCTTCAGCTGCTGCATTGTCATGAGCTGGCTATTGTGTAGGCTGCAGACTAGTCAAGGATTGTTGGCTTGGCAACCTTCAGTTAGCTTTTTGAATTGCACAATACATTCTTCCCTTTTCAACTGCCAATTTCTGAAGACTTCTTCATCTCTTCTTTTGAATTTCTCTCAGAAACCCTTCTGCTAAACTGGTCTTTAGCCTGAGCACTGCAACCTGCTCAATGCACATTCCTCTTTTTTCTTTCTGTGACTGGTGTGTAGATGTTGCTGTTGCTGCTTTTTAAAAAATGGTTATTTAAATTATTTTAGCAGGCTTGTATTCAATCCTGAGTTCTGTGTTATTAGGAGAAATATAATGTTTCCTAGTGGGAAGCTGTTCCCACACTACTCAGAAGTGCAACCACCGGGAAGAGCTACCTATGCTTTTTCACTTTCTATCTACCGGGTACTTCTTTCTCTATGTTGAGGTGCTCGCAGTGGTAGACAATGGCCTTACCTGTGGTTTGTCACATATGATGTCTCAGAAGATGTCCATTATTTCAAATAATAGTTAACAGAAATTATGATTTGCAAAACAACTTTAAGTCATGGTTGCTGATTCTATTTTGTGAAATAATTATATTTCCTATCAAGTTAAAGGTTCAGCAACTGTGGTTTGGGGTGGCATGTCACTTGGACCATAGTGGTACTCTGTTAAAGGTATTTGTGCAGAGAGGAAAATCTTCCATTTCATTCTATCTCACTTAAGAAATCTGAGAGCAATCTGAAAAATCTTACATTATGGCTATCAATTTAACCCCTTCATCACAACATTGTGAGGTTTGAAACAGAAGTAATTGGTGTGTGTGTGTGTGTGTGTCCGAAGTTGCATTCTGCATTATGTTTCCTACAACTGAGCATATTAATTTTGTCTACTAATTGTGATGCAAATAACAGAGATACTTGTTCATCAGTCATGTGTGTGCAATAATTTTCATCGAAGGCTTTAAAAAAGATAACAAAACCCATACTGAAACTAAATGTCATACTAGAAAGGCAATTGTTCAAGAGCAATACAACTCCATCCAGAGGAGAAGGGTATCCTTTTAATGTGGGAGAGCTGGGCAGATACAAGTGGGTACTGGGTCAAATAAAATAAAATAAAATAAATTGCATGAACCTACATTTACCCTAAACTAGAGCTTTCCAAACTGTGTGTTGCAACACATTAGTGTGTCACCTGCAGTGTGTAGATGTGTAGCGTGAATGTTAATGGTTGGAGGGGCTGCCTGTCCAGCTGCTGTGGTGAGCCAGGCCCGAATGAAGGGACTGCCTCTGCCGCCCTGGGCCAAAGAAGACCCCAGCGAGAGCGGCAGCGGTGGGCCAGGTCTAAATGGCCACTCCACTGCCACTGCCCCAGGCTATGGAAGACCCCAGCAAGGGCAGCAGTGGTGGCAGGCCAGGCCCAGATGGAGGGCTTGCCTCCACTTACTGAATTACTGTGTTGCAAAATGATGCATGTCTAAAAAGTGTGTCACCAACATGAAAAGTTTGGAAAGCTCTACCCTAAACAAACACAGGAGCTATAAGTATGTGCCCACTGTATGTTTGTCATTTCCTGACCCAGACATCCAGGTTTAATCTTCTCAGTCTGAATGATCTGAGTGAACTGAAGTTTTTCAGAAATACTCAGGTTAGCAGGTCAGAAATACTCAGGTTAGCATACACTGCAGTAGGATTGAAGAACATAAGGGACAACATCTCTTGTATGAAAAAATTGAAGTGAATAGGTTTATGCCATACAACTGTTGGAAGAACAGGAACAAAGGATATCTGAACAAAAATGAGATTCTGTATTACCTACTACAAGCTTTTTTTTTCTTTTTTGTTTTTGTGCCTAAGATAAATGTTGCATGTCACAAACTCTTTTGGAGCTCTTCAGTTTCCATTTACTGTGGAAGTCTTATTTATCCTTGTAGTTTCAACTTGTATCTGAAGTCATCTGTAGGTGTGTTTTACGCTGGACTATTTGGGACTGAAGGCATGAGTGGATATGCCACTCCTAATAACTTTACCACTAAATCAATGTGCAGAATCTCTCAAAGCTGTCCGGAAATTTAGGGGTTCCTAAAGGGCTGCCGATTTTGCACTCTCAAACATGGGGTCAATTTAGGCAATATATGATTAAATAAGCTTAATGACAGTTTGATGTAATGTCTGAATTGACAAGGCCTAGCTACCACTGCTGTTGCAAAACGAAGCAAGCCCCTATGATGTGGGTTGCTAAGAGACAGAAGAAGAAAACAGATGTGTAGCTTTAAATCATGGTTTGGGTTCTAAGCTATCATCAGCACAAACCATATTTGAAAAGATGATCAAATAATGCCATTGTCTTTGCTAGTTTTGGTTAGGTAAGCAACTTTTTTGGGGAATCTGCCACAAATTGTATCAGTAATATTGTTTTATCACATTAAATAATCTGTGCAATAGGATAAAGTAGATATAGTGTAGTAAATATCTCATAAAGTAAAAGCAGCTAAACATGCAAGGTACATAACTTTCCTTGTTCTTTAGCCCAGTATGTGAAATCAGCTTTGATCAATCTGATGCTCCATTGCTTAGATGAATATTTTGACTTCCTTTTCCTTTTGTGTTCCAAGGGCTTAGGGTAGGATATTATATAGATGCTTATATGATTTTTGTCTTCTTAGTAGCTGTGTGGGAAAAGGAAGAAGATCATCACCCTCTTCACTCTTTTATCACTGGCGCTCTCCACTGGATTTTTTACCCTTCAGCAAAAAGAAGAGCTGCTCTGCACCAAGCTATTTCTTGCCAATTCATTTGGTTCATGGAAGTGAGGACATGAATATGTCAGTTTCTTTCCCTTGCAGAATTTAAACAATAAGTTGTGAGAGCATTTTTTCTAGGAATCAAGTGTAAAATAAAATAAAATTAAATGTTTTCTGAGAAAATATTAGAAAGGTTGGAGGGCAAATTCTGTAGAATTCCTTAGCAAAATGTTGCAATATATTCTGTAAATAAAATGATACAGATTGGTAAGTAAAGTCCTTTAATTTGCCTAGAATCTTCCAACTGGAACAAAATGGAACCATTAAGATGTTTTCTGTAGCTAGATGACATTTCAGCTGGTTTGAGCTGATTAAAACAGAGCCAGGTCTACAGATGCTATAATATTAATAGCTGTGGCAGCTTCTGCGAAAATAGCTGTTAAATGGGGAGTAAAAAGCTTTCCACACTGCCAAAAGTATAATAAAAACAGAACTGTCAAGTATATAATGTTGTTGGCCGGAATGATTGTGACTTTACAATTTTCCAAAGCATTTGGTTTATTTGATGTACAAGATACGAGTGTTGTAAGAGGTTAATGTGAAGCCTTGACTGGGAAGAATTAAAAAGTGATAGAACACAAGATGGAAGGTTTTTACTTATTCTATAGACTAGATATTTCCTGGTTCAGTGTGGGTCCCTATCTTAAATTTTTGTTAGACCTTGTAGCCTACTGAAGAAAAACAGTTTGCTTCCAAGTGGCCAGAACTGCTGATGATCATGATGGTACTTTCACATACAAATATCTGTGGGAGTAATTGGCACCTGATGAATGTAAGTATGCAGATACACATAAATGGAAAATCTGTACTGTTTGATTTGTCAAGTATGAATTGGTCCATGCCTTAGGTTAGCTGTATTATTTATGTCCTTTGAAATATATAAATCATAATGAGAAGAACAGCAGACGTAAAATTTATCAGTTAAAGGCTGGCTTACAAAAAGCAGTAGCAGTAAAATAAAATGAAATTTGTTTTCTGGGGCTTCTAGGTGGTGCTTGTGATCTGTTGAAAGGGATCCACATATGGGGACAAATTATTAATGTGAAAGTTTCTCTGTTGATATCCTGGCAAGAGTACATGCTCACTCAGTCTATGATATTATAAACAGAGTGCTGTCAGTTCAAAAACTTTTGAGTTGTATCTAAAAACCAAAGGATGAATTAGGTTATATGTAGAGCTTTCAGGTAATGTGCATCTGTCTTGATAATTTTTCCTTTTAAATGTAGTAGGAATGTCCATGATATACAGCTTAGCTACACAAGCCTTTAAGGACCCAGAATTGATGTTACAAAAGTTGGCATTAATTGAAAGACTTTAATCAGTGTCAGAAAAAGGAAAACGATGCTCACTCTTATGGACACAACATTATAGATGCCAAGTAAAAAGATTTTCTCTCCATAAAATGCCTTACAAAATATGCATATTTTAATACTGTGTTAGTAAAGTGACAGTGGAGGATTTCTGTTATCTATTTGACACTTAATTAATTGAGAATATGCACCACATAACTCTACTAGTTCTTCATTCTTTTGGCAAAGATATGTTTCCATTTTCATATCTTCCCACTTTACTTTTCCATATAGAGCAAAGACTTGTGGAGGAATTATGGGGGGCCACTATATAGTCTTTCCTCCCCATTTGTAGGTTTGACCTTTGCAAATTAAATTGAGGTACGTGCATACTTCCCCACAATGTCCTCCTCCCATTCTCTTCCCTTGTGCTCGGTGCAGAGAAGGAAGGCAAGCATGCCCAGGCAAAGGCAAAGGAATGGGGGGAAGGCGTGTGTGCCTACTTTCTCCCCTCTGGAGCTCCCTCCTCCCATTCCCTTGCCTTTTGCCAGATGTGGAGAAGGAAGTCTTGTGCACCAGGCAAAAAGCAAGGAAATGGGAGGAGGGAGCCCTGGAAGGGAGCGGGAGGGAAGCATGGGGGAAAGTTATTCACAGTTTTTCCACTGTGCCCTGAACTCTTGCAAAAGTGGAGGGGCCACTGTATTCTATTGTTGGAACCCGACTTCCCAGCAGCCTACTATCATGACCACTGCAGCACTCATCATTTTAGCAGTATCCCCCCAGCCCCATCTGCCTTGTCTTCTCTTGTTTTGTATGAGATTGTAAGAAACATTAGACTAACTGCTATTTAAAAAAAAAGAAAAGAAGAAAAGCACTGAAATTGCTGTCAGTTGTACAGGACTTGAGAATATTGGTAAAATTAATTGAAGTGGGTGAAGGATATTATGGTGGCAATCCTACCCACATGCACCTAGGACTGTCCCACTAAATTCCAGGTTAAAAATACTCAGAACCATGCCAGAATGTTACTGCTGTATTCAGATAAAGGGGCCTTAATATTGATGTCATTTTGGCTGACACTTTAATTTTGGCTGACACTTTAATTTTTGCTGACAGAACATCTGTTCAAGCTGTCCATCTTTTCACCTTGGACATGTTTTCATTAGCAGCTAATCTGACAAGACTGAGTTTAAGACTGGATACCCTTTAAATATATAGTGGAGATGCAAATAGAAATTTCCTAATTCTGGCATATATCCAGGGAGGTACTTAAGGGACTATCCATTAAGAATATCATGCATTCAAGAGAGAGAAAGTTATAGCAAAGTTGTAGCAAAGTTATAAAAGAGCATTATATGACTGATTTAAAAGTGGCAAGAGAATAGTTAAATAAAAGTCCCTGAAGTATGACACACTTTACAGATAACTACCTAAACAGATTCTCAAAATGGCATTATTGCAGACTTGGGAAAAAAACCCCAGTGGTGTAGGGACACGGGAGCAATGGGGCAGTGTGCCCCCAGCAGCAATTTTTTGGGGGTGCCGCTGCTCCTTGCCTGCCTTCCCACACACATCATAGCCCTACCCTGTGTGCCGTAGTCCCACCCCTGCACGCCGCAGCCCCACCTCATCCACCATAACTCCCCACGTGTGCTTTAGCCCCGCCCCCTGCATGCTGTAGCCCCTGCCCCTCCGCCATGTGCTCCAAGCTATGCCACTTAAAAAATAGTTTTTTTCTAAACTACTTCTGCACTAGACCCCTTTAGTCATTGATGTTCCACAATCACCTTGAAAAGAGTTAAAATGGAGGTTACACAAAAGTACATAACATTTGTTGGTTTTGTTGTTGTTTTCCTTCAAGTTTTTTGCAACTTGTGGTGACTCTAAGGCAAACCTATCATGGAGTAATGCATAGTTCCAAGCAGGAACTGAGAAAAAAAGTTTTCTAATAGTGTGTTATGTGCCTTCAAGTTGTTGACTTACGGTGACACCAGAAATTTCATGGCATTTTCTTAGGCAAGGTATACTCAATGGTGGTTTTATAATTTCCTTCCTGTGAAATACAGCCACTACTCACCTGGTATTTGTTGGTGGTCGCCCATCAAAGTACTAACCAGGGCTGCCCTGCTTAGCTTCCAAGATCTGATGGTGTCTGGTGCCTTTAGTGTTGCTGTTGTGTGCCTTCAGGTAGTTTCCAACTTACAGCAGTCCTAAGGCAAACCTATCATGGGGTTTTCTGGGGGCTGAGAGTGTGTGATACACCAAAAGGCCACCCAGTGGGTTTCTGTGGATGAGCAGGAAATCAAACCCTGGTCTCCAGGGTGGTAGTCCAATGCTCAAACCACTATACCAAACTGGCTCTAAAAATTTCTTGCTGGTGGGCTCAGGTTATTTTATGACTGTCCTGCTCAGCTCAATTGAGGAATTAATCTTAAATTGCCCCTGAATTATCCCATATATAGCCTGCTACTCCTTCCCCTCTCTCCCTCCTCCCTCCCTCCTTCCCATCACTGACCCCTCTTCATCTCTTCATTCTTTCTCCTTCCTCCCTCCCCTGCCCTCAATCATCCTTCCCCATCATCTACTTTTCTTTCTAATATGGTGAAATAGTGCTATTTCTTATTAAAGTACAGTGGCCTCTCCATTTTCATGAGGGCGAAGGGCACATAAACCTCACAAAAGTGCAAAGACCATGAGTAACTCCTCTTGCAATCACCCTCCCATTCCCTTGCCTTTTGCATGCCAGGACTAGAGGCAAAGGAATGGGAAGGGTAGCTCTGGATGGGAGAAGAAAGGGTCACGCAAGCCTTCCCAACAATTCCCTTTCCTATTGCCTCGGCATGAGTTCTCAACACCAGGGCCAGAGATAAGGGGATGAGAAGGGGAGCTCTGGAGGAGAGAAGGCAGGCAGGTGCCCGCTGTCCTCCAATTCCCTTGCCTTTTGCATTGGAACACTTGCCTTCCTTCTCCACACCTGGCAAAACTCGAGGGAACAGGAGGAGGGACATGGGGTGAAGGCAGGTGTGTGACCCGTGAATAATCAAATTCGCAAAGGTGAAATTCTCAAATGTGGAGGGAGGACTGTAGTGACTAAAGAAGAGAAATAATGGAAACAGGTAATGTAATAGCCCACCCATGCAGAACCAAAGTTGGGCAGATAAGGCACAATTTATGGCTATCTTCTACCTAAGCTGAGCAGGAAAAGCATAGAATGAGAGGGCCTACAGGAGGAGGTGTTCAGTTTAAAGTAGCAATTTATCTGAAAGGCCTCATAGTCCTGTTTTGCATCTATGTGTTCTTTTGTGTGGAGAAAAGGGGCATACAGCTGGTTCAAAATAAAAATAATGTAGTGATGGTGAAAATAGAATGTAACAATTCATATGGATTTTGTGTAAAATGAGTGAACAAATCACAGCAATTTTAGAGAAAAGGATTGGGTAGAAACAACCTTGGTTAAATGTCATAGCTCATCTGTGGATCATATCAAAACTCGGAAAACCTCCCCTCCCATTTTAAAGAAAAGGATTGTCCAAAATTTCCTCAGGAAAGGGTCAATACTTATTTTTTAATCCTGAAGTCTCCTGCAGAACAGACACCTTGTAATTAAAAGAAAGAAGGTGGAAAAAGCAAACAATTGTATAAAGGAATTCACAGTCCTGAATTTGTAAGACCTGAGCAGGTGTGTTGATGACCTGGGACCATGGAAATCTCTGATTCCTAAGGCTGATGACAGATAACAACAAAATACCTATTGGACCCAAGCTGATATATTTTATTTGTATGTCTGCCTGTTACAGTCCTCATGCTCCCCCCGCGATTCTTTAAATGTTCAGCTTGTTTGAAATTAACTTATCACTTGAATGTTAAGTGTTATAATAAAGGTACATGATATAGTACAGACATGTGAGTCAAAAAGCTTTGTTTTTAAATACTACTCTCAAAGCATAATTAAAAGGTCTGTGGAAGTAAATGTGATGTGTTGTGCTACTGCTGTAGCCTGCTCTTGAAATATCTATATTAAAGTCTAGTGGAGATAGACAGCAACCCTCACACAGCAGTCCTCCTGTTTCTACCAGTTTATCAAGTAAGAAATCCTGCTGGGAATTTACACACTAATAGACGAGGATGTGGGAGACTGCTTCCTTCAATAGCTATCATTGTATGATTTATTTTTTCTCCCTGGTAGGAGACTGGGGCTGCTGCCTTTTTAACTACCCACACTCCAGGCAGAAATAAATTTCTACATCCCACTAGCAGCACCTGAGAGATTCACAGAAGGGAGGAATAAGGAAGGATCCCTTTGATTTACAGCTCACAGAAGACTGAATAGGAGTGATTCATTTCTAAGAACATGGCACAGCAGCACTGCGCAACTAGAAGACAAAGTTGAACCCTAGAGACTTAACAAAGTCGGTTCTAGTGTGGAATTTTGTAGGCAACAGCCTGCTTCATCAAATATGGGAAAGAAAACTGCTGGTGGTTTGGGAGTGCCTGTGGCCCACACAAAATCCCACTAGCCCCCTTCTCCTTTTGTGAAAAACAATAGAAGCTTTAGTTTGAGAGTACAAACTATGTGTCCCCCAAACCACTTCTGCCATCCCCAGGTCTGTCCTGATACCCTCACTGGCCCTTTCCACACGCGGGCGAAGAAATGGCCGGAAACATGCTGAAACGGAGCTTACCTTAAACCGGGTAAGTCCGTCGCCAGTGGAGCAGCGCATTTTCGCTGCTCCACACTCGTCAGCGTCCCATGGCGTCCTGCAGCACCCAAAATGGCAGCTTACGACTGGCGAAGGCTCTCCACCAACCGGAGAACCTCGCCAGCCGGAAATCCCGCCCCCGGCAGATCTGCAGGCACACCCTTGCACGCGCCTGCAAATCCACACAGGTGCTGCAACGCGGCTGCATGGGGCTGCATGCCCTGTGCCTTTTAAAAACCACGCGCCGCTGCCACTTCCGGTTGCCCTAGCGCGGATTAGGGTGTGGAACTACGCAAAAGTAGTCTGCCCCAATCCACTTTACGGTGTAGACGACCTTCGTCAGAGGTCGTTCTACACCGTTTTTTAACCCCCGTGTGGAAAGGGCCACTGAAACAAAATGGTGGACAAATGGCAATGTACTGTTCCTGGAAGCTTCTAGGGGTAGCACTGTTTTTTTTTTTTTCTGAAGAAAATGTGCAATCCCACAAACTTTGAGAAAGTTCCCCCCCCCAAAAAAAAAGCCCTCAAAACTTTCCAAGAGTGGAAATGGGCATTGGACACTTCTGTTGTTGTTTTTTCTGTTTCCTTTTCATTTGTGTCTGTGCAAACCTCTGTTGGATCATAAGGGTGAGAATTTAGCTCCTGGACTCTGGAGAGTGCCCAGAACTGCTTAAGCAAAGCCCTCCTCTTATTGGCCACAGTTGTGTTACTGAGAGTTATTAAAGGAATTGTGTTACTGAGAATCTCTGCCATGGTGATTTTCTTGTCATATTCCTAGGCCATTTCCCCGCTAGACTGCTATAGCGCTATTATTCCACTTGCAACATCCTATGGAATCCTGGGGTTTGCAGTTTCGGGAGAGGCCGACTGGCCCCTCCCGAAGCTGCAAACCCCAGGATTCCATAGGATGTTGCAAGTGGAATAATAGTGCTATAACAGTCTAGTGCGGAAATGGCCCTAGCTGAAGTAGCCACTCTAGCTGGCAAGCCTTGGCCCAAGAATCCATTTGGTTCTGGAGGGTTGCAGAAGAAAGAAGCTTTAGAGGCAGGCAGAAGCAAAAACCTTGAGATGGTAATATATCTGATTTTATCACCTGATGTACTTAAAGTTTGTGACCTCTGTGTCCTCTGCTTTAACTGGAATTTCCTTGTGCTACAATGGAAATTCTAAATAAATGTGAATGCTTTCCTGAACTTCGTGTCATTTTGCCTCAGTCAAGCAGCAGTGAGGTATCATTGTCCACTCTAAAGTCCTGCCAGGATATATTGAAGAAACTTGAGAGGTGTCCTGAATAATGACAGGCAGTGTTTGGAATGAAAGTCCATGCTGGAGAGACAGGACAGTCAGCAGATACCTGGATCAAATACTTGGGCTACTTTGTTTACTTGTTTGTAATGTGGGAGAACACAGGTCATGCACAATGCGTGGAAAGGTAATTTTTGGATTACGGCATCCAGAAACCATGAGACAGCATAACTGAGGATTTTGGGAGTTGTAGTCCATAAAATTAATTTTCCAAGCTCTGATTCCATGGTGCTAATTGCATACCATGCAACTTTCCCAATTTGTCAAGGACAGTCCTAATTAATCCTTTGCCCTCCCACTTTTTCAGCTGCTTTTAAAGCATCCCAGTTTCTCTCTCCTTCCCCCACTGTCCCCCTTGTTCTCAGCTCGCTTTGTTACCCTGTGTGTTTGGGGGGTCCCGGGAGGGGCGCCCAGATTGCCAAATAAAATACCAATTGGGGGAAAATTAGCTGGAGCACTCTCTTGGCTAACGAGAGGCAGGGTAACTTTGCAAGGATCTTTAACCCAATGTATACAGCGGCGGGTCAGAGAGCGGCTAGACAAGGTTTCAAAGCAACAAACAATTCTTTATTAAAGACAAAAACACGAAAGACAAGACATAAACTAACTAGCTGGGAAAGAGAAACGGAGATTTGTTCGGGAGAGGCAATACGACAACTGGTCTCGTAGTCCTGGAGAAGAGCGGGGTTCCAGGAAAGAAAGCTCAGCATGGGATGCTGAGGGGAATTCCCTTAGACAACCGGCAGCAAGGCGGGATGGAAGTCCAAAGTAGTCTGAAGACCGTTTGGAAATGAGGGGTTTTTATAGGGGAGTTTGTGCCTACCGGCTATGGCAAGCCAGGTGAGAAAAAAAGGAGTTTTAGCGCTAGACAAAGGATTTTGCAAAAGTCGAGTTTACATGATTGGATTTGCTTTTGATGACAATAGCGTGGCTGGTACGTTGCTGGCCCAACATAAAAAAATGGCTTGGCTGAGAGCCGTGCAGCTATTGTGAAGTTTGTGGCTGGAAGTTCCCTGAAGCTATGAGCGAGGCTTGAGTTGCCGGCCTCAATAGAGTCTGGAATGTAAACCCATTAGCAGCCGCACTCTGTCCATGTTTGTCCGGAGAACCTCGCAAACACATGGAGTGGGGTGGCTGGAAAAAGGTCAAGCTAAGGCCGAATTGTTTGATATCAAAATGATATCTGGGGTCCTCACCCACAGTGCCATAGCGGAAGTAACAGCTTCAGTTGGTGCAGACTGAGTTCAAAGTGCAAAACTAGTTTGCACTCAATTAATTAAGAAGGGATATGAGAGGAAGAAGTGGGATCTTGTGTTTCCCAGTAGGTTCAGGCAAATGCAGACGGCTGCAGCCTCTCCTAGCTTATGTGTTCTTCCTCATTAAGAACTTTGGCCATCTTGACCATACTCTGATGTTGCTTGGCCCCACATGTGTCTCAGGTTTCATCCGTGTAATGTTGGAGGGATAGAAAACCAGTGTGGTCAACTGGTCTGAGTGTTGTACTATAGCTCAGGAGAAACGGTTCACCTTAGGGTTGCTATAAGTCAGAAACAACTTGAAGGCGGACAACAACACAACAGCAATAATATTGGAGGGTATGTAAGTGAAGGTCAGGAAACAAGTAAAAAACACGAGAAGAATAAACACCAGTAATGTAACTTACACAAAAGCTTTCTTGCTGACACCATGGGTATGTATCAAGCAAGACCATTAAGCAGAGAGTGTCCGCCTTTTTATATAAAACTCCAGTTAGTGTTGGACATTATGGTTTTTGTGATTTGGTATGGAGTATTAAAAAAAAACAACATTATGCTGTGTAAGCATTTTGAATTTTCCATGATAAGGGAAATGTTTGGCAATAGCTTTCTGGCATTTAGTGTTATTGAATATTTCCTACTGAAAGAGAATTGCTGGGGATATTGCCAGCTTGTTCAGTAGCAGCAAATATTCTGGTATACGTGGAGGGAAATGCTTAGATCTTAGTACCTAGTTGCACAAGGCTGTTAGGAACACTCATAAGCATTTGCAACTTTTGTGCTTACTAACACTATGTCCAGGTTAGAGACCTGTGGTCATTAACCAGTCTTGCTGAAAATGATGGAAACAACAAACTGTAGCAAATGCAAGTGCTGTTTGGATCCACTGAATTGGTTCCAACTGAATTAGACGAATTTTATATTCAACAAAGACAACCTGAGATTCTGTTTCTGTTTTGATGTCATTAGAGTAGCAAAAGCACGTCTTTGGTATAACATATATGTTCTGCTTTCTTGGGAAACAGTATGTACAAGTCCTCTTCAGAACATACATTGGGACAGAAGGATTTGAGTGATATTTAGGGATATATTTCTTCACAATTTGTACCTCATTTTTTTTTGTTGGTAAATAAAACAAATATTGTACAGTAGTATTTTGCCCTTAAGCATGGTGGGAGTCAGAGAGCTAGTTGTGGGTAATGGACTAGAGAGTTGCCTTCTTATGAAAAAAAAAAGGAGCAACTCCTGTGTTTTTGCCTTTCTGCTAAAGAAAAGTAGAAAACAATTTCTGGAGAAAACAAAATAGCCTTATTGCTTTGGAATCTGCTTTTTTTTGGGGGGGGGGTCTCTGTCCCTTTTGAATTTATTCTTGAGAAAGTAGGGGTAGATGCAGTTAAATATCGTTGTCGTTGTCGTCGTTGTCGTCGTTATCACCATCAGCTTATGTTGGTGCAGGCTTTCAGAACCCTCTGTCATCCTGAAATTGTCCTTAGGCTGCATCAATCCTATTTATTAAATACATCCACTTTTCTTACTGTTAAAATTTTATTGAGGGATGTTCATAAGAATCAATAAAAGGCAGGTGCTAGACTATAGATGATATGGTAATTTTTTTTATATACTGTGGTTAATAGAGTTCAATTGTGACTTGTTAGTGGTTGGTTTAAAATATAAATTGAAATCATTTAAACAAACAAACAAACCTAAAATAATGGCCCCAAAGGGGGGATTAAGTTTCAATTTGTTTGCCCAAGTTGAAACTTCAGTAAAAGTAATTGCCATTGTACTGCTACCTGACAGGTCTAAAAGCTTAGAGCAAGGTGCTGGTTCTGACGTATAAAGCCCTAAACAGCTTGGAGCTAAGATTTCTTGAAGACTGCTCCTCCCCATTTGAGCCAGCCTGGAATCTGAGGTGTTTCATAGAGGCCCTGTTCCTTGTCTGACCATACTGATAGGCTAGGTTAGAGCATACATTAGATCTGAGTTTCTACGTAGCAGCATCTTGAATGTGGAACTCACGTCCCAGAGAGGGCAGCTGGCTTCATCCTTATTGAGCTCAGACACTCAAAATTCCATTGTTCTGTTTGTGCAATAGAACTGATTATAAAATTGGCTTTTTTATTTTTTATATTTGTTTCGTACAGAATCTTTTAGTATAGATTATATGCTGCTTTGCAAGAGAGCCAGCATGGTATAGTGGCTTGAGTGTGGGATTAGGACTCTGGGAGACCAGGGTCTGAATCACCACTCAGTCATGGAAACCCACTGGATGACCTTGGGCAAGTCACACCTATCAACCTGAGAGGAAGGCAACAGCAAACCTCTGATTAAATCTTGCCAAAAAAATTCCTATAGGGTTGTTATATGTCAGTGTCGACTTGGACTCTTGTGACGACAGTACTACTTTGGATAAAAATTTTATATTCAGCACCAAGAGCATGGGTTTTGACCAATGTTTTTTTCTCATCCTTTTTTATATTGAAATAGGGTACAAGGCATGGATGTCCATTGTCTCCTGTAATATACAATCCATGCTTTGAACACTTAGCATGTGTTGTAAGATAAAATTCCAGGATTTGTGCATGTTGGTAGAGAATTTAAGACATTATTTCACAGATAATCTTTTGTTTTTCATTTAATTTCAAAGCCCCAGCAGTCCATTCTTGTTTGGATGCAGTTCATTAATAGTTTTGGTAAAATATCTGGGTATTAAATAACTGATCCTAGTCAGGAATATGGGCAGTGGGAGATAAGACAGACAGTAAGACACTAAGTAATCCACCATAATCAGCCTTGGGGTCTTTCTTCATTTCTGACACCTCTCCAGAAGTGCATCTGTTCCTTGAGAAGTCAAATTGGGCAACAGTGGCACATACCGTCATTGCACTACTGTAATGCACTCTACATGGGGCTACCAGTGCTGACTGGGGCCAGTTCTCATTTTATTAAAGAAAAAGGGCAGTGTTTTGGCAACAGTTTCAGCAGTTAGAAATGTGGGGCAAATATTGTCTTGTCAACTGCAATTTGACTCATATACTCATGCCAAATTGACTTTATGGGGGAATCCAGATTTGAAAATTGTTAAGGAACCCCTTTTTTTGGAAGATGCGGGCTGATAAGGCGACTGTTACCTTAAATCAGATAACTTGGTATTGATGATGTATTTTTGCCTTTCCTCATTTTATAAGAGGAGTCTAAATTACCTCTAGCAGCTGATTGGTAATATCTATAACTGAAACGTCTGTTACAATCCAGATCTGGCCCTGTGCTTTAAGTGCATGCATATATATATATACACACATACATACATACATACACACACATACATGCATGCATGTATGTGTGTGTATATACACACATATACACACACACACACAGAAATATACATATGCATGCACACACATATGCATATATATATATATATATATATATATATGTATATATAAATGTCTGTTATCTATAAATAAATTTGATATGTGAGGTTTACAGCAAGAATGGAAAAGAAAATTTAAATATCCAGTTCTGACTAATCAATGACCATTGGTTTTGACATCCATAACCAGTATGGCTATAAATCTTTGACTATGTCTAATACAGCAGAGATTGCTCTTTTGGGTATATTGGTCATCACAACCTCTGTTCAAGGAAGAGCTTTCTAAATCAGCAAATTGTTGGAGATGTAATACTGCTAATGCTTCCTTAATGCATGTGTTTTGGAATTGTCCCTAGTAGCTTCAGTTTAGGAGAAAGTAATTACACCGGTAAAGTAGGTTTTGGAAGTTTCCTTGCTTTTCAGGGATCTACATGTTTTTTGAATTATTTACCTGTTTTTTGGAAATTAGCAAATGGCCAAAGGAAGTGGATTTTTTGTACCCTTTTCACTGCTGAAAGATTGATCCTTAATTACTGGACAGATCAGGTTTTTTTCCACCTGTGATTCAACATATAGAAGATCTAACAACATTTGCAACATTTGAAAGAGTTTTATATTGACTAAATTTACAGATGGACTTGTATTTCGACATTTGGTCACCTTTTATAGAAACGTTTGTGTTTTTAGTTTCTTGCTTTTGTTATACTGAAACATTATTTAAGAAAAAATGGGGGGGGACACTGCTTTGGAAGCCCAGATGGGCAAAAAAGCAATTAATAGATGCTTTAAACAATTTAAAAAAATTAATAATAGCCAGCTGAACAAAGGGAAGTAGAAGAGTGTCAATAAATAGATGCTGATGATTTTTGTTTTGGAAAGCTCCCTTTCTCTTCCTAGGAATTTTCCTTGTTAGGTGCCGTTGGAGACATAATTTATGCCTTTTTATTAAAATGAGGGTAGACCTCTGCATTGGCCCAGAGTCTGGCTCGCTACAAATCAGATTGATCTATCCCAGTCTAAACTGGATTTATATGATCTGAAGTGAGTTGGTGATTTGGGAGCTGGAATTAAAGTGTTTGCATATGCCTAGTTTTTATAATTGCAATTGCAATTGAACATAAAGAGTAAAAACTGGAGATTTAGTTTGCAGGGGGAAGAATAGAGTTCTGTGTACATGTTGCTCTTGAGGTTCCCTGAGCATTATTAAAATCTATATATAAAATGGACAAAGAGCCTTGAGGCATCTTAAAGACTAGCAAGTTTTATTTAGCAAAAGCTTTCATGAATGTAAAAGGATATGCCAAATTAAAATGGATAAGTCTTTAAGATGCAGCTAGACTCTCTTGTTTTTCTTGCAATGGACCAACACAGTTACTACCTCCTTCATAAAATACATAATTTGTTTTGTTTTATAACATAAATTTAAGAAATCCTTTAAATACTATATAGTAAGAAAAAAATATTATGTGAAGAGGGCCTGACTGTATGAAACTCTGGGGAATCTCAGCAGAAATTCTTCTTTTTAAAAAATGCTACTGTTGCAGAGTTCACTTCCTCTGTTTTACTGGGCCCCTTGGACTTGGATCCAGTCTTCTGCACAGAATGCGTGCATCTGCTGATAAGAATTCATTATATTGGCTTTTCAAAAATGACAGTACATTCTAAGGAGACTGCTTTGTTTCATGTCCTGTGCATTTTGTGGGCATTCCTTGTTCAGAGATTGCAGCTTCTCACTTAGTGGATGCTCTAATATCTACCAGTTCATTCATTTTGTAATCCTTTGTAAAATAGAAAGCTGCTGACTCTTCATTTGTTAAACTAATAGCCCAGGATGGTTGACTAATGCATCATCATTGGAAACTAATGAGAAGCAATGGTTTTCTGATAGCTGGAAAGAAGTATAAGGTTCAGCTGGTTTAAGGCTACTGTTACATCGTGAGTCTGTCTTTTAATTGTTTTATTGTGTCATTTCCCATTCTTAGGTGATTCTAATGATTGAGTATCTGGTCTGTCTCCTCCAGTGCACCATTCTATTTGTCATGAATAAAGATACTCAAGTAAGGTAGCCAAGATCTTCAGTATATGGAAAAGAAGGGCATGATTTAATCCTGGTTAATTCAGCTATAGTATGAAGGGCAAGAACAAACATTGAACACCCAAACTTCCCTCTCTCCTTTTCTCCATATGCCATCATAGAGGAAGCTCCTGCCTTTTGATGATCTATTGTTTGATGACTTGCTGTTTCATTGCTTCCAAATTAAGGACAAGCTCCATTAATTAATAGTGGGGTCTGTACTTTCATCAGTTCTTCTTGCCTACCAAAGCTTGCTTGGAACTGCTCGCATGCACGCAAGCTGCTTGCAAAGCAAACTGAGAAGGAGGAAAAAGGCACGAAGCTGATTGAGAGACTTTGCAAGCAGCATGTGTGCATCTGTGGTTGGTCCCAAGTAAGCCTCCGTAAGTCCCTTATTTCTCTACATGTGTTCCACTTTTGAGCAATTCCACTTTCTGACAGTGCTCTGGTTCCTAACCCGTGAGATAAGTGAGAGAAGCCTGTGTAATGAAGGACTGCCAAGGTTTGTTAAACAATGGTTTCCCATTATAGCTGAACCAGGAAATTTCAGTTTAATCTCTGTTTTCAGACAGTGATAGAATCATAATGGAAGTGCTGAAATCAGAGGAGGAGGAGGCATGAGAACAGACTGTGTAGCACAAATCTTACTCTTTCTCTGGTAAACCATGTTTCAGGAGACACAAATCTCAGTCTAACGAACCACGGTTTAGCCATGTTATTGCAACTTGTTAGTGCATGTGTTGCTCCCCTCCCTTTTTCATGTCAGTGAGGAAAAAGTAACCCCTCTACCTGTGAACATGAAATGGATTTCCTTCTTCTTAAGATATGTCAAATGTGTAAAGTTCAGTGGGCGACATGTATTGCATTTCTCTTTTTGTTTTTGTAAGCGTGAATCAACTACCTGACTTTTGATTTCTCCTGATAATGCCAGGGAGTCAGGTCACTTTTTCCTATAAGCAGCTGTGCATTATAAAAACTACGGGGAATGGCAGAGGACCATACATCCTTAAAACACACCCTTAACTAGCCTGGGATGATTTTATCTTTAGAAGTCTTTACAGAACAGAGAGGCTGCGGCTGGTCAAGAGTAAAAATAGTTCTGAGTTTTCAATGGCTGCATTCCTGGCTGGAGCCCGAAACCATGAATCAGGACTCAGCGCTCAGACTGTGCAAGACTTGAGCGAGGGAGTTATGCTACAGAAGCCAAGAGGGGAACAAACGGCTAGCTGAGATGAGTCTCCCCACAGCTTCGGTAATTCTTTGGGATGGACCTGTCTTGCTTGTGCAGCCTCAACGAGGTACTGTGTCTGTGGTGTTGTCTTGGGTCTGGTTAGCTCTTTCTTGTGCCATAGTGCTATAAAAATAATGCTTATGGGTTTTGAATTGTGTAAAATGTTTCATTATGTTTTTCCCCTTCATCTCATTCAGATTCTTTGTGGGCTCGGTTAGCTGCACATGTTAAAGCAGTCAGAACTTAGAGATAACATTGTAGATAACGCTTCTGATCACTTGCTCTGCTTTAGTAATAACTTTGAGTCCATGTATATTCCAAGTTTTGTGTAGAAGATTTTCACACACAACCACCACATTTTTTCCATGGGCCTGGGTATTGTCCAACTACTAAAATATATAAAATCTACAAAAGAATTATACCTTTATTGGCCAGCCAAAATGCAGAAAATACTAACATGTTTCCTTGAATATATAAAGATTCTAAGCAATCCTCATTCTTATGGCAGTAAGATTAAAATTAGCAAAGAACAGTTCTGAACAGTCAAAGTTGCTAAAATGTATATGTGTCACCAGTTTCAGTATGTGTCAGTGGAGTATGGAGGGTCAGTTTTGGGTGCCGAAGTATGATGTGTGCAAATTTAAGGTAGCAGAAACATTGTCAAGAATAGTTTGGTAGGTTATCAGAGGAGAGCAACATTTTAAGTTTCAGCATTGTAACAAAGACAGGCTTCCCTTATTTACTGTGTGAGTAGTTCTGATAAGATTTGTTTTCAAGTATTGTGTTCCCAAGTTGAGGAAGAGTTGGAAAAGTTTAAGGATAATCAAAAGGGCAATAGCAAAGAGTTAAGATGGAAAAGCACTTATAGGAAGCTTTTGTCTTTTCATACAGGTTGAGAGCTTGAATATGAACGCATATATAGTAGGCCCATCCAGAAGCTGGTGAAAAAAGACTTGCATGTGACAGCACTTCTTTGTTAAATCAGCTTTAAACTTCTGTTTACTGTGAGGTTCAGCTGGGTGATGCCAAGAGTCTCAGTGATGACCCCAACCATTGTGAGACCCAGAGGTAAACTCATGTAGAACAATCACTTCCCTTCACCAACCCAGTTAAGGCTTCCCTTCTTATGAGCAGATAATTGCATACCCTGCCAGCCTAATAGTGTGACCCATCAACAACCCACACAATATTTCACAGGTTGCCTCTGTCACTTGAGACCAAGGGCTACTGGATTACCAGGGTTCTTTTAGAACATACCATTTGATGTTTTTGATTCTGCCCTTGCTGCATTCCCTACCTCTTAGGAGCGTAGGATGAGCTCAGATTAAAAGGGATTGTATGGAGTAGACAAATGCATAATGTTATGCACTGCATGGATGTATTTAGGAGTCAAAACAAACATGTTCCTTAGTTGCAAGAAGGGTAGCTTTAGGTAGCATTGAGCCAACAAGATCAGAGATGACTGGTCACCTGCCCTAAAGATGGCACCTTCTTCCTGATGGTAGAAATATAATATGGGGTTCATGGGGTCTGGTGCTTGGTGTTTTCTACATTTTTATTTGTATCATCTGGAGATAGTGCAGTCATGGCAACCATCTATGCTAGCATAGTCCCACTGACACAAGATATTTCCATCACCGCCTTCTTTTAGGAGCATGAATTTTAACAGAGCATTGGGTTACAGTAAGCTTTTCCCCTGTTCCCTGTAATACTCTGTGGTGATCTCAATGACAGCCTCCATGGTGTAGTGGTTTGAGCATTGGACTATGACCCTGGAAACCAAAGTTTGATTCCACTCTTGGCTATGGAAACCTGCTGGGTGACTTTGGGCACATCACATACTCTTAGCCCCAAAAGACCTTGTGATAGGTTTGCCTTCAGGTTGCTGCAAGTGAGAAATGACTTGAAGGCATACAACAACAACAAAGGACAGGCAACATATTGGCAGTGGCAGTGTGAGCATTTTACCTGTCCCAGAGTTTTCCTATTAATATCCAAAATATTATATGAGTATCCAAAAAAGATGGGTTGTGGTTGTGGCAGTCATTGATAGTTTTCTGTTCACAGTCAGTACTGTGTATTGTTAGCATACCATTCACCCTCAGTTTACAGGATGTGCTATTTTCATGATTGGACATATGTCATGGCTGGAACACATGTGTGAAAGTACACTGGCTGCATGCATATGTCAGATCAGGATGACCTCAGACATGATCAGATCATAAGTTCAGAGAGGATTAGAAAGGAAAGCTCAGTGCTGATGGGCTTGGAATAATTTTTTCAAAAATTGCAAACTGCAAGCACTCCTGAGAACAATAGCAGGCGAAACTGCCCTGGTGAAGCAATCAGAATCCCCACTGTGAGCATATCCTACTGAGATCTTCCCCATTCATCTTACCTGGTCAAAACATCAAGAGATTGTCAGGACTCCCATCAGTGTTTTTCACCTAAAGTTAAGGCAATCAGCCCATTCAGTTTTGTGGGAAATCCATTACCACTTTATCCCTGCACCCTCCTTTAGGGCAGGGAATAGGGTATAAAAACCCTAGCTCCAACCCCAGTAACTTGTAATACTTTGGATGTAGTACACGGTGCACAAATTTCTGTTCCTCTATTCTACCCTCAGAATCACTGTATGAGCCACTCCATTTTGACTTTCTGCTTCAGGATTGGTAGCTATCACCCTTTCCACTCATTTTCTCTCTTTCCAACCTTTCTTGCCTCATTTTCCAATAGCCTTGCATGGTTCTTGAGAGGGTCTGATTTCTTGTGTGTTTGCTAATTTCCAATAAAATACTCTTCTAACTGGAATCATCTTTGCAGTTAGTACTGGTATATACAGGTGAAAAGATCCTGTTGTTACCCCCCTCTGAGCTATAATTCCCCAAATTCCAAGGAGATACTGGCACTGTGGGTTGACCCCAAGGTCCCCCACCTTTTAGGGCAGCAATATCATTAGCCTCTGTGGAAACTTGCTCAGATGCCATAGTTCACATACCTCACTTTAAGACCGTGGTACTTCTAATCATCTCTTCAACTGATTGTAATCCTTTAGCCTGCTGCCATTTATGCAAAAGACTGAGTACCAGCTTATCTTTAAGCACATGAGCATATTTTTTTTTACAGTTATTCCACTTTGTACCACCAGATTAAAACAGATGTTTGAGAGCTTTGCATGAACAGTGCCCCTTTCTGGATCAACTCCTAAGTGAAAGTACAAAGTTGTATGGCAGCAACAGAGCCAGAAATAGTATTCAGCTGTATATCTCTCCTTCTGACCTGTAATTGTCTGAGAACATTGTTAGCTTTTCCATTACATTCTGGTTTTTCTTTTTTAAATTTTTGTTTTTAATGACATTGTTTACACATTCTAATTGCACAAAAGAGAGGTTTTTCTGGTATGACAAAAGCACTTTTTTTGGGATGTAAATATGTTATCTTCACTAAATGATTAAAAATAATAAGATTTCCAACTGCAGCAGTATAGAACCATAGTTTATCAAACGAAAGCTGCAATATGACACAATAAAGCTCAGTAAAATCTATGAGCATAAGCATATTTAATTTCGTGTTGCATGGTGGGCAATATATATAGAGTGAATTCTTAGGAAGATCTTTAGAGGATATATGACTGTTACATTACCAGGTTGTTGGAGATGTACAACAAGTAGGACATAATCTCCACATGTGGCGAGCTTGTTCAGTTGAGAAATTTTGGGAAGAAGTAATATTCCAGACAATTAGACAAATACTATAATTAGAGATAACTGGAGAACCTGCTAAGTACCTTATTAGGTTGTTCTAAAGATTTTGTCTCAGATAAATATGACCAATTGGCACTTAATATTTTTGTGGCAGTTAAACAGCTAAATATTTGTGTTTATTGCAGTGCTTCATGAACAAACCAATTTAAAATACTCCGAATATGAAATGACATGCTAATTATATTGAACTACAAGAAGGTTAATAAAAAGTGAATTAGGGCAAAACAAACTGGAGTAATTCAATGAATATATTTTGGAATTTTAGTGATTATCATTATATAGAAATACTTTAAATCAGGTGATAGCAAATTAATCTTATGATGTTTCTCTTTAAATCTGCTTTTAAAGTTTCTTTGAAAATGAATGACATGTAAAACAGCAGTTCCGAAAGAACAAAACCTGTTGTCTTTCTGGGGATCTCAAACAATAAATGTGGGATTATCAGGGTCCAGTTAGACCTGACAAGAAGGATACATAGCAACACCTGTATTGATCCTGAATGGTCCTCCTTCTGTGACTAATAGCTTCATTGGCAGTAAATGTTGTGACATGGATTAGGGGTGTTGCATAGAGCAAATTATTAATCACAGTCCAGGTCATTCACCCATAGTTGCTTTTAAGCAATCAGTCTCTGCTTCCTTCATTTCTCTCAAGTGCTCCTAAAATTGCACTTAAAGGGGATAGGTATTAGCAGACCAGAAAGGAGATTTCTTCCAGAACTTCAACCATTGGGAGTCTGTGACCTCACATTTCAGCAGCTGTGCTAAGGGAGTCCCTTTGTACTTCTTGCTTTTGGGACTCAGGGCACTAAGATATCCCCTGAGTTGCTTTATGCATCTCAAAATCACAGTTCTAGTTCTAAATGCGCCACCTTCATCTGTAGAACAGAACATCTTCCTGTCTTTAGGGTTTTCCATAGCCTTAAACCTGCTGGTGAGCCATAAAGATTTGAGGAACCTGGTGTGCCAGTCACCAAGGTCTGTTCTAGGTTCCTCTTTTAGAAATGGGAGCAGGGTGAGCAGAGAGCTGCACAAATGCAATGGTTTGAAGTTAGAACTTAATAGCAAAGATTACTGTGAGGTTTTTGACTGGCAGAAGCTGCTTTTAAACATCTTTTCACCTTATATACCTGTCAATGAACAGTTGTGTTACAGCTCTGCATACATCCCAAGATTGATATGGTTTAATTGGCAAATATTTAATTGGCACTACATTAATTGGCATCGATATGAAATGGAACCTGATGTGACTGGAAAGTCAAGCTGGAAAGAGGAAAATTACTGACTATAAACATGAGATTGCAAGGAAGGCCAGCCACACACCCCTCTAGGTGCAACCAAAGTTATTGTCAGGCAGATTGTGAGAAACCCTGGAGACAATAGGCTTCTGGACACAGAGTTGGACATTTCTGTGTGGAAGAGGAAAGTTCCCACTAAACTGTGATTGTTTTAATCCTGTTCCCTTACACCTGGATGTTTCTCTCCATGTTTCTTAGCTTTGTCTTCCCAACCTCTCCACAATACAGAGCTATTACAACAGCCATTACCTCTTTGTCACCTAAATTCTAAGATGATTAACACCATCTGGACCTCATTATTTGTGTTGCAACTCCCATTGTCCACTCAGCTGGGAGAGTGATTCACACCCATACCTGTAGGGTATTTTTTGGGGTATAAAGCCTCTCAGTTTTGAGCAGTCTCTCACAATCTCTTGATTTGCTGATTGCCACACTTCACCTTGATTTCTGAATGAGAACTGTCCATAGGTGTACATGAAAGCCACATCACCACTTTCTTCGCTTTTCTCCAGACTGATAGTTGTCACCTGAATCCTAAAAGTCCTCTATCCACAACTTTCTTCCCTTTTCCTTTAGTTAGTCTTTGTGTGTGTGTGTGTGTGTGTGAGTGCTTGGATCTTTTGTGTGTGTATGTGTGTGTGAATCTCTCAATAAAAACACATATTAATTTACATTTTTTGATTCTCTGGGTCATTCTTTCCTGTGTGACCCCATAAACATTGGTGGAAAGATAATCGTTACATTATCTTCCTCTCGCAGGTCTCCTAATTTTGAACTAATTACTTCTCCATTGTCACATAGCATTGTAGGTGGACCTCTGAGTCCTGGTGGTGCAGTAGTTGAATGCCGGTACTGCAGCCACAACATTGTGAGTTCAGTCCTGCAGTGCTCCAGGCTGACTCAGCCTTCCATCCTTCCGCAGGTCGGTAAAATGAGTACTCAGCTTGTTGGGGGCAATTAGCTAAAAATAAAATAAAATCATAAACCGCTTAGGGAGTGCTTAGCACTGATAAGCAGTATAGAAATGTAACTTCTATTGTTATTGAGCCACCCATGTTTTAGGATAACGGTTGGTAAAAATACACCAAATAAGCCTCTTGTTCTATTATCAGAAGAAATTGGTCTGGAATTTACCATAATTTAAGATCAGACTGTATGTTAATGAACAAGACAGGATTAACTCCTTCTTCTTACACCATTTTTCCAATTAAAACTCCCCCCCTCAAGGAGCTATTTTCTCAGCTAGCAAATGCATATGGCCAGAAGGGAGAACAGTATAGGGAAGCAGCTAACACCCTTCTCCAGGCCAGTGTCTGATCCTTGGCTGCTCAACTCCTGTGGCTGCTGTTTGAGTGAAAAACATATGTGAGTGCATTGATGCATTAACGTTTATAATCCTTCGGAAGTGTGAAAAAAATGTAGAGCCTAATGAGTCAGTCTCTCAAGCATGAAATCCTACCAACACCTGTGTCTGCCTGCTGCATTGACTTTTGTAAAAGCAGGGAAGGGGAAATCTTAATTTTTTCAAAAAAAGTAGTTTACTGATTGAGAGCTCCTTGATATCCAGTCAGTGCAGAAAACCTTGTAGTCATGTGGAAAACATTGTTCCTGCGCAGTGGTTAGTGGACGAAAGAGTGTTTTATAAAATGTTTGAAACATGTTTTTTTCAATTTCCAGGAAATCCTGAGAAGGAAAATCCTGGACTCATGAGAATCTTTGCTTTTGGGAGTTACTTTGTGCAAAATTCACATGGGACTTTTTTTTTTGGTACAAAGAACCTTTTCTGTGCAGGAAATATAATTTCTGTATGGAAAATGACATTTTTATGCATAAATATTTTCTGTTTCCTATGCGAAAAAAACACATGGGACTGCAAATAGTCCCTGATAGTGGCAGGCTAGGGAAGACTGCCTTTGGGGCACACATTGGTTTACTGTGTAGAAAAGCCCTGATCCTGGCCCAAAGACCCTAAAGTCACCATATCCTGTCTGGTCTTGGAAGCTAAGCAAGATCAGCCCTGCTTAGTACTTGAATGGGAGATTGCCAAGGAATACCAGGTGCTATAGGCTATATTGCAGAGGAAAGAACTAGTAAAACCAGCTCTGAATATTCCTTGCCTAAGAAAATCCTATGCAATTCATGGAGCCGCTATAAGTTAACCAGTGAATTGAAGGCACACACACATACCCTGCTCGTGTTTGCTGATGTGTGCTGAGCTGTGCTGAGTACTTGCTTTTGGCATGCTTGAAACAAGAAAATAACCAAATGGGAGGAAAGTTGTTTAACTAGTTTTAAGCATCATCAGGGTCACTTTGGATTAACCCTGAAACTGTATTCAGGGAGAAAAAGTTTTGTTTTATCTAAATTAGTGTACTTATCTTTAATGTTTGCTTTAATAAGAACCCAAAGAAGTACAGTTGCTCAGCACTTTTCCCAGTTTGTCCTTGGATACCCACATGCCTTGCCAACATTGATTTAGCCTCCTAGGAGCCATTTCAGATAACATTCTGCTTCAACATGCAAAGTGCTGTTAAATTCTTATCTTGTCTGAAACAAATTTGCAAGGTAGGTCTCTGGTATTTATATAGAGAGGTGGGGGGTCCCTTGCTGACCAATTAGTTTTCATGGTAATCACTGTCTTGATTAGTGTTTACAGCTAATGCTTTCTTGTAAGGCTATAGCCCCTAACATTTCACAGTTGAAAACAAGGACACACGCTTGTGTTTTGTAAGACCTCTCTCCTCACAAAATCGTTCCTCTTACATCATGATGATGATTCCCCTGCCTGATGTTCATTTACTTTGCTGTATCCTGTCCTCTGAATCAGATGTTTTACTTGACTGGATGTAAATTTCCCTTAAATTTTTTTTTTTATATTCTGTATCTCTGCTTTTTGGCCCTCTAGGCTGTAGGGAGGATCTTCCTGCTGACTGATGTGTAGCACAGGTTGTTGCTGGCAGTGGAGGTGCTGGGTAGCAGAAAATGCTCCTGTAAGCTCAAGTGTTGTCTCATCTAGCTTGAACATGTGTCACTTTGAACAAAGCATCTAAGAGTCTCCTACCCAAATGTACAATTCTGGGCCATGTGTGTGTGCTCTTTCATCTATTTTCAGCTAGCATTTTCATCACAGAGTGTAAGTCTCTGTTATGGATCATGAGCTAAGAAGCCCATCATGTGAGTTGTGTGTGCTCATCGCTGCATTTTCTGTATATGAGGCTGTGTCATAGCTAATAGCAGAAGAGTTTCATTTTGGCAATGGCTAGAGGCCTTTTTTTGTTAGTTTTTTTTGTTTTTTGGAAAGCAGTAAAATGTTCATTCTCATCATGGGCAACTTTATCTTCTAGATGGTGAGTTAATGGAATATTAAGTGTAGAAGATGAGCTTTCCTTGAATGAGTGGGAATTGTGACAAAAAGTCTATTGCATTTCTAAAGTTGTAAGCACAACTGAAAGTTAATGCCATTTTGCGAAAAGTTCACTTGGTAGTCCATCGGACAGAGATGCTTGGTAATCATTTTAGCTTCAATTATATAAGGCCACATAAAGTATTTGCTTGGAAATCCTTGGGTCATAAATACAGATGGCAGGTACTAAAATAAATTGTCTTGTAAAGAGATGCTGCAAAGCAAGAAAATAAAGTACAAAGTCCTGCCATTTGTGCTCCAGTGTGACTAGGGCAGGAGTAGTCACATCTCTTCAATTCCTTATGTTTTTTCAAAGTTGTATATAGCTTGCCTGATAAAACTGTCAGTGGCAGATAAACCAGGATGGACTGATAGATCAGAATACCATTCTGAGACCATGAGAATATGCTGTGCAGTCACCATGATAGTGTATAGGGAAGGTTAAGAGGGGACATGATAGCCATGTTTAAATATTTGAAGGGATGCCATGTAGAGGAGGGAGAGGGCTTGTTTTCTGCTGCTCCAGAGACCAGGACAAGGAGCAATGGATTCAAGCTGCAGGAAAGGAGATTCCACCTGAACCTCAGGAAGAACTTCCTGACAGTCAGGGCTGTCCAGCAGTGGAATATGCTGCCTCAGTGGAGTCTCCTTCCTTGGAAGTTTTTAAGCAGAGGATAGATGGCCATCTGTCGGGAGTGCTTTGAGGGTGTTCCTGCATGGCAGGGGGTTGTACTGGATGGCCTGTGTGGTCTCTTCCAACTCTACATTTCTATGATTCTATGATTACTTCAATATCATATTGCAACACGTGCACAAATTAGTTACACTTATTACACCAGCTCTGAAGGTTTCTCTCCCTTCTGCTTCTGTTCTTCCTTTTACTTGCAGCATGGGTTAGTTAAGGCAGAATGAAAGCCATGCATTTCTCTCCATAGGGATTGTTAAAAACTAAGTTAAAGGGACGCTTTAGCTTTTTATAGATGTAAGCCCACTTGGCTGGGCTTGGTAAAAGCATATACGCCAGTGCAAAACCTGAATTGTCACTCTTTCAGGTTCATGTTTAGCTGGTGGAAGTGTGGGGGCTTCTTTTCTGCCTAATGTAACCCCTCTCCAAAGCCAAGTATCAGTCAAATTGAAAGGGATTACAACTGGAACTTATGCAAGAAGGTCTTGCATCTTGAAGCCTGTGCACTGGAGGAGGCAGGCGCTTTGATCTTAGCCCCATGCTCCTTAGATCTTGTACAGCAGACAGCAGAATGGTTTTGTTTTCTCTGAGCTTTCCCTTTTCCCCCTGGGGCTGTTGCTGTCATGTGAATGGCTGTATATGAGGAGGGAAAGAAATTTCATTTTTCTTGCAAGCAAGCAAGGATTGAGTCCTTGTGGAATAGGAGGTTGGCCCAAATTGCCTGTCAACTTATGGTGACCCCACGAATTTCATAGACTTAGGCAAGAAGTACTCTGAAGTGATTTTGCCAGTTCCTTCTTCTGAAATATAGCCTACAGCACCTAGCATCTGTAGATCTTTCTTCCACTTCAGTTTTTCAAATGAGTTGGTTCTCTTATAGTCAGCATTCTTCACTGAAACACAATACATAGAAATCAGAAATAGTATGACACATATGATATTGACTGTAGTTTTCAATGATACCTCTTTACACTTATGATCTTATCTAGTTCTTTCATAGTTACCCTTCCAAATCTTAGTCTGCTTCTGATTTCTTGACTGTCATCTCCATTTTGATTAATGACTCTGCCAAGGCATAGAAAATCTTGAACTATTTCAATGTCTTCATCATCCACTTTAAAGTTATGGAAATATTCAGTGTTTATAACGTTTGTTTTCTCATTATTCAACTGTAATCTTGATTTGCACTTTCTTCTTTCCTTAATAGTCATTTCATGTTTTTGCTATTCTTTGCTACTACATCTCTTAAACTATTGATGTTCTTTCCCCCAAATTTCATACCTCTTTCTTCCAAATCTAATCCTGCTTTTCTTGTGATATGTTCTACATATAAACTAAACAGGTAGGGTGATAAAATGCAGCCTTGTCTAGCTCCCTTACCAATTAGAAACCTTTCAGTTTCTCCATATTTTTTCCTAACAGTGGGCCCTTGTCTTAAGTATAGGTTATACATCCAAACAATGAAATGTTGTGGCACATTCATTTCTTCTGGGGTGATCCATACCTGTGCATGATATGCACAATCAAAAGCTTTGCTGTGATCTATAAAACATAGGGTGATTTTATTCTGAAATTCTCTGGTGCACTCTGATGTGTATATTGGCAATATGATCATCACTGCCTCTTTCTTCTTGAAACAAGCTTAGATCTCAGCTATTTCTTGTGCCCTGTGCTCCAGTCAGCAAGTGTCCCAGGACGGAGGTGGTTGGAATACAAGGGCTGTCAGTTAGCTAAACCAGTCCAGGTCAGTCACTGGTCATCCAGCAGGCTGAAGGGAGAAATAAGAGGGTGGTTGCTAGTTGCACAGTGTCATAGGTCCTTTTCGCATTAGTCTTCTCGCGCGAGCGGGGGAGGGCGGCTCGCGCATGAAGCCTTCTCCGGGAGGCTGCCGCTTCCCCCTCCTTCCTTCTGCAGGCGAAGGAACGAGCGGGGAAGCGGCAGCCTCCTGGAGGCGGCGGTGGCTCACGCATCCGTCCATTCCCCCCCCGCGCGCACGAGAAAGGAGCCTGTTCCCTCCATCCCCCGCGCGCGCGAGAAAGGCGCTCCTCCCGTCCGCCCCCGCACGCGCACGCGAGAGAGAGAAAGGTGCTCCTCTCGTCCGCCCCCCGCGCACGCGCGCGAGAGAAAGGCGCTCCTCCTGTCTGCCCCCCCCGCGCGTGCACGAGAAAGGCGCTCCTCCCATCCACCCCCCCGCGCGCGAGAAGCAGGACGTGTCGCGTGAGCGCCCCGCCCCATCCCTTCCTTCCGCAGGGGCGGAGGGAAGGAAGCGCGACCCGGCCAGCTCCCAGACGCTCCGCACGAAGGTAAGTGCGCGCGGGCGCCGGGAGCGTTGCGCGAGCGCGGGTGATTTTCACTTGGAAGCGAAAATCAAAAAACCCGCGCTCGTACCGCTTCAGCCCCGTGAGCCCGGCGGAAGTGGGAGTGCATCGTGCGGAGCGACGCTCCCATTCCCGCGAGGCTCACGGGGCTGTCGCGCGAGAAAAGGCCCGTGCAAAAAGGGCCATAGAATCATAGAACAATAGAGTTTCTGGAGCAGTGGAAAACAAGCCTGTTCCCTCCTTGATATGACTTCCTTTCAAATATTTAAACATGGCTATCATGTCCCCTCTTAACCTTCTCTTCTGTGTGTCCTGTGCTGGCATCCAGTTAAGGCTTCCAGCTAGCAGGCAAAGTTTGTCTCAGTTGTACTGTAGTCTGAATTCTCAGTAGGTTTAGAGAGACAGAGTCCAAGTTTACTGTAAGTCCATAGAAAGAATGTCCAATGGCAAAATCCATAGTGCAGGTGAAGGTCAAGGGTTCTAGGAATGTAAACAAAGAATTCAGGATTAGGCTGGTCTGTATCCACCAATAGAATCAGTTGGCTCCAACAGCTTCCTCCCATTCTGGCCTCTTGTTGTATAGGTTCAGCATCTTACCCAGCTGTGACTTTCTTATATAAACACTGCCAGAATTCTGGGCAGTCCCTTTTCCACCTGCACTGCCTGCCGTAAGTACTGCCCCTCTCATGTCTCTAGGGTGTGGCTGTTGGAAAGGGTCCTGTCTGAGTCCTGGGATGGGGCACGACACACAGCAAGACAGTAGTCCAATAAACAAAGCCAGCAAGGAGTAAAACAGAGTTGTAAATAGTAGCCAGTCCAAGGTCCAGAGAACATGAAAAGTCAAAGAATACTGCCAGTCACCAAGATAGATGGCTGTAACTCAATAAAACTGCCAGTGAACTGCTGGGGTATTTATAGCCAGGTATCTCAAGGCATCAGGTGATTAACTAGTCAGTGTGTCCTACTTAAGAGCCTCCGGGACTGATATAACTTCTCTCTATTTCTTCTGTGCTTGGCAAATGGCTGCACCACTTCTTCAACCTCCTGCTAGGGAGTTGGGCCCCCCTCTCCCTGAGCCCCCAGTGCCTCTGAGTCAGACACTAGGAGCTGTACATTCCTGGCATTCTGACTCTGTGTTTGAATCTTCCAACTACATAACTACAGAGCTATGACATCTTGCTCCCTGTATGGTAAAAGTCTTTGTTGTAAAATATTGATCTTTGCTTTCCTTTCATGGGAGATTAATGCAGTTAGTTAGTCCAATCCCTGATGTTCCCTTTCTTAGCAGCTGGAATGTATACTGAGTGTTTCCAGTCTGTGGGGCATTGTTCTATTTGTCATATTTGTTAGCAGATTTTTGTTAGAATTGGAGTGGATTCTGTCTGTACAGCTTGAAGCAACTCTGTTGTTATGCCATCTGTTTCTGGTGATTTATTTCTCCCAGGTGCTTTGAGAGCAGCTTCTACTTCACTTTCTAAGATTGTAAGTTTGTCAAAAGGTTCTTCCTTGAAGGAATTGGTCATTCTTTAATCCCTTTTGTATAATTCCATGGTCTGTTGCTTCTGTCTTTTTGTTTTTTTCATGTGCAAATGTGCTCTGTCGTTGGTTATATAGCATCCCTACTCTTGGTTTAAATTTCCCTTTGATTTCTCAGATCTTGTGGAAAAGGGCTCTTGTTCCCCTCTTTTTGTTGTCATCTGCTATTTCTTTACATTGATTATTACAATTGCTATCTTTGTCCCTGCACACAAGCTGCATTCAGGATTCTGATACTATTTCTATCACATTTTACTTTTGCTTCTTGACTGTCCTTAATCATTTGAAGAGTTTTATCTGCCATACAATGAGGCTTTTCTTGCTCTTGGCTGTAGAAAGTGTCTTGTTACATTCATCTCTGACAATGTTTTTGTTTCTGTCCAATAGTTCTTCTGGTTCTTGGTCAATTAGGCTTGTTGTGCAAGTATTTCTTTATGTGGTTAGTTTACATAATTCCTTTAAATTTTACAGGGATCTTCTTTGGATTGTATTTTGGCACTCTGGTTGTTTTAGTGTACTCGTTAGCTTCTCTCATACTTTTGACATTAGCAGTTCATGGTCTGTTCCACAATTTGCTCCTGCTCTTCCTTTGCAGTTATGTAGTTTATTTGATTTCTATATCAGCTATTGAAAGAGCTAAATGGCAACTAAAAGAGATAGCTGGTATTACTAAATATTTCTACAGTTTTTTTGATGCAGAGGCAGGCTTGAAAAATTGCTGACTAGTGGTTTTGATAACACTGGCCTCAGGTGCTCAGGTCTGGGAAGAGTTTCCCAGTCTGAGGAACAGAACAGTCTACTACCAGCATCATCTCCCATTCACATTAAGTTTACTGGCAGAAAAATCTGTGGGCGCTATTTTAAGTTTCCTTTGGTGCCCTGATGTAGCATTCCTCTATGTTACAGTCCACTGTGAAACATTGACATTCATTACCAGAAGAAGTGGTCATGGTGTTACTGCGGGTTAGGCCTCCTTGGAGATAGCATAAAGATATCATTTTGATATCAATAATTTGGCTCTCTTCCACCACCCCTCTCCATGTGTTTGTGAGGCCCCCGGACAAGCACGAAACTAGGCTCGGCACTTAACTGCTGCAATATTCTCAAACAATACAGGCAAGCCAGACATAGCCAGATCACCACTTCAGGGACCTCCCCAGCAAACACCACATTAGGTATGCATGCTGTTTACAAAGGACTCCCTGCCCCGAGCAGGCAACTTGGCAAAGCTGAATACTCAAATGCCAAGCACTCTGCGTTTACATACTGGCTACCTCTTTGTCAATTCGGACTTAATCATGCTAAATTTTGACCTTTCCAAAGCTTTGTCCTGCACCCGAAACTCATTGTTTTCCCCAAGTAAGGCATAGCTTGCAGTTACATTTCTCCCTATAAAAACCCCTGATTCTGAGACCATCCTCGGATCGTTCCCGAGTTCCAGACTGCCTTGCTGCCGGTTTGCTTGGCAAGCTTCCCCTCAGCTCCACGTGCTGAGATACATCGAACCCCAGCATCGCTCTCTAGCTTCTTTCTGGGATTCAGGAACAGGTTTCGTATCACCCGAATCAACTGTCCCTCTGAAAATCTCGCTATCATACTCACACCTTTATTTTCCTTAGTTATCTGTGTGCGTGTGTTGCTTACATTGTGTGCCCGTATTTAATAAAGATCATTCATTATTTCCGACATGGTTTGCTTCTTGACTTGGCCTCACCCCGTAAACATTGGGTTACAAGATCCTGCCGCGTTACCCTGCCTCTCGTAGTGCCAACCAGTGCTCTTGACTAATTTCCCCATCTTGTGTAATTGTAAGGTTATTTAAGTGTCCCTCCCGGGATCCCCAGTAAACAGGGTAACAATGGCCTCCATTTTGGACACCTTTAAAGGGGGATTCAACAAATTCATGAAAGACAGAGCTGTTATTGTCTGCTAGTCATGAAGCACATACATTCCATGCAGTACCATTATGTCTCTGTTTGTCAGTACTTGGGGGAGGTGTGGAAGAGAATGTTTTTGTTTTTCTGATGTCCAGCTTGTAGGTTTCCCTGATACAATCGCATTGGTCAATTGAAATATCTCATTGGACCCTGACTTAGTTTGCTGTGTTCCATTGTACAGATCTCTTAAAGACTTTTGCTCTAATGAATGTAACAGAAAGAACTGATACCCAGCCCTAGTAGGGGCACTTTTCTGTTTGTTATTCTATTGAGAAAATTGCCTCTTTTTGCAGAGACAGAGGGAAATATGAAATTACTCATCATTTTTACAGAGCGAGAGAGTGATGTGAAATGACTTGTCTTTCATATCTGTGTGTGTTAAAATATATTGTTTGCTATGTGGTAAACTTCCATCCAAAACCTAATAACGGAAGCTGACTTTTATGTTAAGTAAATGGGCCAATTTTCTTTTTCTGCTCTCATTTCATTATGAGATGAGATTTCAGTAAAATAGCTTCACTAGACTTTTTGGTGAAAGTACAAAACTTATACAGAATGTAGTCTGACAGACGGGAAGAGAAGTGCAGAAGACTTGCTATATTGTATATCTCTGGCCATACCGTCTGTTATATAGACAGATGCCTTTTAGTTCACCTTGTACATCTGCAGCCTTAGCAGCAGGTGCTACTTCCAGACAGCTGAACAATGCTGGAGTGATTTCTGAGGAGCACAGAGGACATCTTGTTATATTGTTGCCATAAATGGGTTTGAATGAGGGAGATGGAGACTGAAGTAAATGTGTATGTGTGCATCTGTGTCGAGGGATGGGGCAGTCAGAAGAGAAGAGAAGATCCTGACAAGAAGAGAAGATGAACCTTTGAACTCTGCTTGGAGAGGAATAAACATGAATAGAAAGGTGTGTTCCCTGCTGCTCACAGTACAGATTGAATCTGAGATGCCTTGTCTCAGAAAGACAGGAGCACAGGTTCACTTGTGAATGGGGGAACCATCTGCCAGCTGTTTAAGAATAAAATTAAAGGTGTAAGAAGAAGTGAACATCTCAGACACGCGATACTTGCTTTTGGAGGCAAGAGGTTTTGTACACTTATCAGCAAGTCCTTTGAGTTTGAGATTTCTGTTGTTGCTTTTGTTGTTGTTGCTGTAGGTGTTGTTGTCTTCTTTTATCAAGGCTAGTCACTGCTAAGAGACCAAACCACATGGGCCTAATTTTGTGCTCTGCATTTTGTGCTCTGTCCAATCCCACTTTAAAGCCATCATTACCTTTTGTGTTAGCAAATTTCAGTATGCATTATGTGATAAAGTACTTCCTTTTATCTGTCCTGAATGACCCCCCATTAACCTTTAGCAGATGCCCAAGGTTCTGGTAATATGAACAAGAGAGAAAAGCTTCTCCTTATGCATACTTTTGCATCCACAGTTCAAATTTCCTTTGCTGCCCAACCCATGAAATGAAGAGACCACACACAGAGCTTGGGTTGAACTAGGGCAATTTATTAATGTATGCCTAATTAACATAAAGCTGGACGTGAACTTGGGCTTGAATTTAAACTTGACCATGAACTTGAACTTGAATTTATGACCTGGGAAGGGGGGACAACAGCATGGGTAGGCTAAGGCAAGGGTCAGCTCCAGACTTCTTCCCCAGCCCTCCTTGAACAAGATACCGGGCCCCAAAGCCAACCCATGTGGCTGGATTAAAACTTCAGCCGGCCCTTTTCTGGAAGGCGAGCCCCCAAAGCACAACCCCCCCCGTCTCATGACGGCAGGGGCAAGTCCCGGGCCCGCCTCAAGGACAGCATTTATCCTACACCAAAGGGTGCCATAGGTACTCACCAAAACCCTTAGACACCCCCCCCACCAGCCATGGATAAGGGCAAGCATCTGCTTAGGGCAACTCTTTCTTTACATCCTTCCATTATATCAATTTATTTCTATTCTTTTTCTTTAATGAATCTCTGATTCTTGAGAGGATTTCCCCTTTCAACCTATGCTTGCCAAATGTACTCTGAGGCATTTGGTCAGGCACCATCTCAAAACCTTTTTGAAATTCTCAGATATGTCCACTGAGTTACCACTGTTTATGTGGTGATTGACTTGAGGTATTTCCAGATGGATTGCTATTAGTGCCACCATCCCACCAAATTCCCAGAATTTTATAGGGACTTCACATTATGATGTTTTCTTTTCCTTTGTATTTCTTACTACAGAAAATTTGTTATGAGGAAAAAGGCAAAATAATTGCATAATTTCTTCTGATTGCTAGTATGGTGAATGAACTGTCTGAAAACACCTCAGTCTTTTCCTCTTTAATTGATTTTTCAGTAAGGATGAGATAAAGCAGTGGGGGACACAGGAGGGGTTATAGAAAGACTCCTCCCTCCAAACTTCAGTAAGTGAGTTTTTATAGCTGGTCAATAAAATGACTTGTTTGGAAGCACACACATTAAAAAAAAAAACCTACTAAAAGGTCAGATTAGCTTTTGAGACAACCATGGTGACTCTTTTTCAGCAAAATCATCTTCCCTTCTTAGGTCCTCTGTTTAATAATGCCTTGTTTAATAATGTTTTCTGTTACTCGTTAGCGGAATTTGGATTTCATGGTCTTAGAAGTAAGCGAGTTGCTCTTAGCTGTATCAAGAGAAAGGGGAGGACAAATGAATTTATTGTGTGTGTGGGGAGGGGGATGGTAGAAATCATTGTCTTCAGGATAATCCATCCTTAAATGTGATACATAGGGTTGCTTTCCATATTGAGGGCTGACAATGTTATCTCACCTTCCCACAAACCACATCCTGTGTTACCCTCTGTATGGTAGCTACATATTTCTACTTAGATCAGCTATCTCAAGCTGCAAATAGCTGCCTTCTGTTGTTTTACCTAAGAATGTGGTAAACAGAAACATATTGCCTTGCAAGATAGATATTCCATTCTTAGCTATCCTGGCTAAGAGCCCTTGATGCATTTGTTCCCCATACATTTGTCTAATCCTTCTCTAAAGCCCATCTAAGCTAGCGACCATCATCACATCTTATAGCAACAAATTCCATAAGTACATTATGCATTGTGTAATGGAATGCTTCCTTTTTGTGTCATGAACCTGTTGGCTATCCATTTGCTTGGATGACCCCAAGCCCTGGTGTTCTAAGAGAGAAGGAGAGAGCATCCACATTTCCTTCCTTTTCACAAAATTCCTTTTTGGGTATTGGGGAAGAGGGAAGAGAGGTGGAGAGCTACAGTTCGGAAAAGTAGTTTTTGGTTACCAGAGTCCCCCAGCCAGCTTATCAGTTGTTCTGCTGCCTTTCCAAACTTCCAAACTTTCCAAAAATTCTATTTCCCCACCAAATGGAGAGCCGATGTGGTATGGTGGTTTGAGGTGGGACTAGGACTCTGGAGAACAGGGTTTGAATCCCGATTTGGCCATGGAAACCCACTGGATGACCTTGGGCAAGTCACATTCTCTCTGCCTCAGAGGAGGCCCCTCTCTGAACAATCTCGCCAAGAAAACACTATAGGTTTTTGCCTTAGGGTTGCCATAAATCAGAAATGACTTGAAGGCACACAACAACAAGAACAAGTACAACAACAACAAATGGGATAGAGGGCCTTTCCTCATGACACTGTTATAGTGCTATTATTCTATTTTTAATATTGTATGGAATCCTGGGGTTTTCAGTTTAGGGATGGACCTTTAGAATTCGCAGCCAGAGAACTCTTTGGTCTCAGTAAACTACAAACCCAAGAACTCCATAGGATGTTGAAAGTGGAATAATAGCACTATAAAATTGTAGTGAAGAAAGGCCCTGAGTTTCCAGAGGACTTCAGAAGGGGTATGTGTCCTTTTTCTTTTTAATCTGAAAATAGCACCCTCTGCGGCTATCTACTCTCTCTTGGAGCCTTTCTAGAAGACAGCAGTTCCATTATATCCACTCTAAACACATTCTTTCTTGTTTCTAGAAAGTAAGCATTACTGAAGAAGCTGTATGAATTCAGTGATGAAGCAGATTTTAATTTTTGAAATATTCAGTAAGAATAACTGGGCCAGTGGTTCTCAACCTTCCTAATGCTGCGACCCCTTAATACAGTTCCTCATGTTGTGGTGACCCCCAACCATAAAATCATTTTCGTTATTATTTATTTATTTATTTATTTACTTATTATTTGGTTAGTTATTTCCAACATCAAATAGATTGGAAACACTGCCCTAAATCACTGCTCTGGATAGACTTCTAATGCCTAAAAACTGGTAACCCTCTCCCCTTTTTTTAAGCACAGAAAGCGTCCATCAATGCCAGAATTAAGGCAGTAGTTCTAGTTCTGAATGTTGGGTTTCCACAGTTCAAAAAGCCAGTCACTCCCAAAGGCAATGCCGAAACAGCCCACATTTTACACAAGGCGCAGGGACAAAAGGACAGGGAGAGAGGGAAGATGGCAGCAGCATAAGCAGATGCATTTTGTTTCACTCCCTCCCTCCCTTAAAGGTAGTGTGGATGCTGAACATACAAAAAGCGAGGAATGCAAGACAGTCAGGGCGAAGAACACAACACGTGCGTGTGGCAAGCGCCAAGGGTCCACGCACAACAAAAGCGAGAGGAGAAAGTCATCCTGGCTATTTCTGCACTAGACTGTTATAGCGCTATGATTCCACTTTCACCATCCTATGGAATCCTGGGGTTTGCAGTTTGAACTGCAAACCCCAGGATTCCATAGGATGGTGAAAGTGGAATCATAGCACTATAACACTGGAATGTGGAAATGGCCAAAGTCTACAGGACAGATCAGAGCAGCGCTTTCAGGTCAAAATACCAAAACAACAACAACAACAACAACCAAGGAGCCTCGGGGGCTCTTGCTACACAAACCGAAGCCCTTGGCTGACGCCCCCTGCTCCTTTCCCGACTGAGTTCTCAGTCTTGGAGGGACCGCTCTCCCCTGTCGGACGGCAGATCCGCCGCAGGAAAGTTTCCCCCTTTGCCTGCCGGACCAAAGGCGACAGCCACACCGACAACTCCCATGGAGCGGTGTGCCCAGAATGAATGGGCGACCGGGCGATCACCGCTGCTGCAGCCCCGCCACTTTGGGAACCAGGCGGAACCCAGCTGCTCGCTCACCCCGGCAAGCAACTCTGTTCGCCGGCATGAATGAGCGTGAGGCGAAGAGGGTGAGGGGGCGGGGTCTTACCTCCCAGACATCCCGCTGCAGCGCCATAAACCCTGAATGGGAAGCCCTCTGTGTGTGTGTGTGTGTGTGTGTGTGGTGCGGGCGCGAGCTTCCAAGCAGCACCCGGCTGCTCACTCGCCCCGGCAAGCAACTCTGACTCTGCAAGCTGGCATGAAGGGGAAAGGGAACACTGAAGGGGAAGCCCTCTGTATGTGTGTGTGTGTGTGTGTGTGGTGCAGGCGCGAGTGTCCAAGCAGCGCCTGGCTGCGCCCGGCTGCATGCCTCTTCTCCCCTCCCGCCAGTGCGGGGTCTCCTCTCCTCACCTCCACCTTAACGCTCCGGCTCCAGCTCTCTCCTCTCGGTGTCCTCACCTCCGCCTTAACATTCAGGCTCCAGCTCTCTCCTCCCGCTCTCCGCACCTCCGGCTTCACCTCAGGCTCATCCAGTGCTTTCCCACCAGGCAGGGAAAGACAGGGAAATGCCCAGCATGCCTCCTCTCCCCTCCTCCCAGCGCAGGGGTCTCAGAAGCACTGCTCCCATTGGCTGTGAGGCCACCTTCTTTTAAAAGGGGGGGCAGGATTGAGTAGCGGCAACCCCTGTGAAATGGTCATTCGACCCCCAAAGGGGTCCCGACCCACAGGTTGAGAACCACTGAACTGGGCCTTTTGCCATGCTTAGGAGAGAGGCTGAACTGGGCAAAGCCAGCTGAGAGAAAGAGAGAGGGAGGGTAGACATTTAAAGAAAGGCAAGAGGAGTATAAAACATATTTTTTGTGTACATTTAGAAACAGCAGTGAAACCCAATGTGATGCTGTGGACAAACTGCTGAACTCAAAACAAGTGATACCGAGTTCAAATCCTAACTCAGGCCATCATATTCTTTGGTTGAGTCAAGGTGCCTCAGTGTAACCAAGCTGAAAGACCAATTGTTGGGATAAACCACAATCATTTTAAAATGATTCCTAAGGTCCTTTTTATTTAACTAGATTCTGTACCTATGGGATTTCAAAAGAAAAGTCTGCCTGTAGACTCACAGTAGAGACTGGATGCCTCAGCAAAGGGAAAGGAAAGGGAAGATGATGAACTCAATACAGAATGTGAGGATGAAGAGATGAGTTTTTAATAAATGTTTAAAATTAGAAACCAAGGGAGCCATCCAAAGTTCAAGAGGTATAGCATTCCAGCAGCAAAGCACTGCAGCAGGGGAAGGATGCTGTTGGAATGCTGCAGATGTAATCTTCAATGCAATGGTGGCCGGGGGCAGGGGCGACGGACTCTGGAGGAAGAGTGGGATAGAAAGGTGGAAATGAAAGAACTTGAATTGTACAGTAGTTTCTGTTTGTAAATAAAACACAGCCCGTGGGCTTGTCAGGATCTGTAAGACTGGCCTCTCTTTTATTGACAGGTACTTTTGCATTATTCCGTTGTGAATAGTTGTGAAGACTAATCCATTGTGCTTGCATGTCCACACTTCAGCACTGTGCCCAAAAGCTTTGGGTTTTGTGACAACAGTGGATGGTCTTTTATGAGTTAGTGTTGAAGCTGGCTATAGCGATAAGACGGTAGCAGGTATTACACTGAATTGAAACCAGTATTTAAATGGCATGTTTGTGGGGAAAATTTAAAAAAAAAATTGACGTAAGAAATTATGTTGCAGAAGGGGTTGAGAGGAGGGAGAATAGGCAGCCATTAAAATGCCAATCTCTTCTCAGCCACTTGAAATTGCAGCTTAAATTTAGGGCCATTGCAAAGCTCAGAATAATATTTTCTATGACTCTGAGCAGAAGCTAAGTTTTCTCTGTGGTTGTGGAGAGAATATTGCTGTTTAAAGAGATGTCAGCATTTTTGAGCAACTGGAAATTGAGTTGTTTGGAAAGTACAGAGCCCAAGATGGTAAAGGCCTGTATAGTACAAAGATATAAAGAAGGAAAAGTGATCTCTTCTTTTTTCTTCAAAGTTCCCTTTTCACTCTTGTCACTGAGTAATGCTTCAAAGTGACTTGTTGAACGATACAGTTTTGGAGGAATAAATTTGTTATGATACAGCAGATTTATTCTACCAATCATTTCCCCCTGCTGCAAATGTTCTTCGTTTAGTGAATATGAAAAAAAGTGTGCTCAGCTTTATCAGCACATATCACCCTTTAACTGAACCTGAACTAGTTGCATCTAAGCCTTTTCAATAACTTCAGTGTATTATAAAGTAAATACATGAATTTGGGGCACTTCATTCAACTCATTGGGGATACAGTGGATTAAGTCCTGATATTCAGTTTAATTAAGGTGTAACTCAGGCTTTATCTGTTTTAAATTGAATGTACACTGAGGCTGAATGGTCCACATGGTAGCCATCTTTCTTGCTCAAATCCTTAATAATTTTAGACTGATGCTTTACCATGTCTCATAGTTGTTTGATTCTTTTTTTCCTTTATATCTTACTTCCGCAGTTTATGAACTTCTCAAAGGTTAAGGGCTGTATCTGCATTTGTTAAACTAAAAATGTATTTCAGTGTTCATACTTCTTTAAAAAATAGAACCAAAATAGTAAAAGGTTTAAAAACCAGTTCCTATGAAGGATTGTTGAGGGAGTGGGTATGATCAGCCTGGAGAAAAGAAAATTCAGGATGCTGTGACAGCTGTTGTTTGTTTTTTGCTGCTGCAGAGGACAGGGCCCAAGAAGTGAATTCAAACTGTAAGAAAAGACATTCTGAGTAAGCATTAGGAGGACCTTCCTGATGGCAAGAGGTGTTTAATAATGAAATAGACTGCTTTGAAAGATGGTAGACTCTTCTTCATTGGAGCTTTTTAAACAAGGGACAGATGGTGACCTCTCAGGGATGCTTTATGATGGTTTTTGGCACTGGCAGGAGGTTAAACTAGATGACCGATGACTTCCCTTCAGTACGATTATTCTGAGATGCCAGTGCACCTAATCTTTAATGGCAGTTTTAGATAAGTGGGTACCATGGTGATTGCAGCTGCAATGTTGCATCAAAGTGTTTTCTATGCAGTAGCTAGAGGATAACACTGTTAACAACTTCTGGCATACAGCAGAATCCCCCAGATCCTTACCCATCTGACTATTTATGGGGCAGATGATGCCAGGTAATACCTCTATATTTTCAGAGGTCATTACTTCCCTAGCTGGAGGAGTGGCTGAACTTTCTAGGCAGCACCACAGGGGTTAGGAAGGAAGAACTCAAGCTTGCAGAGCCAGCTGACTCCCACCTTCAGGACTTAGGCAGCTTTCCAAATGCTGCTTGAGTTCTTTGCTTCCCACATGCCTTCCCTGCCTGGGAGACAAACTGGGAACAAAGGTGGGATCTCTCAGTTGTCTCTGAGAGCCAGCAGAGTTCTGACCTATGGATTCAGTACCAGCTGGCTGGACCCCCTCCTCACTTGCTTTCCCAGCACAAGGAAGGTGAGAAAAGAGTGAAGGCAGGATCTCTCGACTGGTGATTCTGGGACCATTTCCACACCAGGCTGTTATAGTGCTATTATTCCACTTTAAAATCCTATGAAATCCTGGGGTTTGTAGTTTAGGGAGGAATCTCAAAGGCCCTTCCCTAAACTGCAGACCTCAGGATTCCATAGGACGTTGAAAGTGGAATAATACCACTATAACAGTCTGGTGTGGAAATGGCCCTGGAACTCCTGAAATGATGGCTGAGAGCCAAAGAAACTGTTCCCACTAACCTTGATCTCAAGTGACAAGGGATTCCTTTTCACCAAATATGAAATGGGAGAGATGGGGCTTTGTGGAGAGGGCATGGTGAGTCCAGAACCTCTGGTGGGCCAACTTAGGTTCCCAGGTGAGCAACTGCATTCCCTGGCAGTTTAAAATGTGTATCTTAAATTTATTTATTTATCTAATTTATATCCTGCCATTCTCCCCAATATGGTGCCCAAAGTGTCTTTCGGTATAAGTCAAAACAAAATATAATACAAAGGTTAAAAAAAAATGGAACAGAAATCCAATTAAAAGAGTTAAAACAGTTAAATACATTCAAGGCATAATAAAGATAAAAATCTTGCGGTTAAAAATATACAGTTTCAGATAATATTCACTTGTACAATTCCATTAATCACTTGTTGGGGACACATCTAGCATTGTACCTTTAGTGTGTTTTTCCATAACTGATATCTTAGATATCTTTCTAGCAATGCATTTTCTCTTTTGGGGGAGTATTCTAACACTCATATTCCTCACCTGTGGTCGCCCTGATTTCCTCACCTCTGGCCTAGTAGATGAAGTTTTTTTCTTGGTTGGCCTTACAGATGAATTTGCTTGTGGTGAATGGCACCCAGGCATCTTATTCATTTGATAAGTAGGAGACAGAACAGTTTTGTCATTAATGGAATATGTGTTCTGGGCGTGTAATTTTTTTTAACAGTAGACACATTTAAGGAGTGGAAGTCTATCAATGGATGTTAGCTTTTAAAAAATTAAGTGTGAATCTTCAGACTCAGTGTATTCCTGATTACCAGATACTGATGACAAACAGTTGGTAGTTATCTCTATAATCGCTTGCTTCACTGCTGGAGTAGGTGAACTTTGGTATGATATATAAAGATGCACTGAACATTTTAAGTAAGCCTGCTTACTCTATCACTTACCATAGATCAATTGTATCTCAACTGTGTAGAGGTCCTCAGTATGCATTTGTGTTTTATAAAAAATAATCCACTATAAAAAATTCTAGTAAAAACATCAGCACATAGCTACTTCTGCTGCTGTTGCATATTCTCCATCCTACTAGATCAGGGGTGGAAATTGTGTGGCCTGATAGATATTGTTGGACTGCAGCTCACAGCATCCTTTAGTTTTCAGTAGGCTGGCAGGAAATGATAGGAGCTGCAGACCAAAAACATCTGGAGGGCCACACAATTCCTACCATGCTTACTAAATCTACTCTCAACAGTGGAAGCAGAATTTTATTTATAAATTTATATCTCATACCTAAGAATTAGTGAAAATAAATCAGCAATCCATCTGAAACAAAGCCTATTACAGTTGTCCCCCCCTCCATTTGCTAGGGTTAGGGGTGCAGGACCCTTGCAAAAGTGAAAAATTGCAAATACCAAAGTGTGTGTGTGGGGAGGAAGGGGCTGAGGCATGGGTGGGAGGAAATGGGAACCCAGGATCCAAACCAGGTCAGGGAAAGGAGAGGGAAAGGGGGTAGGGTAATCATCATGGTCCAGTATTTCCTCTTTCTCCCCCACCTCCTTTCTTGACTGTGAGGGGTGTTGGGAGAGAGTTTGTGGTGCTGAGAAATCGGGCTGCAAGCTGTCCTTGGCTGGCTAGGCTGGTGGAAGAGGAGGAGGACCAGAGCTGGGTTGCGTGGCCTTATTTGGAGCTGCCAAGAGGGAAGGTTCCCCCAGAAAAGAAGCAGTTGAGGTGGGCAGGGTAGGAGTTGAAGAAACTCACAAATAATCAAGTCTGTGAAAATGAAACCCAAGAATGTGAAGGGCTGGGCTGGCTGTATATCAGGTCTCAAAATCAGCTTCAGAAGTTTGTGTCAGCTTACACATCTTGTGCTGATTCATACATATGTATTATTTAAGAATAGTACCAAATATGGTACAGACAGCATTTTTTACAACACCTAAGATGGCCTAAGATGCCATTTAGATGATCTACATATCCTAAAGGCACCATATTCCATCTGATCTTGGAAGCTAAGGAGGTTCAGCTCTGGTTAGTACTTGGATGGGAGACCACCAATGAATACCAGGAGCTGTAGGCTATATTTCAGAGGAAGGAACTGGCAAAACTACATCTGCATATTCTTTGCTTAAGAAAATCCTGTGTAATTCATGGGGTCACTATCAGTTGATAGGTAACTTGAAGACACTTGCACCCCTGTGCATGCACACAGAGCATTTCAACCGCAAATCAACCTGCTTTTCCCAAAGGAGTGCCTTCTAATATCTTAGATTACAATCCCCCTCATCTCCAGCCAGCATGACTTTCTAGAGGGCAGTAGTTTTGGGAAGGCTGAATGGTTAACTCCCATTGAACTCAGTTGGACATCCTTTAGGGGAGACATGCCTATGATTGTACAGTTAGCTTTCCAAATTATTCAAAGCTGGCCAAAGATGTGATTTTATTTTGGGTTTTGCTGCTCTCCGCAAATTAAAAACTAGTTCTCTTAACTTCCTCTGCATTAAATCTGGTGTCTTACTATGAACTGAGCAGCTAACAATAGCAAATGGAATGAAAAAGATGTGACCAATACCTTTTTCTAATGATAATTTTTTCTCTCTCCATGCCTGTCACTTTTTTAAAAAAACTTCCCTTTACAACTCTATCTCTGCCCTCAGCAGCTGGTGGAGATCAGAAGGCTCTGGAATGCAGGGGGTATCACTCAGCTGATGAGCTGTCAAGCTGCCTCCAGAAATGTAGCAAGGGGCTTTCTCTGGGAGATATTGACATAGCTGGGGCAGCTGCCCCAGAATTTTGCCACCCTGTGTGACTGCCTGCTTTCTCTCCTACGACTGTATCGGCCCTGAAGAAATGTGCATGCATGGATGAACCGGCTCTGTTCCTACCATGCTGAGCATTAGCTTGGGCAGTTTTCTCCCTGTGTAGCTACATGTGGGATGTTAAATTCCCTTCATGACACTGCTGTGGGCCAGTTCAGTCACTGCAAATTTGGGAATGGCGGGCGGGAGTCTGAGGAATTTATGTTGTGGATTTTTCCAATGAGCCAGTGCTTTAGCAATTAAAAAAAAATTCTTTGTATGTGAGAACTGGCTTTGAGATATTGCAGAACAAAAACATGCTGGAAAGTATTTGATTCTTGCTATGTAGAGTAGCAGCTTCCTTGGAAGCTTGATGTTCAGTTGTTTTCAGCCAGTGCCTGACAGACTTAGAGGTTTTACTTTAGGTATAAACCCAGGAGATAACGGAAAGCAAAGACAAGGTGAGAAAGTTTCCCCCCTTCTAGCCTCCTGTTGCACACTTCCTTTGCTTGTCACATATATTTATGTTGGTGGCAGATGGGCTACTGCTCAAATGAGTTTGTTCTCCTTCCAGGATGAGGTGATCTCATCTGGAGTCCCCTGTGATATGTTGCTGGCTGCATACAGCCAGATTGGTCTCTTGGCAGCAGACATCCAAGAACAGATTACTCTCTCCTTGTTCATCGTTCTGCTTGCCAAGACCCTTTCTGATTGCCAGGATGACATTGCGTGAGGGAGATAACCTATCTTTACTTAGCCACAGTTCAGAGTGCGATCGAGTAGGAAATACTAGAAGAGAATTAGGAACAGTGCACATACCCAATCCGGTAATGGTTCTATTCTCCCTTTCTCTCTCCCTGCCTTTCTTTCAGACAGTCCGTGCAAATATTGACGTCAAGCTTCATCTCTTTTTCCCGTTCCTCCCCCATTCCTGTAACAAGTGTCCTTGGGTTTGGCAGCCTAAAGTAACTCAACTTGCTGGGCTCTGTGACTTACTGGGGTTTAATAGGGCCTGTCTACCAAGAAAGAAGCCAGGGACTCAGGAACTTAACCCAAAATGCCTGAGGTCCAGTGAGCAATCATGCAAAAGCAAGGTGCAATGCTGGTGTCCTGTGTTGTCCCCAAAGCTGTTTTTATAGCCTTAAGACTCTCCAGACTGCCTTGTTGTTGCTGTGTGCCTTCAAGTTGTTTCTGATGTATGGTGACTCTAAGAACAGTCTATTACAGGATTTTCTTGGCAAGATTTGTGCAGGGAGGATTTGCCTTTGCCTTCCTCTGAGGCTGAGAGAGCATGACTGGTCCAAGGCCACTCAGAGGGTTTCCATGGCCAAGCAGGGATTCAAACCCTGGTCTGCAAATTTGTAATCCACACTCAAACCTCTACATCTTGCTGATTGCCTGGACCAACCCTATCCCAACAAAACAAAGCAAACGAGAGCAAAGAAATTCCCAGAAGCCTCCAAGATCAACAATTTACCTTTTAAATGGGTTGCAGGGGACCCATCAAAATAGTTTTCAGGAGCCCTTTCAAAATTAGAAGTGGATTTCTAAATGCTTAGTCACCTCCAAAGGGGGCCCAGGATAGAACATTGCTCCTCTGTGTCACTGCAGTTGCTCATCCCTGATGTAAAGCTGTGCTAATTCTTCCTTCTCTTTTTAAGGGGCAGAAAACAGCATTACCTCCTGGAAATGTCAGGATGCATGAAGATTGCTTTGGCCTTGTTTAAAATGCTGGGAGTCTGGCCTTTGTCTAGTCAAAGAAGCAGTGTCTTCTGCCCATGGCTACTCATTCATGCTTCCAGGCCTACATTTGTGTATGGATGTTCATAGTCCTCCCAGCTTAACTATTGCACTGGTGCCCTGATCCTATTGTTTTCCCAGAATTATGCCAGCTCCAAGAACTTCCTAGAGCTTGTTCTGGGCAGATCTGCCACATATTTGGAATTAAGCCCAATGGATGCTTTGGCTGCACCTTGTCTGTTGCTTGTTCTTTTCTTTCACCAACAATATTCACTCAACTAATAAGAGTATTTAATTTGGAACACTAACTGGGGTCTTTACAGGACCACAGTTAAGCTGTGTTATGAAAACAACTGGGATTGCTACTGGGATACACCTTTGAAGACTGTTTGGAAGTTGTTCTTAGTTCAGCCAAGCTGTCAGGCTGTTGAGTGGGACATATTTCAGTGATATTGAAAGAACTTCACTGGTTTCTGGTCTCTGTTTGAGCACTGTTCAAAGTGCTTATGATTACTGTAGAAAGAAGTGTCAGGGTTGGCAGGATTTGGCTCCTCTGGCCATGAGCAGAGCGCTATCTGTAAAGCAAGGCTTTGCCACAGCAGAGAGTCTCAGTGAAGCAGGAAAAATTCCAGAGGCTCGTTAGTTAGGCTTAGAGTACTGATTTATTGACGGACTCTAAGATAAAACGTAGCAAAAATATGCAAGTCTGCCAGTAGTTAGACAAGAAGAAAAACAATAGATAACGGAGTAAAATCGGGCAGCATTTCCCCTTACAAACAATGTACTGCCAGTGGCATGACAGATCCAGCTAGGGCAGCTAACTGGCAGCTGGTCAAGGCAAACACCAGCCTTTTTATGCTACCTTGTCACCCTGAAACATGTGGGGTGACCCAATCAGTGCTCTGGCATGTGGCCTTCTCTAATACACAAGACACAGCCATAACAATCCTGCTGGCCTTGCACCTGGCCGTCTGGCCACACCGCCTTTTCCCTCTGCCATCTACTCAGAGGAAGCTTTTGCCTGCCCAGCAACAACCTTGACAAGAAATGCTGCTTCTAACGTCAACTTGTGTATAGATAAAATACATTCAATTTCCCATTCTCAACAAGAGCTTTAAAAAAAAAAAAGATCAGCAAAACCAAATTGTGCTTCTAAAAACTGGTAGGAGGTAGCTTTTCTTATTTCATCTGAGGAGAAGAAAACTTTTTGAAAATTTTCATTTTCATATACAAGAACAAAATAACTGAAGAATAACATTCCCAGTGCAGAAGTAAACATTCAGGGTTTTCCTGCTGGTGCCTCTGCCAATTCGGTGCAGTGATTGGTAGCTAGAGAGAAAACCTTTTCAGTGAAGGCACTTCTGCTTTTGGTGTTCTCTACCAAGGCCCTTTCTGCACGTTACCTGCTCGCGGAGGTGGGGGTGCCGTTCGTGCAAGCAGCCTCTTGCGCAAGACACTTGCATCGCTCCTCCGTTCTCTGACAGCTGGGTTGCTGGTTGCGCGGCTGTCACGTGAACACCCCGCCCTTTCCTTCCGCAGTGCAGCCTGGGAGCTGTAGGCTGCGCTGGGGGAGGAAGCGTGACCGGCCCGGCTCGCCCGACGCGCCGCAGGGCACGTAAGTGCATGAGGGCCCCAGGAGCATTGTGCGACTGTGCAGCATTTTCGGCTTAGAACCAAAAATAAAAAAATCAGTGCACAGCCTGCTTTAGGCTCTTGAGCGTCGTGTAAATGGGAGTGTGTTGTACAGACCGCCGCTCCCATTTATGCGACGCTCAAGGGGCCCTCTCGCAAAAGAAACTGCATGCGAAAAGGGCCCAAGAGTTGACTTCCTGGTACCAACATTGGTCTTTTCCCCCCCACCCAGCAAAAGACATTTGTATTCTTTTAGCCTGCTTGCTGGACTATCCCACATGTTGGCATATATTATACATTTATTCTGATATTTGTATTTTATACCATATTTGTAAATTGCTGCTGGAATCTCTGCTTATAAAATAATGTATAATTCTTGTGAATGCACAGTGGAAAGTTTGTCTTTCCTTTTCTCTTTCTCCTGACCAGCAAAATGCAGGGCTGTTGCCAGGTTTGGTGGAGAGCCTTGAGCAGGACATCCAGGAAGAGAGGGAAGCTTGGCTCCCTTCCAGTATGATTGCCAGATAACGAAAGACACAGCCCATTTTTTCTTTTCCTAAGAACTTTACTAGGGTGGTGGGCGCATACCTAAGCTCCAGCCAAAGCTGCACCTGCTTGACATCTTCTTTCTCCAGAATGTCCTGTCCAAAGGCATTCTGGGAAAATATGGAGGACAGGCAGCTGCAGCCTCTGGCTGTGATTTACATCACTGCCACCACTCTATAAAAACTCTCTCACATGTGATTAGATGTTGGTGAAGGGTGTCAGGATCACTATGGTGAGGTCCTTAGATATATTTAAATAAATAAGTAAACAATGCTAGGTGCTGTTGCCAGGTGGAATATTAGAAGACTTTCACCAAGTTTGGGGAGCTTTCTTAAATAGTGTGTTGTTAGGTGTATGTCATGCCCTGTCATCATTTCCCTAGTTCTTGCATTCAAGTAGTGAGATGGGAGATTTTGTTCCATTGCAGCAGTATTAGTCTTTCAGGGATTGGTAGAGATACTCGAAAGGTATTGTTGTTGTGTGCATTCAAGTCATTTCTGACTACCTGCCATGGGGTTTTCTTGGCAAGATTTGTTCAGAGGTGGCTTGGCTTTGCCTTCCTCTAAGGCTGAGAGAGTGTGATTTGTCCAAGGTCACCCCGTGGGTTTCCATTGCTGAGCAGGGATTCAAACCCTATTCTCCAGAGTTGTAGACCAACTAAAACCACAACACCACACTGGCTCTCACTCAAAGCATGCAATTTGGCAATTCAGTGTGTGTTACTTTATATACAACTGGTGTTTATTTTAAAGATCTATGCATGAATATTGTTAACAAATCTGTCAGTGAGACTGAAAGGCCAGCAGACTTAAAACAATGCTGCCATTACCAGCTCCTGATAGAAATAGATGCAGTGGCAGCAAGGAGAGAGACAAAACAGTAGGAATACTGCAAGATAACAAAGGTCTGCCTTGTAGAACTTGCACATGCTGACAAATCGAAGCTGTCTTCAGGGTTCTGATCAATATCATATCAAAGAATAATGTTTCAGTTCTCTTCTGAACATACCGAACTGACACATGCTAATGGCTGTTTGCCCCTTGTAAAGAAGTTAGCAGCTTATTGCTCTTGCCAAAAGGCCCTCTCCCCTCTTTCTAGGTAGCACTTAAGAAAAGAAGGCTATAATCAAATGGCAGATAACAATAGTGCAGGTTGGCTGAAATGCCAATGCTGAGGCTCCCAAATGGCATATTTCTTACCATTTGCCAGGCTCCATCTGTTTTCTGTATGAGGCCTTTCATCTCAGCTTCCCATCTCTTGGGTCAAGCAACCACTTTACAAGGAGCATGGCTCTGGAATCGACACTGAAAGACAGCGCAAATGATACAGCAATCCCATGGCAATGCTAAAGCATATAAAATAGCACAAGACATTTTCTGCCACTGCATGGGTTGACATCAGCTGAGCATTGTACTCTCTATCTGATATTGTTCAATATAGCCCCTAGTCGAGTCATGTATTATGCTGGATCAGTCATGAAGAGACTCTGAAAGATTGCAAGGCCTGATACTCTGAAACACCCTCAGCTTTAAAATCAGTATTCAGGTTGCATTTGATGCTAGAAACTCATTTGATTTTTGAGTGCTTCTGAAAAGTCAAACTTTGAAGTATTGTGAAATGGAAAGTTAAGAGACAGTGGCTTCCAGAATGAAGTGATTTCAGGTGCTTGGACACAGGTCTCTTTCCACCCACCATCCGCCCACCAACACACATAGTGTGTTAGAAGGAAAGTTTCTAGTTAGGTAAGTAGGTGCACAAGTGGATGAAATGGGGAGAGTGCTAGGCTACTGTGGAAGAACTGATCCCACAGCTTGAAACTCTTGCTGCCATTTTCCCCCTGCAAAGTGGCTTTGAGAGGGGGCATTTTCCATCAGAGAACCAGTGGGTGGGAAGAAAGCCCATAATTCAGTGGTAGATCATTTGCAGGCTTTGAGGATGCTCTGCGATTAAATGTGAACTTCTCTTCCTTCTCACATTGGGCCTTTCCACACTATACTGTTATAGTGCTCTCTGGCTGAGAATTCTAAATGCCTCTTCCTAAACTGCAAACCCCAGGACTCCATAGGATGTTGAAAGTGAAATAATAGCACTTAACAGTGTAGGGTGGAAAGGCCCTGTGTCTCATGTGTCAGTGATCTTTTTTATTTTCCACTGAGGGAGAAAGAAAGATACATATAGTACACCCTCTTTTGGAGTGATTTCTGGACATGTGAATGCGAGGTCACTCAAAGTGACACTCACATTATGGTCAATGGATGCAATGGACCCACACCTGTGTGGATATGGGAGTGCTCACATTGTGTCTATTGACTACACTGGAACACAATACTTGCGGTTTTTGTTTTGCACAGAGATTCTTGGAATGGAATCCCCTCATATATGGCAGGTGGACTGTACAGTCCTTTCTAAAACCATCTGTGTGCTCCTCCAGATGGGACAAACATATTAGGAGGTTGCAGTATTTGTCACTGTGGTTCTCAGTTGTTGTTTTAAATATCCAAATGATGCTTCTGTTGTACCAGACTGGTGTCTTGCAATTCATGGCAATATGAGATAGATTTCTATAGAATAAGAGAAGGACTATTGCAAGAACAACTGTGCAGCATAGCTGGGAGGTGTAAGCAACTTTCAGAATTGTTCTTGTTCTTGATGAGAAAGGGTATCTTGACACACTGAGATAGCCTGTCAGAAGAATGGCCATCCATCACCACAAGATTTTTTCACATTTCAGGACATTTTTTAAAAATGTGCAAAACATACACTTGTGCAAAATTATTCCCCCCCCCACAAGATTCACTTTTTTAACATTTTAAATTGTGAAAAACCATCAAAATATGTGCAGTCCCATCTAGCAGGAGGAAAACTTCTAAAATTATTTGTTCCTGCACAGAAGAATGGAACAAGTCAAGACCTATTTCGGAGGACTAACCACAGCTTCCATCACAGTTTTTTGCTGTGTCCCTGGGCTGAATCAACACACATGAAACAAAGCATCCTTACATCGATATCAGCCCTGTTGGAACACATGATGTTCCTCTCATTCCAATGTGAAAATACTTCTTTAAAGCCTGAGGGCTTTGAGGCAAGAAAAACCCCCTCTAGTTTACTCCACTGTTTTGGGGAAGAACCAGATTGTTAAAACATGTGGCTTGACCCTTGAATTGGTGTCAGGGTGGAAGCAAGTGTAAGGCATAGTGGGGGGAGGATGGGGTCAAGTCGTTGGGTGGTGGCACAGTTTCCAGAGATGTGTCACCGAGATTCTTGCTGTCCTACAAAGGCACCTTTTTTTTTTTGGTCTTTTCTTTGCACTCCGTACATATGAGAAGCTTTGAGTATGTAATTGCCTTTAGGTGTCCTTTTGAGTAGGATGATCGGCAGTGGGGGGGGTGAGGGCTCTCACTTTCCTGGGAGTAAGCACTACTGAATTCAACAGGACTTACATCTGAGTAGACCTGTGTGAGATTGTATATGCTATCAATCCTACAGCCACTTCTCTGGGAATTATTTTTTTAAAATGAGACAGCAAATTAGATAGGTTGGAGGTAACACATGATTGCTGAGTGGGAGGGCAGGTAGGCATCAAAAGGACAGAGAACTCTGTTTGATTATGGGAATAGGTGCATGCATAGTGGGAACAAACAAACAAAAAATCCTGCAGGCATTGTAGTCATTTGACTGGACATAAAATGGTACAGAGAATATGTGCACACAGTAACAACACACTCTTGTATTGATGTGACTACATGAGGGGGGGGAACCCTGCATGGTTTTCCAAGCTGATTCCAGTTTGAACCAAACAGGTATGTGGCAGTAAAGGAGTCAAACCAGGACAGGATACTATGTAGTGGAGCTGAGATACAGCCTTTGTATAGATTCAGCCCTGGATCCAGACTGAGTAAGTTTTTAAGTGGTTTCTCTTTGGGCGCTTTGATCCTAAACTCACAGGCAGAAGCATACCTTCCAGCTGTCCTGATTTGTCAGGGATGGTCCTGATTAATCCTCTATTGTTCCTTTTTTAGGACTGCTTTTAAAGTGTCTTGGTTTCTCCTCCTTCCACTTTTCCCCCTCACCCTCAGCTTACTTCAGTTGCAGACTCTGCCAAAAGTGAAAAAAATAGCTTGCACTCATTTAATTCAACAGTGAGGAAAGGAGAAAAGAGGATAGAATCTTGCCCTTCCCTGGAGACATCAGCAAAAGCAAACTGCTGCAGCCGCTTCTAGTTTATCTGTTCTTTCTCATTCATAACTTTCCCCTCTTGTTGCCTGGTGTTTTGACCACACTCTGATGTTGCTTGGCCACATGCACCCCGTTTCCCTTTGTGCAACGTTGGAGGGTATGCAGAAGCAGCTGATAACTGGCCAAGAGAAATCCAGGCGGGACCACAGGCAGCCAGAAACAATTGATGCTAGAGTATATTGGGAGTAAAATCTCTTCAGTGATTCGTCTGGCGTGGGTGCTGCCAAGAAGGGGTGCAAGAGATGCAAGTGTAGCTGCTTCTGCTCCTAAACAATATGAGTTTGTTATAGTGTGTTTAGATCTAGCTAGCTTATGGCAAAAGGACATTACCATGAGCATTTCAAACAAACATTTGGTTGTTTCTTGCTGTTTAATTGTGTTTGACTGCTGTTTTGAGTTCTTTTCATTTTTGTCTTTGCTAATCCTTTTGTTTTGTTTTCTTTTGTTTTGTTTCTTGAGAGTAAAATGAAATAAACTGCCACAGTTTGTTTTTCCCCATTAGGTGTATGGAATACCGGTTAGTGGGTTTCCAGAATCAGACTGAAGGTTGGCCAGAGTCCAGATGTGCCCGGCCAAGAGTAACCAATCAGTGTTGACATGCCCCCACTCCATGGGTGAGACCGGGGACAATTCCATCACTTCTACTATTTCATACCCTCCAACATTTCACAGATGAAAACTGGGACATATGTGGTCAGGCAACATGAGGGTGTAGCCAAGATGCCAAAAGGTGTTAATGAGGAACAACACACAAGCTGGGAGAGGCTGCAGCAGTTTGTTTTTGCCTGAGCCTACAGGGAAGGGCAAGATTCTGCCTCTCCTGCCCTCTCCCTCCTGTGGGGTTAATTGAGTTCAAGCACCTTTTCACCTTGAACTAGTTTGCAGCAACAACTGAAAGGAGCTGAGGACAAAGGGGGAAAGTAGAAGGAGGAGAGAGAAACTGGAACACTTTAAAAGCAGCTCAAAAAGTATGATGACAGAGACTTTTTCAGACCTGTCCCTGCCAAATATAGTTGGAAAGTATGTTACTCCCCCTATCAAAAGGGGAATGTAGACAATCCTAGGCATTTTTCCTGGTGCTTCCAGTTAAAATGATGGGGTAACAGACTTCCTTCAGAGTTTCTGAAAGCCACTGCCAGGCAGAGTAAACAATACTGTCGAGATGGACAAATGGGCCTGCAGTAAGGCAACATCCCATTAATGTCCCCCCCTCTGCCTTAATTCGTCCTTCACTGGTTTTTCCCCAGCCAATGTTCAAGATTGTTAAGTGCAAACAAAAGGCATTTTCATCAACGAGTAATTTAGCATTCATCATCACCACCACTCTTATAGGCATTGAGACTGTTTAGAAACAAAGGGCTTTTAATAACAGGCAATACAGTCAGCCCTCCACATATGCGGGTTTGACATTCACGGATTTGATTATTTGTGAGTTTTTCCAACCCCTGCCCTCCCACCTCAGGTGCTTCTTTTGGGGAGGAACCTTCCCTCTTGGTGGCTCCAGTCAGGCCACACAGCCCTTTAAAAACCCACCTCTGGTCCTCCTCTTCCTCTAGCAGTCTCTACCTGGCCAGCTCAGGATGGCTCTCTCTACCCACGCCCCACACACACCCAAGGAAGGAGACGGGCAAGAGAGAGGAAGTACAGGATCACCATGCCAACCGTCTCTTTTCCCTGACCTGGTTTAGACCCTGGATGCCCACTTTTCCCAACCATGCCTCAGCTCCCTTCCACAGACACACAAATTTTGTTATTTGTGAATTTTTCACTTTTGCAAGGATCCTGTGTCCCTAACCCTAGCAAATGTGAAGGGCCAAGTATACTATTTTTATTTCTCGTCTTTTTTTTTTTTTTAATAAATAATTTTATTGGAAAAAGTATAAAAATTACAAACATGTCTTCTACATATATTTCTCGTCTTTTTAATGGTTATGTTTTAAATAGTTTCTAGTTCTTTAGGTAGCTCAATTGCATTTTAACAATAACTTTTCGTATGCTTTTACCCATACATGTTTTTATCTGTATCAGTTTTAATTTGCCAGTTCTGGGGGAAAGACAGACAAACTGATTAAATAAATAAATGAGATAGTTACTGGGGGAAAAATATGAAAAAATCAGGTTACAGGGGTTTTTTGCACAATTTGTTGTGGGTTTTAATATATACGAGTGTATCTACAACAATGTTATTGGCACATGTAGTCTTTGTTTTGACATAGAAGTTTCTCTGAAGTATTTTTTGGGGGGAGCAAGTTTAGATTAATATTCCTAATATTTTTAACCTACTCTTGTGCTCTCCTTATGTAGCCTTCAAAAAAAAAATCATAGTAGGACAGTTTTGTAGCTGTTGTATCACTTGTGTATTTTGCTACATGGCCTTTCAAAGAAGAGGCCTCCTGTTCCACCAAAATCCTCTCTGCATGCAGCAGAAGTATATGTGTGGTACACAAGTCCCTTATGGTGCATAGATTCTGATGTTTGAAGGTGCCAATTTTCTCCTTTTATTTCCTTGTCAGAAAGCAAATGCCTTCCTACTGCGGTGTTAATGGCTACTGATTATAGGTCCTAAGTGATGGAATGGTGAAGGTCAAGTTAATTTTCCTCAGCAAACAAGGTATGGCGTGGGTTTCCAGGGCAACTGGCACTATCCCCACCATGCTGTCCAGAACACACTTTGAAATATAAATAAATTAAAAGATCATAAAAGCAATTTATATAAAAAATGTCAAAGCCTGTGTAGGATCAAAGGGTTTTGACTGTTGCATGCAGGTGGGAATGAACTAATGTAGGGGATTCTCATACATGGCCATAGAAGGTCTGAAAAATAATAGCTTAAGCCTCTCTCATTGACAGCTACAACAAAGCAAAGATGAATCACCTGGCTGTGTTCACTTTCATTTCAAGTTGAGAGGGAAATAAGACTGCATCAATAGACATTCAGTTACAATTACGTTAGGTGAACATGCTTTAATGTTCTCTTATAAGACAACGGGGGATGCTCTAAAGCAGGGGTGGGCAACTGCAAAGGTTGCTCCAACAGGCCAATTAGAATGTCTGAGCCCCACTTCATTCATAGATAGATACATACATACACAGGCAGGCAGGCAGGCAGGCAGACAGGCAGACAGATAATCAAGTCACCATGGTATAGTGGTTTGAGCATTGGACTACAACCCTGGAGGTTTGATTCGTTGCTCACCCACAGAAACCTACTGGGTGGCACACACTCTCAGCCCCAGAAAACCCTGTGCTGGTGATAGGTTGTGTGATAGGTTCACCTCATTGTCGCCATAAATCAGAAGTGACTTGAAGACATACAACAACACCACAATATGTATAATCAGCTGATTTTTCCTGCCCTAAACACCCAAAGTGGCTCAAAACCATTGCCAATGCAGCAGTCTTGCTCCTCCACCCTTCAAAGATCACTATATACCTTGAAAACCCTCCAGATGCAAAACAAACAAACAAACAAACGAGAAAAAAATCTGGCTAAAAATCAGCCAAATTAGAAACAGGACATAACTGACATCACATCTGGTATTGATTTTGGCCATTCTTGGTCTCCCCCTTTTTTCTTGGCTTCTGATTTTTTTTCCAGAGTATGGGGGGCTTGTAGGGGTACTTAACTATTTTGCAGCAGTTTTGAGCAGTTGATGAGAAGGTTAAAAAAATTACCAGAAAAATCTTTAAAAAACTGAGGAGGGCTCTGATGTGCACCCCTATATTAAAGGCTGACAAAAATGGTTTCTCATCTACTGTACTCTTAAACATCCAATGCAAAGTGAAATAATGAGAAATGGTACTTGTTGGAGGAGGCTTGGCTGGGTTGCTCAATTTTCTGATTGCTTAGTTAAGTTCTTTGGCCCCTGGTGGCTGATGGAAGGTGATGAATAAGAGTCAAGGGGACTTTGCTTGGACAAAGGGACAAAGGGAGTAGTGGATTTGCCAGTCTCGGAGGTCTGTGGCTGACCAAAACTGTATCATGGTGTAGTCTTGCTTTACAGTTTGAGGTGTATGTTTGAAACATCTTTGGCATACTCATATATGTCATAATCATTATTAGAATGTATGCAGTGGGTGCTTGTCTACCTGGCAATTAGTGAAAGACAAGTCCTAATAAAAAAGACAAGCCCCACGGTCACATTGAGGGGGCCTTGGGTGGTGATAGCAGCTGTTGAATGGTGCCAGTCCTGTATCAAATTGCATCTGCACTACAAAATTAAAATTCTGTTATTTGTTCAAGTGTATATAGTTATACTAACCATAATTCTGTGTCATTGCTTTATCACTTGTTCAGTATTAGATACTTGTATTTACCATAATTCTGCATCACACTGGGTTTCTATGTCCATGACTTTTCTCCATCAACCATGGATTGTCATATTTTGTTGGCAAGGTAGCAAGCTGAGTATGTGTGGAAGGTGATGGACTTAAGGTGTATATCATCTTACAGATTTTATTTGAGAAAAACATAGGTGAAGTGGCATTTACTGTCACTACTGTGTATGTTATCTGACCTGATGGAAAGCCACTTTCCTCCAATAAACATAGCCAGATCCTGTATACTTTAGAATACCTTTGGCACCTCATGTGGAAGTAGATACATAAAGAACTTGGGATACTGCTTTTAAAAGGAATTATTACCACTATTTTTTACTATTTTAATAGTTAACTTGTTACTATTCTCCATTCATTTTTTAAAAAGTTACTTGTTGGGTTACTAGTTGCATTACTCATTATATTCCATTACATTTTCTTTAAAAATAATCTATGTTTAAAAAAAAATAACCCAAAGTGTCCTCAGAGAATCTTTTTTTTTCCCCCACCAAGCAAACAATGGTTCTAGTACTCATTACAATGTTTTCACTGTTGTGTTATTGTTCCCTCAAGAAGGAATATTTTAGAGGTATTATATTCCTTTCAACTTTTCTATATGTATAGGTCCAGGGCTTAGAAATATTTTAAAATAAAGCAGTTATCTCCAACAAAAACCTTAAAGAAGGAGTAATATCATTCACTTTGTAGATACCAATCATCTTCAACAAAACTTTAAAGACAGAACAGGCACCATTGCTTTGAAGATATAGTGGAGCTGATGAATTCTGTGAGCTATCACAAAAAGTTAGAAGGTTCTGCTTTGTGTGTATGTTCTTTCAGGATAACCTAATTGCTTGAGCTGATTTTTAGATCTACTTAATTCTGCTCTGATACTTTAAAAATTATACTCAGGAGAGTCAGAATTCCACTTACCTTTAGCATGGGGACTGGATTGATGTGCCAGAAGGGAACAGTTATATTTAATGCAATAAGCATGGTTGTTTTCTGTGTACCTAGCACATATGAACAACCTTTATGCCAAGGTGTCTCTTGAGAGTGTTTGTACTGTGTGCCCCTATGCCAGTAATTGCTACAGTGCTCTTTTCCTAACAGCTCTGGATTGATTTTTAGTGCATCGTCCCCTTAGGAATATTCAATTTCTTTCCCCCCGAGTGCATTTTTAAATATATTAGTGAAATTTATTGAAAATGATGTCATCCTGCCTCTTCTTTGGTTTGTTACGTGAAGAAGAGATTCTGTTGTACAACCCAGCACCGTAATAGTTACTTACTGGGTGGCATTGACATCCCTGCGTAAAACACTCATGATCTCTTCCTCAGTTGTGCATTTTGAGCTGCATTATTGATTGTCCATTGCCAGAAACCTAAGCCCTGCAAGGATACAAACACCTTCCTTCCTCTTTACTACCAAACACCATGGGGAGCAGAGATGCTGCTTTGAGAGACTGCTTATTTTGAAGAGGCAGCCTGATTATTTTCCCCTTAGAGCTATTGCAGCACAAGCAGAGGCCTGTGCTGGAACTGTGGTAGCACCCTGTGCACAAACTTCCCCATACACACACACACATACACCACTCAGGATTGCCACCACTTCTCAATTTACCCTAACCCTTGAGCAAGAGCAGCTCTAACAGTTGTGTGGTTATTCCCCACTGACTAGGGGATTGCTACCAGCTAACTCTCCAGTCACTGCTGAGCAAATTCAACATATTTTCTCAACACCACCTCTTAATCAAAGCCTAAAGTGAGAAAATACAGTCTGGCTTGTGAGGGAAAGATGCTTGGGTTGTCAAAAAATATGATCAAACCACAGTGTCCAAATTAATAAACTCAATAAAAATTAGGGATTAAGAAGCAAAGGATGGGGTGGAGAAAACAGATAAGTAGCCTAAGAAGAACCAAACCATTTTCTAAACAGCTCATGGTAGACAAAGAATAGTCCCAAACTAGTCTTGCAGGAGCAGAGATAATTCCTAATGTTCGTTAGACAGTAGATGTTTACAGAGAGCAGTCCCATTTTCTGGCCCTTTGGAATCAGAGGGGATTGGTGGAAAGAAGGGAGAGGATCCTTTAGTCAGTGATAGTCACTGGGCTTGAGCCTACTCCTGGGGCAGAGTTTGATATGTAGGACATGACATGTCCAACATAGGCAAGGAACACATGGTGAGAGTGCATCTTTCAGCAACCCATAGAGTAACCCATTGGATGACAGATGTTTACAGTCAATAGTCTCATTTTCTGACCTTGTAGAATCAGAAGGGGATTGGAGGAGACAAGGAAAAGGATCCTTCTGTCAGCTAGAGTTATTGGGCTTGAACACCTGGTAAGAGGGACCATTGGTACGTTTCAGCAGACCAAAGAGCAACAGGTGAGAACTGGGAGAGATTTCCCAATTATTCTTGGCAGACAAGAAGAGGAAAGAAGGGATTCAAGCCTTTGCATGTGAAGAGCACTTGAAACACTGTCTGTAGGTTGCTATCTAACAGGAATGCTAGGGCACTATGTGTGTCAGCTACACTGGACTTTTTTTTTAAAAGAAAAAGATGGTCATTTTATTTGAAACCTTTCTACACAGGCAGCTCCAACCTGACAGATTCCATAAGGAAAAAGAAACCTTGCTATAGTTCCTTGACATGGCTAGGCTCACCCAGTCAAGCCACTCTTGTCAATGGCTTATGGTTTAGGTAAGGTCTTCCTTCTTATGTAGTGTTACCACCCCTAACATACCCCACCCTGTAGGATAGCAAAATTGGCATGAAATATCAGTTTCACAGAAAATTGGACACTTATGGCTGAGAAAGCAGGATACTGGCTGCGTGCCTAGGCTAGGTCATCATGGCCTCAGCATGGTCAGGTCATATATTAAAGAAGATTTAAGTGGGAACTCCTGACATTGATAGATTTCCAGTAATCCTGTCCATGACCTGACATCTGAGCACAGTAGTCAACAAAACTGCTCAGGTCCAGCAGGCAAGAACCTCTCCTGTGTGCATTTCCATTCACATTATTCAAACAAGACATTAAGAGGCTGTCAGAACTCCCATCAATGTTTTGCCAACTGAACTAAGACAACCAGTCTGTTCTGGATCCCCTTTGTTTACTCAGCCTGGGTAGTAAAAGGGATATTTAAACCATAGCTCCAACCCTGGAAATTCATAGTACTATGGATGCAAATTGGTGTGTTATTCTGCATGTTGGCCCCTAGATTCCTGTGCTGTGCTACCCTTTGACTGTGCTCTGAGCCACTCCACTTTGATCATCTTTTGGACCAGTAAATGTCACTCTGTGTACCCCAAATCTCTCTCTATCCAATCTTTCTTGCTTCTTCTTTCACAAGCCCTATATGGTTTGTGAGACTGCTTGATATCTTGTATGTGTCTGTTAATTTCTAATAAAAACACATTGTTTAAACTTTTAACTGGAGTCCTACAGTTAGTACGGGTATGTACAGGTGAAAAGATCCTGGGGTTACCCCTCTCTCACAGGCCTTCTTTGAGCTTTAATCTCCCCAATTTCTTAGGAGATGCTGGCACTGCTTGTGGAGCTCAAGGTCCTCCACTTTTGGGGTAACAGTAGAAACTTATGGTAGCTGCTTTGATGTAGGCAATTGGGCCAATTGGGCCAATAGCAAGAACCACATTTCTGCTGACTTGGAGACTTAGTACTGTTCACTGCAGCATGTGTAACAGTGTGTAGAATTAGGCCTTATATGTGTGAGGAAAGGGCCTTTTATAAGAATTGGTAACAGAGACTACTAATTTATTATTTACAAAGGATCAATGGGGCTCCTTTGTGAATAAGCACTGAATAACTGCTTAATTCTGCTTGCCCTTTAGTAAAACAATTTGCAGTTCCCTTGCTAAAATGCTAGACTTTTTCTAATCATCTGAGAATCTCTTCAGTATTGCAATATTGAGGGATTAAGAATTTTAATGAAAACAAGTGAAAGTCTTATATTGATTGGGTATGCTTTATGCTGTGCTCTGTAAATAAATAAAATGTCTCAGAAATACGCATAATGACCAATGTCGGGGAATGAAAGAGATGGCAGAGGAATAGCAGCAGCAGTGGTACTACTGTTAGACTTTGGGGATAAGCATTCAGAATGGTAGTCATGTTCATTTTTATTTATTTTTTACACAAAAACAACAAAAACTCTTGGAGCACCTCTGAAGACCAACAGATTTATTACAGCATAAGCTTTCATAGACTAGCAGTTCATCAGATGCATGAGTTTAGGATGGAAGGTAATACAGAGACAGGCCCCCAAGTGTTGCATTCTAATGCTCAAGACCAGTTTTTGTGTGTTTAGGGGCCTGTTGCTTACTTTATATAGAAAGAGAGGGATGAATCTTGGTATAGCGACGCTGGTGAATTTCTGTAACAAGACTCTTCCCTTATTTGTCCTTCATTATCTGCAGAGTTGATCTCAGTTCAGAGCAAATCTGCAGTTCTGACTGCCCTTGACTGAAGCTGGACCTCTGGATAGGTATTGGAGACTGTGGCTTGCTTCTGTGCATAGACAAAAAAATCCAAGCAGTATGAACCATAGATAGCAGCTGCAAGAATTCCTTTTTCCACCACTGCACCCTAATATCAACTTTGCACATAAACTGCCTGTTTGCTTTTAGTGCATTGATGTTTGTTGGAAAAAGGATGTTCTTTTGCTTTCAAGGATACACTCTGAAGCCATATGCACACAGTAATTATTGTGATGTGGTGACAGCAGCCAAGCTCTTATTGCCTGCGTCAAATGTGAAAAAAAAATCCTTCAGTCAAACTTTTGAGTGGCACTGGAGAATGAACTGGGATATTTTCCTCCTATCAAGTAGCACTCATTTTGAATGAGTGCTAGAGAGGCAAATGTTGTGAAAGTCCACTGAAATGCTACTTTAATTGAACTTTACTTTGAGGAAGAAAGCCATAAAAGCATCTGATGAGTGGCTTCATTCCCATTTCTTTGGGCTTATGCTTTTAATTCTTGTTCAGGCTTCTAGCTCTGGCTGGTCCCAGAAGCAGCAAGAGTTGGCCTGAGTACACAATTATGGAAATAAACATTTTTTTGATTCAGTCCAAGATTGAGTAGCCTGAAACTAATACTGGTTATTATTCTAAACAGTTATTTTGTTTGTTTTAAAGACTTCTACCCTACTTTGATGACTACAGTTCTTCCCCAATCAGCTCCCACTTAAAATAAATATATAAATTCAACAAAACATCTATATGTACCATTAAAACTAAGATCTCTGAAAAAAAATGCCCCCTCCTTTATGAGTCTACATGGAGTTTGAGATCCTCAGTGGAAACCCTCTAGTGTGTCCCACTACCCTAAGAGGACAGGAGACATGAGAGTCCTCAGAACCCGATATGGACTGTTAACATGTGGAAACCCTCTAGTGTGTCCCACTACCCTAAGAGGACAGGAGACATGAGAGTCCTCAGAACCCGATATGAACTGTTAACATTATATAACTTTATATATACCTAGCTATGTAGCAGAGACACTAGGGCCATTTCTGCACTACACAGTTATAGTGGTATTATTCCACTTTCAACCGCCTATGGAATCCTGGGGTTTGTAGTTTAGGGAGGGGCATTTACTGTTATCAGCCAGAGCGCTCTTCGGCCTTAATAAATTACAAATCCTGGTATTCCACACAAGAAGTTGAAAGTGGAATAATAGCACTATAACAGTGCAGTGCAGAAATGGCCCAAGAAACCCTTTACTGAATTGTGAAGATGTGTAATGGGACAAGAGCAAGAGCGCCTGATCTGCATTAGTGCCCAATGTGCGTCAGGACTGACACAGTGCACATCAGAACTGATGTGATACATATCAGAACTTATCGACATCAGCCCTGCTGTGCATCAGGCCCAATGCACATCAGACACTTTGCTAACTGTGCTACATAATAACATGACAGCAGCCCTCTACTGGACATGGATATTACGCAACTGTGCAATTCTAATTCCCACCTATGTAAGTCCAGGTATGAAGACTTGATTCCTGAACAGGATTCTGGCCAGCTATCATTCCAATGGCAGCTTGACTGTGGAACTACGCCCAAAGGATGTCAGGCTAGTTCTGTTCCTGTTAATCTTTTGACAGGCAGCCAAAGCTATATTGTTCCATATGGGCTTTGTTCTTTGAAACTGGTTTTACAATTGGCAGTTGGTGTTGTTTCTAATCTATACTTGAATCATAGAATTATAAAGTTGGAATTGCTCAAACCATTACACTACACTGGCTCTCTGAACCAAGTGCTACCTTTCTTTAATGTACAGTCACTGTTTTCCTTAGTTGGTAAATTTTTGCAAAGGCAAAATGAATTAATTGATGGTTGTTGGGAGGTGAGATGGCAGATCAAGCCTGCTGTGAAATAAATATAGAAGGTGGTGCAAATGAAATATGCCAGACTCTCACAAAAACTATTGAAAATGCAATCTTCACTTTGCCCAAGATTTTAAGAACCATTCACAGACTTGGGTTGCATATGCATCTGGATAAACTCAGTTCCATTAATAAGTTATGGACTAAAATATCCAAGAATTACTAGTAGACTCTTAGAAATGCTGATAATCATTTTACTTCTAAGTCAGCAAGGCATTTAATAAATTTTTAAATCTTGTATTTATAGAAGACATCCTTTTCATACAGGAATCAGTCCTGAGATGGAATTCTTGTGAAACTATATTGTGTGAGTTGTGCAAACACTGGAGTTGTACCCTCTGTACGTCTAGACCAGGGCAATAGACTGAGGAAAAATTTCCTTCCTCGGAATGGTCATGGGCAATTCTTCTATCTGTCATGATTTGCACAATAGATTATAATAGTACATCATAATAGCACAACCCTGTTGTTATCCTTATTGCAAAAAAGTTCTGTCATGAAGAATATGACAAAGGAATCCTGAAATATGTGCATTTGAAAAAAAAGTGTTATCCCTCCCCAGGTGTCTATAATGAAATAGGAGATTATTAAAACTTTTTTATTCATTCCTATTGCCAAAGCACTGCTGAGAAGTCATGACACAGTTCTGTATTTTTGTAAGTAGGTTGCCCAGAGATATTGGCAACTCAGCCATGCATGTACCTCTGGGTATGCTAAATATCTTTTGTGAGAATTGTATATAAGCTGTGGCCAACTGTACATACTAACTGGCTCCATGTGGGCTATAGTTCTTACATTGCCTTCCTATATAAATAATATTTGTGGTCTAGTGTGATTTGTGCTGTCATATGTGATTTGTGAATATGGCTTGACATACTAGAGGGAACAAAATGTTTCTGAAAGCCAGCTATTGATTTATAAATATCAGAAGCACACAAAATGCTGAAGGATGCAATTTAGTGGCTTCTCTTTCGTGCATACTTGATCTGCCATAGCATCTACTAATGTAATCTGCTTTGCATCTGTGTTATAACGCATTTCACCCCTGTGGTGATTCACTGCTTTGAGTTTGTTGGAATGTGGAAGTCTTGTTAGTGCTACATGGCCTCTTTGTACTTGCCTTCTGCGATAGGCAATTTAAGGCCTATGAACAGAACTCACCAATGCTTTCTCTGCCAAAATAATTGGATCTCAGGTATTTCTTCACAGAGCAGCAGTATGAAGATGTCTGGCCCAGGTAAAGATCCTTGGCAAGTTGGAGATGTCAGGAATGGCTCTTCTGTTTTCCCCTGCCATGGAATAGAGGTTAGAAAATAAACATTTTCATTTCCTGATAGCATTGCCAGATTTCAGGGCCTAGCTTCCAATCTTCTTTATGAGGGGAAAGAATCTCAGGGTGAGAGTGCTGCTTGGAAAACTGTGTGTAGGTATATATTTTCCTTATTTGTTAGATTTGATGTTTTTCACTTGCATGGCGTTCTCTGTGCAACTATGGTTGATGCCTGTCATCATCGAGGCCTGCTTCCTGTGACATCACAAGATGTTGCCTCTAAGTCTCAGGTTTTTTTCTGAGATGGTCCTGAGATAATGCCATGGGGATAATTCTGGAACTGATCCACCAACCCTGTTTCCTGGCTGTGCTGCCCATTGGATTCTGGGAGCTGTAAGCTACTTTTCTGGGCTTGACCACTTGAGCTTCTCTACTTTCCTTGTCTCAAACAGCTCATGTGGAAGGAAAGCTTGAATATTCCACTGGAAAAGCAGTCAACTGCTCCTGCATAGAGGTTTTTGGTTGTGCATTTTACTTGCTTCCTGACCTTCCTTGGCCTTGCTCTTTCCTTTCACTTTCCCCTAAGTCTTCTATCTATGCTGCCCTTGTCATAGCAACCCCTGCAACAGTCTTGCCTCCTTTCTAGCCTTATCCATGACTAATCCATGGTGTAAAGCACTAACTTCATGAAGTTCATCCATAGAATTCTCAGCCCCGGACTTTATTCCAGGTGTCTGATTCTCACAGGACCAGTTGGCTTGAGATCCTCACTCTCTCTTCTGGGGAGCCTATAGTAAAACTCCCTCTGTAAGAGAGAGATTGGAAACCTCTTTCAGTCAAAAAGTCAAATTCAGTTTCAGAGAAGTTATTGCAAGCCACTTTCTGGTGGGAGTGGTAGAGCCAACAGCAAAAGAATGAGACTAAAACCCACATATTTCAGATTAGAAGTGTCAGCCATTTGAGTCTTTCTGAGAGGGAGAGACTGTACAAAGCCTGGAGAAGCTCAGGGAGATCCACCAGGACTCTGGAAAGGTTGGATTTGTCCCCCAAAAACAAAAAGGGGGGGAAAGGCAAAAATAGCCAGACAAGGAAAAACTCCTTATAGATTAGCAGAAATAGCTGCGCACAGCTATGGAAGCGTGCCTAGCAGCAGAGAACACCATTAGCAGCACAAGCACTAAGCCAGTAACATTCACCAACTCCAAGTTGCAATCTTCCAATATGGAGGCTCTTTAATCTTTGTTACAACATATATACAATATTTACAAAGTCCAGATGGCAATCCAGCATATCAAGCTTGCTCTCTCCAGCAGAGCCAATAACAAAATGTGCTGCTGGGGGGTCAGTAGTAGCAATCTGCTTATTGTTCTATTATTATTATTATTATTATTATTATTATTATTATTATTATTATTATTATTATTATTAATAATAAAAAATTATTTCTATCTCACCTCTCCACATGGATCGAGGCAGCAAACAACATAAAATGCATTATACATTAAAATACATTAAAAGACATTAAAAACATACCCAATCCTGCCCACCCACCAACCCACCTAAACCAACCCGTTAAAACACACAGCAATTGACAGTCCATCAATTACTATTAGCAAAGCAGGAAGACAATTGATGGGAGGCGATGGAAATGCTAGTCTTGGAAGGCCTGTCGGAAGAGATCAGTCTTGACTGCTCTTTTAAAGCTGTCAAGACCGGTAATATGCTGGATCTCCTCTGGCAGGCCATTCCATAACTTGGGAGCGATGGAAGAGAAGGTCCTCTGGGTAACCGCAGCCAACCTAGTTCTGACTGGCTGCAGTAAATTCCTCCCAGAGGACCTTAATGTGCGGGATGGATTATATGGGAGAAGGAGATCCCGCAGGTAGGCTGGCCCCAAGCCATGAAGGGCTTTAAAGGTAATAACCAACACCTTGTACTGTGCCCAGAAACTAATAGTCCCGTGGTCATCTTTGAAAACTAGCAACTCAAGTACTGAATCAATCAGCAATTCAACAAATTAAACAACTTCAATTATGCATGGTAGCAGGAGCTAATTAATCTCGTTTCTAGTGTTTGACGTCAACATATTAATTTTCAAGCCTAATGTTCCAAGAAAGTAGCTAAGTTGTACAAAGTCATTTCTGCCATGCTGCAGCTGCAGTGTGCTTGGAACATTCTTTTAAAAAGGGGGAAAAAATCACTCTTCTCTCTTTATATGTATTCTGCAACACTTGGAAAGTTTTTTTCCTCAACATCAGATGACACTGGTTTAGTAATTCAATCAAACTTGGTCACAAAGCTATTTTCACATTATCTTTCCAGGGGAGTAGCCATATTAGTCTGTTGTGGTAAAAGCAGGTTCACTTTTCAACAACTAAGGATGGGATGAGAGATTTTATTTGGTCTGAGTATTTAAGTGAAACAGCCTAACTTGCATTTTCTAGGATAATAAATTCAGTTATCCTTGAATTGTCCTTCTTCTCTGAATTTTGTCATGCAGTTCTTAAAGTGGCATACAGAAATGTATAGATTGTGGAAGGCTGCATGCAAGTGTGTGTGTGTGTGTGTGTGTATGGGCAGTAAGGACTTAAACAGAATAAATATGAAACTCAAAAATTAGATATAGACTGATTTGTTCAACCCAGTAACCATATTCCATGGCTACCGCATTCTCTCTGTACTTGTTTGTGTATGTATATTTACAGTACATACATGTAAACATACCAGTACATAATGAGGTTATCATCTGATAAACCCAACAGAATTTCTGCTGCATTGAACTCATTCATCTTCAAAGTGTCAAAAGACACTCTGTTTTTATTACTACCTTTGACTCTAGGATCGAACAGATGTACAGCAGCATGAATTGGCTGTAACAATATTCTTTTAAAACACTGTTTTAAAAGCTATCTCACTTACCATTTTGACAAAGAAAATAATTCATAAGAGGGTTTTTCTGCTTCACTTCCTTCGGGGTTTTCTGCTCATAAACCTACCTTTTCTTGATGCTGTTCAGTGAGATTTAAGAGGCATTTCATTGTCCCTGAGCCTGGCTACTTTGTACACATATTGTTCTATGTTGTTCACACTTGAAGGTATCTTATATATATCATATCTCTGGCGTCGCCTTTTGTGTGTGGGCAGATGTTGGCAAGTAATGCATGTACCCTTCAGTAGAAATGCATTTAATATCTCTTCCGTAGAGATGCGTTTATTTTCACTGCTGTTGGAACCATCATAAAACTTGCGCAAATAACTGTAAAATGAACTCTTTCTAACCAGGGCTGTAAAATGAACTGTTTCTACAAACAACTTGAAATCAAAGTCAACAACAAATGAGCTTGTATGACAAATGAGCTTTGTACAGTGTGCGTGAGTCTGTGGCCATTTCTGCACTACACTCTTATAGCGCGATTATTCCACTTTCAACATCCTATGGAATCCTGGGGTTTGCAGTTTCGGGAGGGGCTGGCCAGCCCCTCCTGAAACTGCAAACCCCAGGATTCCATAGGATGTTGAAAGTGGAATAATTGTGCTATAAGAGTATAGTGCGGAAATTGCCTCTCTCTCTCTGTGTGCGTGCGTGCGTGTGAAGTTCTCGTACTTCAGTACTCATGGGCCAACAAGTGAAAAACCCTTGGCTTGGTGACTGCCTGCAGCTTCTTGCAGATGAATGTAACATTTACCTTCTGGTATAGAAGTCAAGGACTAAAGTTTAACAAGCAGGAAGAAATAAAGGGACTGTTCTGATGAGCTGTATTCCTCAGAATACAGAAATAGCAGTGCTTCCCATTATTTCCTTTGCACTAGGCTCATTGGAGATGGTGCTCATGCTATCACAAATGTGAAGGCTCTTGGTTTACTATGCCAATATAAATAATCTGTTAATAACCAGTTCTCATCTTAGAAACATTCAGGAGTATCCATGTTGGCCATACAGCAAAATATAACAAAATCCAAAATCCACAAAAGAACGATACCTTTACCAGGCAACCAAAATGCACAAAATAAATCATGCAAGCTTTCAAAGCTTCACTGACTTCTTCGTTAGGCAAAGATTTTAAAAACCATACAGGAGAAGAAAAGTGACGACATTAGAATCACAGACCTACATTTTGTTTCAGATGTTACTTCTGTTTGTCAGTTAAGATGGTCCAGAGGGATGGCTACTCCCTTCCTTGGCTATGTGGGGACCAGTGACAAAGGGTGATAAAATACAGGTAATAAAATTTCAACTCCAGTAGCAACAGAAGAGTAGCTTCCCTTGAGATCCAGGCTGTCCCTGTCCTATCAAAACTAACCGCTCCTTTTTTAACTAGACAATATTGAATTTCTCAAGAAGTCCCTTTACTATTACATCTGGAAAAACTTCTAAATGCTGTATAGGTAAAACTTGCCATTTCTAGTGCAAATGAAAGAGTTTTACCTTTGTTGGAGATAGAAACCTCACATAATTAAGTCCCAGTCCATTAGTTCCCTCTTGTTAAAGTTTCCCCCAGTTGTGGCAAAATCCAGTATTTTCAAATCCAGGAAACATATTTGGGGGGCCATGCTGACCATGCTGCAAAATGCAAAATCTCTCATCTTTGTCATCTCTATCATTGAGTCAGAGAGAATTTAGGTTGGGATGTTTCTTTTGCTTCAGCCAGTGCCCTGGAGAAATAGAAAATAATCAGTGTTAAGGGTGACTGTCAACATATAATTGGTCTTATAGTAAAGCTATAAAACCCTGTGATTAAGGCAGTTAGTTATTACAAGTGCAATTAACAGTAAAGCTGACCTTCCACTCTAGAAAGCCATTTTTGGCACCAGTTAGTACAGCTGAAATGTGGCCAAGTGCCACTCTCACTTGGCAATTTGCCTTTCTAAAGTTATACTTATTGTACTCTGATAATACTGAAATACTGGGTTCCTTTTTGACATATTTGTTGTCTCTATTGTGATAGCAATTGTAGGCTTCTGCTGTGATCTGAACACTACTGTCATGCCTCCACAAAGTGCCTCTGCACAGTAAGTGATGAACGCTTCTTGCCCTGAAGGGTTTGCAGCTGAAACTGGCCAAACACACAACGGTGCAATGATTTCCTAAAGCCACACTGAAGCCTGTTGATGGCAGATTGGAGCTGCCTGGGAATAGCAGCCAAATGCCCAGACTTGCAGCCCTAGGGCCTTCTGTCTTTTCCTGCCTTGTGTAAACTTGGCAAGCCACTTCAATCTGTTATACTCTAGTTTATCCAGTTGGCTTCAGACAAATCTAAATGAATAGAGCAAAGGCTTAGGATAAATAGTATTTCTCTGTGCAGAGAGGATGGGTGAAAGTCGTGCCACCTTCCAGATGGTGTGAGACTGCAACTCCCATCAGCTCTGGTTGGCAGAACTCATGGTGAGGAATGCTAGGAGTTGCAATCCAGCAACATCTGGAAAGCCAGCAGCATCTGGCACAGAGTTTCATTGATGGTGCAAAGAAATAAATTAGATTTTTTTTTAGTGTTAAGTGAAAATGCCCACCCTCTTGACCACTTCTTTCAGAAGGAGTAAAATTAGGAGGGCAATCATAGGTAGTGAGTTTTAGGTTGTTAGGCCCAAGGTTTGCTTTAGCTAAAACTTTGGTTCAGGCTTTGTTGTATGCTGCAGGCCTGTTTACTTGTTAAAATACTCAAGGAATGTCCTCTCTCTGCAGCCACCACCTGGTACAGGGAGGGACGGTGAGATAAGTTGTTTTCAGCTCATCTGGCCACCACTGGACAGAGAGTGGGCTGCCGGCTCATCTTGGCACCTGGTACACACCTTAGCTTGGCACAGTAGAGTCCCCTCTCCCTCCCTGGCCTATTGGGTTGAATGATGTGATGTTTTTCTAACTCTTTGTAGTTACAAAATGCAATGATCTGTATAAGATGCTTGAGAACAAATAGCCTTGCTTCGCCACCGCTTGCCTTCGCAAAGCCAAAGTGTGTACGTATGAATGCTTGTTTTCCTTTTTCCTTTTTGTGTCTTCTGCTTGCTTGCAATAAAACAGCCTTCTTAGAGACCAGAACTGAGTGGTCCTTTTCACCTGCCTCATACTTTGACCCCGATACAGCACGCTCAAGCCAGGGCTGTGTGAGCTACATAGGGGTAGTATCTGGAAGCAGTAGAAAGACTCAGCATGTTGAAGTAGTGGCAGCAGCAGGCTGTGCTCCTGCTTCTCCTGTTTCCCTGCTCCTCCTTAACATCATGCTTCAGACAGTAGCAAAGTTGCTCCTTTCAGTGGACATGACCTTTCTTCCACATCCTTCGTTGGTAACTGCCATCAAGCTGACCTCGACTTACGGAGAAGCTATGGATGAGAGACCTCCCACTCACCCTGTCCTCTACCATCCTCCTCAGGTCTTCCAGGCCCAGGGCTGTCTCTTCCTTCTTTGGGTCTATCCATCTGTAATGCAGCCTTCTTCTTTTCCTTCTGCCTTCTACCTAACCAAGCTTTGTTCTCTTTTCTAATAGAACTCTTCTCCAGCACCACATTTCAGATGAGTTTATTTTCTTCCTATCAGCTTTCTTCACTGTCCAGCTTTCATGAGCATACATAGAAACTGGAAATATGATGGTATGGACCATCCTAGCTTTAGTATTCAGTGATACATCTTTACACTTCAAGATCATGTCTGGTTCCTTCATAGTTGCCTTTCCAAGTCCTATCTTCTTCTGATTACTTGACTGCAGTCTCCATTCTGGTTAATGATTGAAAATCTTGAACTGTTTCAGTGTCTTCATCATCTGCTTTAAAGTTATATAAATAATCTGCGGTCATTGTTTTTGTTTTCTTAATGTTTATCCTGCCATATATATGATATATTCAGTGTACAAGCTGAACAGATTGGGTGATAAAATGTAGCTTTGCCTGAGCCTCTTGCCAATTGGAAACCATTCCTTTTCTTTGTATTCTGTCCTGATGATAGCCTCTTGTTCTAAGTACAGATTATGCATCAGGACAATCAAATGTTGTGGCATGCCTATTTCTTCGAAGAGCAATCCATAGTTTTTCATGATTTACACAATCAAAGGTTTTTGATGTAATTTATAAAGCATGGGGTGATTTTCTTTTGAAATTCTTTGATGGCAGTCTGTTATCCAATGTATATTTGCAATATGATCCCTAGTGCGTCTTTCTTTCCTAAACCAAGCTTGCCCTTCCTATCTCATATTGCCTCTGTAGAATGAACCTACATCATACTGCAAGATCATTGTCTGAAGGAGAAAGGTGGCAGGAGGCAGGCACTGAAAGTAGGTAGGAGCCCTGCAATTTATTCAAGTATGCAGCTACTATTGTGGATTCCTAGTAAGCTCCACCTCTGAAATGAGTGGGCAGTAATTCATCCTCTGAAATTGCTTACTCAGATGCTTCCAAATTATCTCCACCCCTGCATTTTGAGCTGGAAGTTTCCAGAAGGACAAAATTTGGCTCCGTTTTAATTTATTTTATTACGTATTATATATTTTTAGCCAGGGAAGCTACAAAAAGTAATTTACTCAAATGCAAAGTATATGTATTACTTTTGTATTAGTTCATATAGTTATTATTTACACTCACCAGCGATCTTAGGAGAAATGAATTTTTACTAAAAGTGTGTCAAAGCAGAAGAAATAGTTGTGTGACATTCAGGACCAAATAATAGTATGAAAAAGGTTGGAGCTGAAAACTGTACATTTAACACAAAAATATCCTAATATACATACTATGGAAAGTATAAATGTAATATAATATATAAATGTGATATGAGTAAGTCCAGGTTTGGAATAAAAACAGAAGCACTTTTCAGTTGCCAAACATAGAAATGAATTGATTTCTGACCACTATACTTACATATAGTTATTGCTGAAGGACAGAGAAAACATACCTCACAACCTGTTAAAAATGATGAATACTTTGGATTCTCAAGAACAATTTCATAAAAAGTAAACATTGTCATTTGCTGGGCACATTTCCGCTACACAGCACTTCCAGAAAGTTAAAATTGGCTACTTCAAAATAGATCAAGAAGACACAGTATTTCCCCTTACTTATATTTGGACATATGTTCATATTGAGCTCAAAATGTCAGACTGGAAGGAGTTTGATAAAAACTCCACAGTGTTCTTGTTAGTAAAGTAGGTAGTTACATATATATGCCACCTTTCCTCTAGTAAGCTCCCAGCCATATAAATTCTTCTCCTTTTCTTCACTCTCCACTGTATCTGCTGAGATCAGGCTAAGGGCAGTTGTTAGGATGTTGGAATAGCAATAATTAACTCAAATATCTTTGCATCTTCAGGAGAATATATCCACTGCACTAGGGAAGGATGCCAGGATAGACAGTGGCTATATTTTAAAACAGTAGAAGTCAGCTATGCATATACAATCTCTTTGGACACAGTAACATGGAGATTCTTCATTACCTGGCTAGTTCTGGTGACTGTCGTATTTTGTATTGACTCAGACATCTCCTGTTATCTTTTTCCTTAAAGCTTGAGGAGTGCATCTTTCCTACTCAGATTTGATTAGCTAGGTGAATGCCTATGCACCTGGGCATCCATTAAGTTATTCTGTGTGTCCATTTGTTGTCTGTTAGATGTGCTACACAGCCAGCTTCTCTTGGCATTTGGTCTAGATATTTTGAACAATAGGATATCCTGGAATGTAAACAAAATCTTATCAAACTATCTGTTTCTGGTTCCTAGAAATTCTGGAGCAGAAGGAATACTTGAATATAGAAGAACTAAAGTGAATAACATTTCTTTCTCCCCCTTCCTTTTTAGTTCCTTTGTTAGTTATTGTAGGTAAAATGATAATTATAATTCGTAATTTATTAATTACTTCAGTATTCAATAGTTATTTATTCTGCCAGCAGTCTCAATGTGTTGCAGATTCCCTCTTTATCCTCATAACAACCCTGTGCGGTTGATAAGACTGAGAGATACTGAGAAATTAAAGGTCCCCCAGTGAATTTCATGACCTAATGAGGATTAGAACTCAGAGCTGTCAGGTCCCTTTTTCACATCCTAATCTGTCTGTAGATGTATATAATATAGGAAATGGTTTTGCCACATCAGATCTGTGCTAGGAAAGTTTCCTGCTATTTACTCTTTGTAGCTCTTACTTCTACTTAAAAGCTAATTTTCTACACTGAAAAAGAGAGGGGGGAGGGATTTGAGCAGGAATGTGAAAAACTCTCTGTTTCATTTTTTAGTATTATATTTCTCCAAATCCCTCTAGCATTCTTACCTAGACCAAGTTTCATATCAGGCTGTGAGACTTTAAAATATTCACACATGGGAATTCACGTTTGTTTTGGCATGCCCTACCTAATTTGCACATTTTATGCACTTTTCTTAATATCTTTGCACTTGTTTTCCAAGTGTAAAGCACTAAGGTACAGTTCTGTGTGTTTTAAAAAAAAAAAAGAAAGAAAAAAGAAAGGAAGTGAGGGAGGAAAGAAGGAAGGAAGCAAAATACAAACAAACAAACAAGCAAGCAGGGGAATCATTTGACCATTCCAATTTTCTTGAATGATACCAGCAATCTTTTGTTAATAGTTTAGCAGATTATGATTTGAATGGATTCGTTAAAAAAAACACTATTGATTGATTCCTTCTATTGATTGCTAGGTGTTTAAAAGATCCCAAAAACTCAGGTTTCATGATTTCAAATAGCAGTGACCTAACTGACCTTTTCTGAGGAGTCATTTGCTGCGAATTTAGAGGAATCTCTGCCCCATTCTTGAGCATTCGGCTACATTAACAGCATTTATGGTTGCTGCTTGAGATGAGAAGAACTATGTCCCAATGTTATGTGAGCTTCCTTCTACCTCTTGTCGCAAAAATTATGAGCAACTGAAAACAAACTTATAATGAAAAAGTCCTGACACAGTTAACAATTGTGTTCAGTGCACAGTAAAGATGATAACAAAGCTGGCCTTGGCAATAGTATCCATCTAGTGCCCATTACTGCTCAGGAAGAAATAGTAAAACATAAGAGCGGCTTTTCTTTCCCTAATGCAGTGAGTATGCACTATGTGTATGTATTGTAAGCTGAAGATAACGGTGTGAGGTAACCTTTGGAACACCTTGGCTCCTTGCCTTCAGGAAGGAAGAGCCTGAACTTGGCCAGAGATGCTGCTGAGGAGATGGAGTCCGGCCGTGGACCGCCTGATATTCTTTGGCATCCACTGTACCAGAATAATATGAACTGCTGCTCTGAGGCTGGCGCAGAGCCAAAACCTGCTAGGCCAACAGACAGAGAGCAAGAAGAATAATGCTGCCTGTTTCATCATGCTAGCAGTTCAAGCTGCAGGACTCAGGCTTCAGCATAATGAAGCAAAAAACCTGCCCAGACTACAGGAATCTGTGATCTTCAGTTAGTTGGCTGTTTGTGTTTTTGTTGGAATGAAGGGATGGGATGTATGCATGTTTATTTCTGCAAACAAACCTCTGTGTGTACTTGTGCCTACAGAAGGAAAATACCTGGTGCTGTTCACTGCATATACATACAGACAAGTAAAAGTGAGGCATTGTTGGAGTTTGATCTCTATTTGAAGATATTGGCTTCACGTTTTATAGGGACTCTAGACCAGTTATTGGAAAGAAATACCTTTAATTCCTATAATGTGTAATTGCATGCATGAGGAGGAGCACCACCCAAAGAAAATAATACACACTTATAAAAACTACATTTTTGGTAAGATGTTGTAATGCAACCAAAAATGTACCATAAAGTATCAAAGCCCTGAATGTTGGAAACTTGGTCCCAGTATGTGCAATGGAGGCAGAAGTCCTGCTAGGGTTGCTTGGACTCTGGTCCACCTTGATTTAGCCCCTGCCTCCCGGTGGTGCCATAGAGTGATGCTTGGCGAGAACATGGGGGATCCTACCTCAGAGTAGTATGGTCTGGAGATTTTGTTACTGTGAAGTAATAAAGTGGCCATTATTCCCTCCCTTTGATCAGGACTAAATCTGGCCTCCACTTGAAAGTTGTCTGTCATGTTATTAGATTCTAGCTCTGCAAAGCTTTTTTGTCACAGTCTAGGACTGCAAATCAAAGCAGCAGCTTCAGGAAAATGGCACTCTGCAAGCAATTCCTATAGACGGAAAGACTTCCCTGGCAGCGGCAAGGTCTCTATCATCTAGGCTTATTGTCCCAGCAGAGATTCTGGAATGTAGTCCCAATCCTGTGGTTTGAATTTCAGAGAGTCAAATACATCCCAGATGCATGAGTCAGTTGAAGCAGAAATCAGAACTATGGACAGTTCCCAGTGGGTCTTGACAATGTTGTCTCAACTGTTAGCTAAAGCTGTCGGAAGCCTTATAAAGGCAGCGAAGGCTCCTGAAAAGGTCAGGTGCTATGTTCCTTAAGAGACATTTGTTCCATTGCAAATTCTTGGGCTTTTGTGAAAGCAAGAAGATGGGGGGACTTCTGGGGATCCGCCCTCTGCACCAGAGGATAGCAATAAGAAAAGAATCTTTTAAGAGATTAAGAGATTTGTATGTGTTCATTAGATATGTATCATGCACAAAATTCTCAATCAAAGTGCAATCACAAGAATATTCTTTTCTCTCTCCACACTGATGCCAAAATGAACAACCAGCCTCTACAGCCCCTCCGTTATATATATTGTGCTATCGTTGCAAATGTTGATAAACACATTCTGATACCGTTTGGATGTTGTCTACTCAGAGAGTGTAAAGAAAATCCCTGTGACCTAAACACCATGAGAATAGCAACTTTTTGAGAGAATTCCCAAAGCCACAATAGCACTGAATAATTTAGAAGCCAGCTATGGGAAGGAATATTTGCATTAAGCATTAATTAGATTGGTGGAGATTTTGAAAGGCACAAAGGACAAAGTGGCTTGTAGTTCTCATTGTAAGCACTCAGAGTTTTGTGCCTAGATTCCACTTGAGGATTTGAAGAAATTCTCCATTTGTTAAATCCAAAATTGTGAGATATCTTTCGAAGGGTTTTATGTGCTGTAAAATGAACTTTAAAAATTGAAAAAAAAATATCTGAGATGCTCAACTAACTGGTAATATATGAAGTCATACACTATCTGTGGAAATAAGTTGAAAAACTATTAATGTAAATACAAAATGCTAAAAATTCTAAGGTTTTGTTTGCAAAACATAACCCAATTCCAAAAGAAATGTTATGTTACAAATTTGCTGTGGTGGTGGAGATTGAAATTTTTGCATTTGGAGTTTTATATGATTTCCTGAAAATGTAGTCCTCCTTTGTTTTTAATTGGTGACTGTGTTGTAGAAACAATAAAGTAGAATGAGTACAAACCAGCTTGAATTATAAGTTTAGCCAGATGTTGGAAGATTTGCTATCATCTTCCCACTCTTGGGTAATGATTTCACTTCATCTCATTTTCAGCAGTCCTCCCCTCAAATGATTACACTACTAGTCAAATAATTTATGCTAAAATCCTGTTTGAAATATCCAGTCTGTCTGATCATTCTCTTAGTGTGTGACACCATTTACATGCAATAAAAATATCATGACTCTATAAAGAGTGGTTCTTCTTCAAGAACTATGAGTCAGAATAGTGGGGCACAGAATATATTTAATACAGGAAAATCAAGAAATACTGCACAAAATTCAGATAGGCTAAAAAGGAAGACTCTTAGAATATAGGTCTAAAGATCTCAGTTCTGAAGGTTGCTGCAGTATGAAGTTAGATAGTACATTTACACGTCTGTAAAAATTCAATGCATGACTAGAAAAAGTTAGTGCCTGACCTGCTGGAGAAGAATCACTTTTCACTAGTTTCCCCCTCTCATTTGCCAAAGGAAAGATGTGGAGTGGGGTTGGTGGAAGTGAGTGGAGAGAGAAGTCTCCATATGCTGTGGTTATTGTTAAAAGTATTTGCCAAAAGTCCATTAACTGCAGTGTGAAAAATGCATCCCCAGTAGCTATAGCTACTAATGGATATTGAGCAAAACAGCACAATGTACTTTCCAAGAGGAGGCAATGTGCTGGCTAGGGATTATGGGAGTTGTAGTAAAACATAGTTGTAGAGTAGTTGTGAGGGCATGAGATTGGAGAAGGCTGTTTCCAATAATGAGAATCACAGCTAGTACAAGGGAATGCTAGAAAGAATCTAGAAAGAAGTGTCAGTGTGGCACCAATGCAATCTTTAAAAAGAATGATTGCTGACGGTAAAGGGGATAAAATATTTAGTACTGCCATACCAAAAGCTGAGTCTGTAGAAACATGTGTGAGAGTTTACAGCTGTAGTAAAGAGAAACCCCGTTGACTTGAATGCACATATCTCAGAGTGAAATGGAACTATGGTTGCCGAAGGAAGGCTTCTGTTAATTTTGATTCAGCTGTGCATGTGAAGATTTAATTTGACCTTGAGAGAGCAGAATTGTAGCCTCCTAAAGGGGAAGAAGGCTTGAATGCTTTTATTAATTTAATCTCCCATGGGATAGATTTTTACATGGAGGTTTCTGTACTCTCTCCCTTGAATTATATCTATTCTCCACTTGCACAGCATCTTTGGAGAAAGTTCTTGATTCACTGTTTCAAGACTGAGGCAGGCTGTTCACTTGATTTTTTCAAATGGGATATGTTGTGCCTCATTCATCTTTTGTATGCTGTTCCCAACATTTTTTTCTCATATTCTTAAGAAAGAGAGAGTGCACAAGTGGCCATATTTTATATTTTCTGTTTCTTTTTAAAAAAAATAAGGGTCCAGGTGTGCATGCTTTGTAATGTGGTAATAGTCAGATGATTCCACTTTCCTACATTAGTTGAGATTTGATTTAATGAGCCATGGTTCTGTTGTCTTCTTTTATGTTTACAGTGAGGTATAAATGTGCTAAATAAATAAAGATATCCAGGAATAGCCTGTGGAAATGGTATGAAATTGTGATGTTGTGGATTGATTTTAAAAAACACAAACACCTGATAATACACCACTCAGCTCCTAATGTTTTCTTACAGTATCAGAGGGAGCCACAACTCTGAGTAGAATCTTGACCAGGGTGGGTTGGCTGTGCGTTTTGAAAAGATTAATTTTCTAAAATAAAATCCATAAAAGGCTTTATAGGTCATTTATACCCTGCTCCCCAATTATGTCAAATCAAACTGGTTGAGGTTCTTCAAGGCTGATAGACTTCCTTTATTCATGTGCCTTGCTTGCTTAGGGGAAGTCAACATTGTGCTATGAACAGAATCTCTCCCTGTTTTTTCTGTCGTCATCATCATCATGAAATTGGTAGGTCATCCTCATAATCATCACTTTATTTCCTTCACTTATATGCTGTCTTTCCCTCAAAACTGGAACCCAATTTGGCTTACAAAAATTAAGACAGACACAGATAAAAACACATGCAAAGACACAAATAAAAAGTTGCAAACTGTTGTTGTTAAAATGTGTTTAAACTATCTAACAAAAGGATGTAAAATAAGCCCAATAAAAAGTAAAAGATAAAATCCACAGAACAGCACTGTGACAGGTCCTTTATTCAGATCGATGTGGCAGTTCCAATCCAGTAAGGCACCCTGTAAATATTACTTTGCCCTGACTCCACTCTTTTATTACAAGCTTTGTGTAACAGGGCTAGAATTTTAATTGTTTTTCAGAACCAAACTGTTATTTAAGGTAGCAGGTTCTCTTTATTATAGTGATTTTAGGTAACTCAGACTGACTCAGCAGTTATAAAACAAACTATAACATTTATTATAGTAACAGTGGAAATAAAGTGTCTTGTTAGAGTTCAGTTGTAGTTCAGTGTTGATACATTACCAATTTAAACTTCTGACAGACTTTGAACAATCAATTCCTGCTTCTGACATCAATTCTGCTTGTCTTTTCCTCAGCTGCTTAATTAAAAACCAGAATGCATTTTCTCTCTCTCTCAGGCTAGTTTTTGCTCAAGGCCCAAAACACACCCAGAAACTTTGCCTCATATAGAATTCCTCTTATCCAGAAGCCCCTTCCATGTGCACCACTGTGCTGGATTTCATCCTTGAGGTGTTAGTCCTGTTGCCTAGCAACCAGCCATCAAGTTGCACTGGTACTCCAAATAACTAACCCTCAGAACAATTTTGTCACAACTTCATCCCCATCACTTTGTTTCCTGCATTTATATCCTGTCTTTCCCTCAAAACTGGAACTTAAGGTGGCTTACAAAAATTAAGACAGATACAGATAAAAACATGTGCAAAGGCACAAAAAATGCACAGTTATTGTTAAAAAGTATTCAAACTATCTATCAAAATGATTTAAAACGAACCCATTAAAAAGCAACAAATAAAATCCATAGAATAGCACCCTATTAAAAAGTCTTGCAATCAGTTTCTGAAACCCTGCTGCCATAGAACTTTTTTTTTTTACTGCCCAGTGGAATGACAACAAGAGTAGAGCCACCTTTGCCATCCTTAGCTTCCTTAGGGAGGAATTCTCAAGATCAGGAAGCAACTCCCAAGAAGGACCTCTTCCGTGTTTACACCCAGTGTACCTGTGACAACAGCAGGACAAAGAATGGGACCTTTCTGAAGCTCTCAGACATTGAGCAGTCTCATATAGGAAGATATGTCTCCTAAGAAAGCCAAGGCCCAGGCTGCATAGGCCTTATTGGTCATAACCACCACTTTGAATTGTACTCTTTGTTGAATGGAGCTGTTGTGACAATGTCTATTCTCTGTAATCATTCCTGAACAGTCTTTGGTGGCAGCAGTTTGAGCCAGCTGAAGTTTCTGAGCACTTTTCAAAGGCAGCACCAAGTAGAGCACATTTGGAGTAATCCAAACAAAATGCACCCAAAACATGCATCACCATGACATTTCCATGAATAAGTACAGCTTTGATTGTTCAAATGGCCAGTGCTAAAACTTGGCCTCCAGGTTCAAGGCTGGAATCCAAGAGTATACCCAAACTGTGAACTTGCATCTTCTAGGGGAGTGTAACCCTGTCCAGTGCAGGCTGAATCCCTTTCTCTCATCTGCCTTCTTGCTCATAGATGGATTATGCCTTTCATTAGGGTGATTTAAATATTACAAAGACAGTGCAAAAGCAGCCCAAGCTTCTGGGTACTCCCAAAACTCTAGAGACAGTGTGGTGTAGTGGTTTGAGTGTTGGAGTAAGACTCTAAGAGAGAAGGATTCAAATCCCCCTCAGCCATGGAAACCCACTGAGTGACCCTGGGCAGGTTACACTTTCTCAGTCTCTGAGGAAGGCAATGGCAGTCCCCCTCTCAACATTTTGTCAAGAAAACCCCATGATAGGCTCAGTTTAGGGTCATCGTAAGTTGGGAACAACTTGAAGGCACAAAGCAAAAACACCTTTTCATCAGATATGGCTATACAAAACTTGTATTTTTGTTGTGAGTATTAACTGTGTGTATTTTTTTTCTAGAGAACACTTAGTGAGGAGCTACTACTAGAGTATGAGTAACATGGCCACTCCTCTTTCTACCACAGGACAGCCGGGTACTGTCCCAGGCCGTGCTGGGGCAGGAAGCGCAGCCATTTTGCTTCCAGGACCTGTGCACGGTGGAAGAGCGATGTGATCGTTGGTCATTGATAGGAAAAACCCGTTAATGATCTGCAGTGCAATTGCATAACCTAGGGACCGAAGAAGAACAGGACTGGGATGACGTTGTGCATAAGTGTCATCCTGGCCCCGTCCTTCTCCTGTCCCCATGAAGGGTTGGGTGTGTCGAGCAGAAAGGGCGATACAGTGTTTAAGGTAAGCATTTTAGTGGTTGGAGTGATGTTCAGCAAAAAAGTATAGACCAGTTCATGTGATCATTTTACCAATGGTGGCTCTTAAGAGGGCTTTCCTGTGTTGAAATCAAGCTTGTGACTATTATCTTTACTTATTCAGATAAGAACTCCATATGCACTGGGTCAGCACAGTTGTCAAGTGCCTAGTACACTGTGTTGTGAACACATGTCAAAAATTTATGAGATCTACTTAGTGTGTCCAGATCTCCTGGAAGAATCAGAATGAAATCACCACCTAAGGAAAAAATGGTGTGTGAATTTATCCTAATTTACCAAGCTCACAAAGGGCAATGGGCAGTCCTGGATATGAGCCTAGATATCTGTACCACTTTTTAGAACAGTCTAACATTTTGATTGAAGTCCTCTTTGAAGTTGATGTAAACTTCCAACAGTATACTTATGTGGAGGTCAGAGTGCCAAGACAGAAGATGAAGGCAGCCAGGCTGGCAGCAGTGCTCCCAGACTGGTAGCTTTCTCAGCACAACTTCACACCCACTCGCTGGCTATTTGGGTTAGGAGAGGAGCTGGACCTGGCCTCTCTCCAGCAGTTATTGCAGTACCAACCATAACTGTTCTGTAAGGAGGTACTGGATACCACCTCATGCAACTTTGAGAGAAAGAAACCTATTGTAAAGTCCCAAGAAGATTCTACCCTCAGTCATTTGTACCACTTGACTATTTACCCAGAAGCTGTTACTTGCTTTTGTGGATGAGGAACAGAAGTGCTCAAAAGAATATCTCATACTTTCAGCAGAGAATAAAAGTGAGATTTTTGACCTTATGGAAGAACATCAACACATTATTTCTAGTTCCTGAGCTGTTGCCATCCAGAGTGCAGTCTTTCAAATTACATTTTTGTTGTTAAAGCTGTGTTATGGGGAATTAATGTTGACACAGAGTACATTTTATTTAATTTGTAATAAAATGTAGTCTTTCAGGCCTCGTAAGTATTTGGCCACTATGGCTGCAGAGTGCTTTGCTTTAAGTGCCTGCTTACAGGCTAGCAAGATCTCAGTCTCCCCAAGGAACTGGATGCAACATTCCAATGAGTGTATTTCTTCTGCTACAGTTTTGTTTGCTGGACAAGAGCTTTAATGAGACAGATAAATAAAATAAAATGGTGCTTGGCGTGGCTTTTGATAGCTTCCATTTGTGCCTGGCCTAAACAAATATAGGAGCAAACAGAGAAGGCAAGAAGTATTTTCCTGTCCCAGGAAAGAGAGTACTAGAGATTGATGATAAATAGGAGTCAAAACATGTACTTTACTTATAAACTATTTTGGCTTGTTATAATACCCAAGAGTACGCTCATTCCAAAAAATATCCAAAGCACCATTTTGTCTATTACTTATTATATTTATAGACTGCTTTATAGCCATTAGGGCTCCCAGGGTGGACCTTCTTTACTCAATGCTTCATTTGGAACTTGGACTTGTACCTTTTATTCCTCCCCAGAGCAACTGTCACCCAACTACTTGCCATGGGCCTGTCCCCTCTATGCTATGGGAATGGGTGGATGTTATCTCTACACAGCGATCAAAAATATCACTTGGGTGCCACTTTCCCTCCCAGTTGCTGAGAAACAGGGGGAGTGGCACTTTATAGCTGAGCTCTGACCTTGGGGTTTATCCAGCAACTGTGAATGCTGCCTGGTGTAGATGACTTTTCTTCTCTTCCCTGTAGGAGAAAGGGCATGGAAGAAGAATGAATTGCTCTCATCTGGCACAATCAGAAACTGGTTGAATTAATTGTAAGGCTAGGGTTCAGTTGGCATGTGCCAATCCTAGCTGACAACATGACTGGCTTCACATCATATTTTCCCTCTTCCCTGCACTAGCTGCCAGCAAGCACCACCTGAGACAGTCTCTACTCTGTGCAGTAAATTAGTAGGAGATAATGGGATTTTTTTTCCTTCCTAGTGGGGCTTCAGAGAGGAGTATAGAAGGGGGACTTCTACTGGACAGATGAAGTACATATGCTGGAAGTTGTTGTGTGGTGGTAGCTGCTGTTTTAACCCTGCTCTTTATTTCCTGCCTTTTTTTCCAATAGCAGGACTGAAAGGGAATCTTAACATGGCTTTGCATGTGTTAACAGCAAAAACTGTTTGCATCTCTGTTCTTTATATATCCTAGTGCTAGGGAAAATCTTTTGAAAAAGCAGTCTGACAGTGTGAAGGTTAAATAGTATCTTTTGTTCTCTACAGTGCCAAAAAATGCCAAGTAAATGGGCTGTGTAGCAAGAACTGGGGAATGAATGGTTGCTTGCCTTATATGGAACTATATATGACCAACTGGTGCCAAAAAGTCAAAACTTTTAATGACTTTGTTAGCTTCATGAAATTTTCCCAGTGTGTGCGCTTTGCAGTAGTGACATGGACACCTTAGCAAACTTTATTAGGATGTAAAAGCTCATGACTCATAGATCCTATTTTTTTTTTGGATTACAATCTGTCAGGGTTGGAGACAGAAGTGTATTTCTTTAAATAAAGATGGATCCTTGATTCACCAGCATGGCTTGCTCATATTTTCTGGTGTGGCTGGGAGAAGCAATTCCACTTCAGGACTCAGGGTGGTTTACAGAAGTTAAATACAGTTTAAAAGAACTTACAGAGACATAAATAAAAACATATACAGTGCTACTTTTAAGAAAGCAGTTAAACTGTCCATAGAATTAAAATTCTTTAAAACATATCCAATAAATAACGGAAGATAAAAATCAGCAAATCCTTAAAAGCCCTGTAGTCAATTCCTAAAAGCTTGTCAGAACTGAAAAAAATTCACTTGCCAGTGGAATGACAGCAAGGATAGAGCCAGCCAAGCTTCCCAAGGGAGGGTTTTTGAAAACCTAGGAACAACTTCCAAAAAGATCCTCTCTTGTGTTCCCATCAAATGTGCCCAGGAAGATAGTGGGCCTAAGGGGAGGGCCTCCATTGAAGAGCTTAAAGCTCAGGCAGGCTCACATGGGAAGATACAGTCCTACAAATAGCCCAGGCTTGAGCCATATAGGGCTTTATAGACCATATCGGGCTTTATAGACCATATCAGCACTCACAATTGTGCTCCAATACAGACTGGAAGCCAGTGGAGCTGTAGCAACAAGCAAATTGTATTGGTCCTGGTAGTCAGCCTGTTTATAATCTGGCTGCAGCTCTTTGGGTTAACTAAAGTATCTGACACTTTTCAAAGGCAGTGCCAGGTAGAGCGCATTACACTAATCTAAACAGGATGTAACTAAGGCATGTGCCAAATATAACCACTTGGTTACATTTTGACCAGATCAGAAATTTCTAGGAATAGGTACAGGTGACATACTAGCTTTAAGTGTGCAAATGTATTCCCTGCCACTACAGAAGCCTGGGTCTCCAAGCTCAGGGGTGAATCCAAGAGTAGACTCAGACTGTAAATCTGCATCTTCTGGGGAAGCTGGGGGCTTTTGGAGCTTCCATGGAGTTCTCCTCCTCATCCTAGGAGCTTGCTTGAACTTCTCCTCCCATGATTTATGGCTTTAAAGGTCAAAACTAGCACCTTCAATTGAGCAAAGAGACATACTGGTAGTCAGTGAAGATGATTTAGGCCCCATGTATTATATGCTTGTGACAGTTTATACCAACTACCAGATTAACAGCTGAAATTTTGACTCAGTTGGAGATGCCAGAATGTGTACAAGGTCAGCTGCTAGACCACATTTTGTTAATGCAATCTAGAAATTACCAGAGTATAAATGACACTAGTTGGACCTGTCATGAGCCAGGCTGAGCGTGCTGCCGATTCAGACTTGGACTCCGATTCAGACTTGGACTCCCCGCGGGGGGAAGATCCCTTGGAGGGGCCTTCGGGGGAGGGGACTCCTTTAGAGTCTAGGGAGGAGTCTGCCAGCGACCCCACAGCTGTCCCGGGCATAGATCCCGAGCCAGTACCTGCAGCAGATGTTTGTGCTCCAGAGGCAGAGGCTAGTGCTTCTGACTTGACAGAGGCTGGTGTTTCTGACTCCAGTCCGGAGTTTGCAGCAAACTCTCCCCCACGTTTCTCCAGAAGTGACTGGAGAAGGGGGTGGTCTGGAAGTCTCAGCGGCTGTGGGAAAAGCGCCTGATGAACCAGCCCTGAAATCTTGAGAGGCTCCAGCTGTGAGCTGGGCCAACAAACATTTGGTCAGCTTCGGCTGGGCTAAAGACTGAGTATTTAAGTCAGACTCTGTTGGGGTTGGGCACAGGGCAACAACCGTCTTCCAACCACGAAACTGAATCTAGTGCTCTCTGTTCCAGGCTGACCCTGCTGCCTGAGTTTGCTGTCTCTGGGACTTGGTTGTCTGTTTGGGTGAAGTAACCGCTTGATTTATTTCCTACTAAAAACCATAAAACTCAGCTCCTGCCTCTGTGTCTGCTTGGCTGCCGTCTTGACATTGACAGGACCCTTGTCTCCCAATCATGGGTGTAGCTAGCATTAGTCACCTAAATTATTGAAAAGCAGTCTGAGCTATAACTACAATTTTAAGCATTCAAGAGGAATGCAAACTCAGTCCCTAAAGTGGAATGTGACCCTATGAGGAGCAGTTATTTCCCCATCTAACTGAACAGATGAAACTCATACTACTATAATCTGTACTTTGTTGTGATTGAGTTTCAGTTTGTTCATTCTTGTTCAGTCCATCAGTAACTCCAGGCACTGATTAAGTGAGGCTTATTACTTGAATTCTTAAGAAAAGGAGAATAAAGCTGGAGGCATCACACTCCAAAGTCAAAGATGATTTTAGCCAGTAGCTTCATGTAGATGTTAAAGCAGTACTAAAAACAATACTGAATGGAAGTCAACAAGTTAACTCTCCTAGCCTAGAATAATAGTCTTCCATACCACAAGTACAGTGGCCCCTCCACTTTTGTTGGGGTTTGGAGCACAAAATCCTCATGAAAGGAGAAAAACTGTGAACAACTCCCCCCTTCTATTAAGTTCTGCCGCTCACCCCTTCCATTCCTGTGCCTTTTGCCCAGGCATGAAGAAGGAAGATATGCTTGCCTGGGCAAAGCACAGGGGCATGGGAGAGGGACAGTGGGAAGAGGCAAGGTCATACCTGCAAATGTAGAAGGAGAACTGTATCTACATAATTTACTGATCATTTTTCTCTAGTAGAATGTATAAAGAAACTTACAATATTGTACTTATATGCCTTATATTCATTGTGCTTTGTTTGAGCATAGATGCCTCACTTCCCTGATTTGCTTGCAGCTCTACATTCTTTTCATTGGTACCCAGTGTTAGTCTGCTGCTGCATCCTTTGTTTACCATCATTCAACTCCCTCTGGAGTTACTTACTCTGAGCATCTTTGATTTCAGTTTTGATGGATTATGTTTTATGATGGGATTAGAGGGAATAAATTTAAGGCTGCAGAAGCTTCTGAATATCCAGTTGTCTAATTCTCAAAAAAAACTTTTGTGTGTCTGGTGAATGTGGAGCCAGAGACATAAGGACCAAAGCTCATACCAAGTCTAGTGAGCTGTTGGGAGGTGTGTGTGCCCAAATTCCACCTCCTTTCAAGTTATTAGGAAACAGGAGAGGTTTCAAGAACTGTCTCTCACTATTTGCCAGTGGCTGTCTTCGAAAAATCAGGTCCAGTTTGTCTTTGCTTGCCTACAGTTTCATGTCCAGTGCATGACTCCTTCATCCTTCCTGATGGGTTTCCTGCAAGTCCTGATCCTAGGACCTCATTCTCTCTGTTCTCTACCAGTTAGCTTTCTAGATTACTGACGGAATCAGAATACCCTCGCTTATGCTCAGCGTTTGACATATTGCCCGGGATTTTATTTTTCTCTTAAGAACTCAGCAAACTGTCTTTTCCAGTGTCTGTAACTTTTCCCCATATTTCCCAGTGCAATCTGTATTCAGAATTATTTACATACACAGTTTGGGGTCGTGAGGGAATATACTGTCCTCCTCCTTGCTGCTAAGGCTTGTCTCCATAGCAACCGGCCTATTTCAGTACATATAACTGTTCCCTATATTCCCCAATCCAATCTGTATTCAAAGTTGTTAACATACAGAGGTTGGGTTCCTGAGGGAATACACTGTTCTCCTCCTTACTCTTAGACCTCATCTCCATAGCAACCACCCTATTTTAGTACCTGTAACTTATCCCCATCTTTTCCAATCCAGTCTGTATTCAGAGTTGTTAACATTCCAGGGGTTTGGTTTCTGACAGAATGCACTGCCCTTCTTCTTGTTGCTGGGCCGCGTCTCCATAGTGTATTTACCCAGCATTGTCCAGGATTTTTTTTTCTGATAGGTAACAGTTGTTAGAAATACCTTAGGAATTACCTTACCTTAGGAGATAGATGCAGTTGAAATACACAGATTTGAGATTCTGTGTCTGTAATTCCCCAAACGGTTTTGTTCAGTACCTGTAACTTTTGCCCGTATTCCCCAATTTAGTCTGTATTCAGAGTTGTTAACATAAAGAGGTTGGGTTTGGGAGGAGACTTGCTGCTAGGCCTCCTCTCCATAGCAACTGGCCTATTTTGAGCTCTCTGGCTGAGAATTCTAAAGGCCCCTCCCTGAGCTGCCAACCCCAGGATTCCATAGAATCTTCACAACCAGCCAATCATATGAGGTCTGCGCCTGCCTGATGCAGACGAACAGAAAAGCTCACTCACAAACTTTGACTTTTATGGCCCTTTCCACACGCGGGTGAAGAAACGGGGGAAACCACACTGAAACGGAACTTACCTGAGTCCGTCGCCACGTGGAGCAGCGCGTTTTCGCTGCTCCACACTCCTTGGTGTCCCGTGGCGTCCTGCGGGGCCCAGAATGGCAGCTTATGACTGGCAGAGGCTCTCAACCAACCAGAGAAGCTCACCAGCCGGAAAGCCCGCGGCCAGCAGATCTGCAGGCACGCCCTTGCGCATACCTGCAAATCCACACCGGGCACTGCGATGCGGCTGCACGGAGCTGCATGCCCCATGCCCTTTAAAAACCACATAAAAAGTGGTTTTTAAAAAGCACGCGGCGGCGCCACTTCCAGTCGCCCTAACATGGATTGGGATGTGGAACTACGCAAAAGTAGTCCACCCCAATCCACTTTACGGTGTAGACGACCTCCATCAGAGGTCGCTCTACACCGTTTTAACCCCCGTGTGGAAAGGGCCTATGTTTGAGGGATTCTGGGAGCTGTACTCAAAAGAGTAATATTTTGTTTCCAAGCTCTGCCTACACCATTGAAGAAGAGAAAGTAGGAAGAGGTGCTGATACAACTGTAAGAGAAAGTGGTTAATATCTTTGTACTCAGCATCATAGATTTCAGGTTCCACTATGAATATTTATCATTTGACAACTTTAGCATTCTGTAGTGCAGTGGTTCCCTAACTTTGATCCCCCAATTGTTTTGGACTTCAGCTCCCAGAAGCCCTAGCCAGCTTGGCCAAGAGTCAGGAATTTGGGGAGTTGAAGTCCAAAACACCTGGAAGACCAACATTTGGGAACCATTGCTATAGTGAATGTATGAATGAACTGTCAGATTATTCCATAACTGTAGATATGTGTGTGTGTGTGTGTGTGTCTTTTAACTTTTTAATAAAGTTTGGCAAGGAATTCCTTGACTTCTTCAAGGACTGAGAAAATATGCGGAACTTTGGGTTACATGTGGCAGGTGATAGAGAATCTCAGAAAATCCTTCCCCATCTGCTTTTCTCTGTAATTCCATTTATTCTATTTTCAATTTGTATTTAATTTGAGTGATTCTGGCATTGTAAGATGGAGTTGAGGAATGGGACAAAACTCTTAAAGTGGACTCATAGATTTATGAGAAAAGGTTGGATAGATTGTGGAAGGGAAAGTCTGCAAAACAAGATTTTTAAAACCAGACTGTTACAGACTTCAGCCAGGAACTGTAAATAAAAATGTAGAAGTCCACATATACATTCATCTTAAGTTAAGACATAATGATAAAAAGTAATCAATGGATGGAAATAGCTTTTAGAGCTTTCATTTTATAGCAGCCAGATCCTGAGATATAAATTGTGAAGAGAAGCTTCGGCATTGCTTTCTGGAAGGTCATATGCATATATGGTGGCTGCCAAATAAGCAGTGACCCTTTGCATGGTATAAAACCCATTTGGATACGAAAGACACACTTTGTTGTTGAATGCATTCTTTTGCCTGTCCTGTACCCAACAAAGGAATGATTCAGCTGCCACTTTAGTTACTGTAATACTTTTAACTGTAGAGGGCTGAAGCGTTGCATGACTCTCTTGGGGCTGCTGTCAGTTCCACATGGTTGGCCGACCAACAAACAGGACTCAGAATTCGGCTGCCATAGAAGTCATGCCTCTTCCTTCAGCTACTGAAAGTAGCCATATCCATTGCAGGTGTGCTTAATCTTCTTCAGGTCTGGGGGAGGCCCTAGCTCCGTGCACACTTTTATATGTACAAGAAATTGGATTATGATTTCTAGCCAACCTTTTGGCAAAACCACAAGGTGTTTTTGAAGGGTTGAAATTGTTAACTTAAAACTGAAACTGCTGCAAACCATTGAATGCTATTCTTCTGTAATGACCATTAATCCATCTTGTTAGAATTTTTTTTGCTTTATGTTTCGTATTGATCTTTTTGAAAGAAGACATTTGTTCAGTTCCACAGTATTGATGATTCAACATTTGTCTTCAAGTGTATTCTTGGAGATAGAAAAGACACTATGAGCTACATACATGTGTAGATCAAACAACAGATATGTATACATATTTCTGTGTATTGGGTGCATGTATTGTTAAATGTCTGAAATACTTATGTCAATTCACAAAATAATCCATATGGAGTCTATTTATTAATCAAATGTATGCAGCCAATAAATTCTGTTATTTTCATACCTGTGTTGTTCTGTTGGGAAAAAATGCTGATTCCTCCCTTCACGTGCAACATTTAAAACAACATGTACAGGAAAACGGATAAATATCTCTTTGTACTCAGACATCAGTCCAAATTAGTTCCCCTGCCTGATGCCCTTTATGCAGCAGGGCAGAGCATTTTTTTTGGCAGCCAGAGATGCTTCTTGTTTCGAATTCGTACAGAATGAGACCTACAATGTACTATATTATACCAACTTGCCCCTTTGAAGAGTTGCAGACAGTGTTCCCAAGATTCAGCCACTTGTCACGCACAGTTTTTTAATAGACAAGTTTCAGTTGGTAAAATAACTGACCTAACGTGTCATCTGGTTTTTGCCATTGGGGTACTGTTTTGTCCAGCCAGTGTAATGCATCAGGACCAAAAATAGAATTCTCATGTCTTCTATTTAAAAAGGAAACTATGATGCCGTGGAGAAGAACTGATATACTTTGGTCATCAGTAAGTTGGTTCCATTTGGGTTGGTGGAGGGTTGGCATTCTCAGTAGGTTCAGGAAATAGAGCAAGTCAGTATTAAACCATATCTCTACTTCTGGCCCTAGCTACCCCATGCTTTCAATACATTTCAATTTTAGTCAGGTTAGAAAATAACCTACAACTCTCTCAATGCATTTATTTTTAAAAGAACTTGGTACATGAAGGTTAAGAAAAGTAATATTCCCCAGAGGTAACCTGCAGACCAGAGGTTGACCTGACATAGTATATAACTGAGCATTTAAATTCCATTCAGGAGATTTAAAAGAAACCCTTTCTGGTGCCTCCAAACTGGTGGCAGTTAATGAGGTTCAAAATGCCATTTCACTTTATTCACCTTGGTGTTTTATCCGGAAGAGTTTGATGGTCTTTCATCTAACAGTGGACTCTCCTTTTGATTGGAAGGTGCAGGACCCAGTGGTACCTTACCATTAGCTCATAGAAAATGAAGGGTCATTAATAAGTAATTATTGAAAATAAATGTATCTCACGCCAAGCACATGATGAAGCATTTCCCCAAACAAGCCATCAGGTATTCTAATTAAAGATTAATAGGCTTACAGTTATAAAGCACTTTAGAGTCATTTCAGAAGTAGTACTAGACTGGTTTAATCTTCTCATTTTTAGAAAATAGCATAGAGCAATTATATTGCATGTTTTATCCTATATAAATAGCTGCTTCTTTCTTACAGAATAGAGGTGGAGCTAAATGAAGCTGAAATACTTGAATTCTAATATTCTTCAAGATAACTGAGGACCATCCTTCTCTTTACAACTTGTTACTCCCCAAATCTATAGCCTATTAGCAGCCTGTAAGAGGAATACCAATCTGTTTCTGCTGCCCACCTGGAACTTAATGAAGAGAGGGGCTGCTAAGCGTGTAACTGATGGGCTACACTGAGCTTGGCCAGATATAGGAAAGTTAGTGAAAAAGTGCCACTGTGTTATGTTTACATCTTTCCCATGTTTACATCTAAAAGGGGATGTTTATTTTAATTCTATTAATTCTAACCTGATGTTTAAATTCATGTTATGTTAAATTTATGTTATGTTTAATTTATGTACTGAAAAACCTTACCCAAATGCAGGGGGAAAATCCCACCCATGATTTCATTTTCATTTTTATTTTTTTGAGAGAGAAGGATATAGCTTGGGGAAGAAGGAAATAGCTGAAGGAAATAGTATTTTTTAAACCAAATTTCTTACCCACCCACTGAAAGAGAATACATGAGGGTAAAAAGAAATGATCCCCAGGAAGGATGTAGGAAGCAAAACACTTTAAATATAAATGTAAACTGTAAGCCAAACTAACCCCACTCCTCACCTCCATCAACAGTACCCAGATCCATCCCCTATCAACAAGCCAGAAGTTAGAGGGTTTTTAGCTAGAAGCGGTTGGTTGTGAATTCCAGCGTTCTTCCAGTTCTTCCGTATTATTCTGTAATGGCCCTGATGCCTGGAACAGCAGCAAGGACACTAGCAGCAGCTGAAGCAGCAGGAAAATAGATAAGCTACTTAATTTTTCAAATCTAAATCCATTTTAAAAAGAGCCCATGACAATGGCCTCCTCCTGTACAATCCACCCTATACACTCAGGTCCTACTTAAACCAGCCAGGACTAGACTGCTAATGGTCATCCAGAGGTCCTTTTCATCAGTCACCCCTAGACTGTGGAACGGACTCCCAGAAGAAATTTAAATACTAAACATGCTGCCTGAATTTTAGAAAGTAATAAAGGCCTAGCTCTTCTGGAAGGCCTACCCAGTCAATTTTAAATGATGAGTTTTATATTACAGTCAGCCCTTCACATGTGCAGGTTTCACTTTTGCGGATTTGATTATTCACGGATTATTTGCTGTCACCTCTGCTGCCTCCCTGTACCATTTTTAATAGGGACTGCAAGCCTTGTGAGAAACTGAGAACGAGGTTTATACGTCCCTATTAAAAATGGTGTGGGGCAGCAGTGGAGGTGGTAGTGAGCCCCACCAGCCACTCACTTCTGCCTTGTGAAGGAACCCTGATGCCTCAAAGGAATCCATGGTGGGTTGAATATGGTGGTCATACTTTTTTGTGTGTGTGTTAAATATGGTTTGGCAGGGCCTAGAGTTATTCATGTTTTTTTTCCACTTTCATGGGGATCCTGAGCCCCTAACCTTAGTGAATGTGGAGGGATGACTGTAGTGTATTTTAAATGGTTTTATGTATTTTCAATTGTACTTTAATCTATGTTGTACCCCTCCTCAAGCCTTGTGGAGAGGCAAGTAAATAAATATAAATTATTATTGTTATTGCCAGAAGGAAAAAAAATAAACAAATGAAGCTTCAGATTCTTTTTCAAAATTCCAAGTTGGCCATCTGCAACTGTTAAAACATTTGTTTTAATGTAGTATTCTCTGTTTTGGGCCAAAAATACACAAACATTCCTGATTTTATGCATCTTATTACTTTTAGGCCACCTTTGAACTTTTATCTCTAGTACTTCTTTGTATCTCTTTTGCTCCTTTAAAATTCTTTCTCATCATCTGCACCAATTTGTCTCCTGTCCTTGGGCCTTTCTGCACTATACTGTTACAGTGCTATTATTCCACTTTCAACATCCTGTGGAATTCTGGGGTTTGTAGTTTACTGAGGCCAAAGAGCTCTCTGGCTGAGAATTCTAAAGGCCCCTCCCTGAACTGCAAACCCCAGGATTCTACAAGTTGTTGAAAGTGGAATAATAGCACTATAACTGTGCAATGCAGAAAGGCCCTTTGTGTCTTCTTGCTGCTCTTCTCTTGTGGGTAGACTCTTCTTCATCTTCCTCTCTCACATACTTTGAATCTCTCTCTAGTTTAGATGCAGGCACCAGTGGCTTTCCTGTTATGGGGATGATGACTCCATCCTTGTTTTTCATGGTAGCTTCTTTCACAGCTCACCCAGATGTTATACTAAGGTGCTGAAACCCTCCGTTTCCCTTTTCCCAGATAGCTCCCATAGCACGTGAAGCACATCTACACTGCAAAGATACAGCAACTTCATACCACTTTAACTGTAATGACTCTGTTCTATGGGATTCTGGGACTTCTAATTTGGTGGGGTTCTTAGAACTCTTGCTATGGAGGCTCTAATCTATCCTCCTGGAGTACAGCAAAGAATTCTAAATCTGCCATCAAATTACGAATCCTTAGATTCTGTAGGATGGCTCCATGGCATTTAAAGTGGGATCAAACCGCTGTAACTGTGTATAGTTTTTGGATGCCCTCTCCATTCTTCCAGGTATCTCTAATTTCTTGAGATTCCCTCCCTCTGCCCTTCTCTTTTTCTGTGTGTCTCTGCCTTCCTCCATTCTTCCAATCCCTCTCTCCTGTTATCTTACCACCCACGTCTTCCTTTTCCCATTCTGCAGCTTTGTTTCCCACCTGTCCCTCTGCATCACAAGGCATTATGAGAAAGGCTGCTTCCTTCTTCCCCTACCTCTCTTTTCCTCCCTGTTCTTTGCTTCTTCCATTATGCTTGGCACTTTCCTACTGCAGCTGCCACCAGCCACAGAATTGAAACACTCAGCTGTGGATGAAAGGGAAGCAGGAAAGGGGGGGTACTGTAGGCAATAAAGCACCATCACTGTACCATATAGTTTCCCTGAAAAAGCTCTTTAAAATTGGACCAAGTTTGTATTTGGAGAAAAGGTACTTCAGGTGGTGCAGCATGGTTTTTTGGTTTCAAGGGATTATTTGTAAACAAGTAAAAAACTACCTAGAATGAACCGAGAGAAGAAGGATGAGAAAGGAAAATGAGAATTAAAAGAATTCATTTGACTGGTCTAGTGAAGCTGAAAGTAAGAATTGGATTTAGCCAGGAGCAGGTAGACAACAACCACAATAACAAACAAAACACACAAAAAAAGGGGGAAAAAAGGCAGATTAGAAATAGTCTTTAAAAGAAAAAGGAGTCTTGTGGTGCCAGTCAAAGAAGAATTTGTACAAGATTTGAAACCTGTTGTACACAGCTCTAGTATGCACAAAAGGAGAATTCAGTCCAGGGGAGGGGGGAGTTTGGAGCTTAGAAACAGTAGCATGTGTTTCATTTAACTGTTTCCCCTCGGATGTGACCACTTCTCTTGCAAGTTCCATATGTGCATTTTCTCTTCACCCTTTTCTGCATTGGATCCAAAGAATCATCCTTCCTCCATCTGGAATAGCCTAGCTTTACTATTTGTGCCTTCAGGTCATTTCTGACTTACAGCTACCTTAAGGTGAACTTATCATGGGGGTTTCTGGGGCTGTGACACATCCAGTGGGTTTTCACTGGGTGTGTCACATCCAGTGGATTTTCACGGCCAAGTGGGGAATCAAACTCTGTTTTTCAGCGTCGTAGTCCAGTGCTCAGATCACTGCACTAGGTTGCTGCTCCTACTCTGCTTTGTCCATTTGAAGACTCTGATTCTTCTTCTTCTTTTTTAATCAGCAAAACTAGGACTAAAGTTAGCATGGTTTGGAATACTTACGCTTTCTAAGAAAATATTTTTATAAACAACCAAGCAACCAAGCAAACAAATATGTTTGCTCCCTGCATATACACCACAGGTAATGTAATTTGTACAGTAATATAGCTTCTTCTTCGTGGTCTCTGTGCCTTCATACACTAGGAGCTTTAGCGCCTGCGCGGTACCGTTCGGAAACTTCTAGAGCTTGTTCGCTTGGCGGGAACCCCTCCCCCACGCCGGTACTGCGCATGCTCCTCCCGCCGAGCAACGGTCTCTCCTCAGTTCTTTCTCGTCCGCCGTCGCGTACGGAAGGTTCTTCGGTTTGTTCCTCTGACTTTTGTGCTTGGCTTGCTGTTTCACGGTTTTACGGACTTTTGGACTGTCTCTGACCTCTTTTTCGGACTCCCCATTCGGTTTTTTGGTGATTTCGGATCTTCACAGTTTGGCGTTTTCGTCTTATGTCCGCGCTCTTCAAAAAGTGCGTGTCCTGCGGGCGCAAAGTTGCCCTCAACGACGGCCACAAGGAGTGTCTCTTCTGTTTGGGTGAGTCCCACAATACTCGGACTTGCCCAATTTGCCGGGATTTTACTCCCCAAACTCTCCGCAACCGGTCCACGAGACTTAAGTCTTATTGTTGGGAACAGTCTCTGCGGGCGATAGACGAGACCTCCACTTCCAAAATGGCCGACAAGAAGACGACCACGCCATCGACGGTATCGGCGGCTGCCGTTCCGTCCACCTCGTCGGTATCGGGCTCGGTACCGGCGAGAACGCCGATCTCGGCGTTACCGAGGATCCCGAAGCTGTCGGCGGCTGCCAAGTCAGCGAAAGGATCCTCGACGGCGAGGAAGGCTGAGGCTCCCCTGAAGGAGACGCCTGCTAAAAAGCGCCCTGCTCCGGACGGAGACAAGGGCAAGGAGAAGGAGAAGAAGAAGAAGAAGAAGGAGAAAAAGCGCTCCCCGGCTGGGGACGTTCAACCTCCTACTCCTCCTCCTACTCAGCAGCCTTCCAAAGGGCGAGGCGAGTCCGTCGATCTCTCGGACGATGAGATCGAGGACGTTCCCCAACAGCGCCCGGACTCGCCTGTGGCAGACCCTCCAACCCTGGTGGAGGAGCACCACCGCCCTCCCAGCCGTCGCAGGTCGGCCGACCTGCAGCAGAGAGAGCCCTCTGCTTCTCCGGAGCGGCGTTCGACCTCCTTCAGGTCCCGGTCCCGCTCTTCAGAGCGTCCGGTGGCCTCGCCGCCTCCTAGGGAGACTAGAGAGGAACAACCTCGCTCGTCTGCCTCCAGATACACCTCGGCGTCCTACGTGGCCAGGTACACGAGGGAATCTGAATGGAGAGAGCGCCCGGCCTCTTATCGGTCACATTCGCCATCGTACCGGGATCGGTACCATCGTGACCCGAGTCGCTGGGAGACCTTCCGGAGGTCCCGGTCACCTCGTCGACAGCGCGAATCGCGCTCGCCTAGAGGGGACGAGGCTCGGTACCGTTGCCACCGAAGCCGATCTCCGTCGGACCGCCGCTCCTTTAGCCGCTCTCCCTCTCCTCGATATCATAGGGCGAGGGAGCCTTCACCTCGATATCGGGCGATATCGCCACCTCCTAGGGTCACGGCAACGGCGACGCGCCCTACGGAGTCGGTGGTGACTGAGCGGGCTAAGACAACGTCAGCCTGCCAGACTACCCCTGTCACCACTAAGAAGGTGAAGTCCGTGGTCAGCCAGCCCAAGCGTGACGCTGCCACTACCACCGTCCCGGCTGCAGAGAAGCCTAAGAAGGCAACACCTGTGGCGACTGCGAAGGAGCCGGAAAGCGAGCGGCGAGAGGACTCACCGAGCTCGGAGTCGTACGACTCGAGTGCGGAGTCAGAGGTGTCTGAGGCGGCCTCCCAGGAGTCTCCTCCACTGGGATTCGGGGATCCGATCCCAGATTCTGCTCCAGAGGACGTCCACCAGTTCTCTGTGATGCTGCTCCGCATGGCCACTACCCTCGGCCTTAAGATCGCCGATGCGGAGCCGGAGGACGACGATCCAGTCTTCTCCGTCTTTGAGGGGAAGCAACCTGCCACGGCCCCGCTGCCCCTCCTGCCCCGGATATCCAGACTGGTGAAGGCCGCCTGGGATAGGCCGGCCTCGGCTCAGCCGATACCGCAGCGGCTGGAACACCTCTACAGGGTGCAGAAGGATAACGCCGGTTATCTCTTCAATCACCCTGCCCCGAACTCTGTGGTGGTCGAGTCGGCACAGACGAAAGGCTCCGGCAGGCAGCACACCACCCCGCCGGATAAAGAGGGCAGAGTTGGACGCCTATGCAAGAAGGTTCTATTCCGCCGCCTCCTTGCAGATCAGGCTGTCCAACACCCAGGCTTGCCTCGTGGCATACCTGAAAAAGGTGCTCGATCGCCTTCAACCGGCGATGGAGGCGGTACCGGAGGACATCCGCCAAGCCTCCTCGGTGATATTCAACGAGGCCATCTCCATCGCTCGGCAGCAGATGGCCTCCTCCAGGCACGCAGTGGAGATTGCCTCCCGGGTCATGGCGGGATCCATCGGCCTGCGCCGCCATGCTTGGCTGCGGCCGGCCGACATCCAGGAGGACACCAGAAGGAGAATTGAAGATCTCCCCTTCGACGGTGAGGGCCTATTCAATTCGTCCACCGACGAAGCGTTGGACAATCTTGTGAAGGCGAGGCTAACCGCCAAGAAGATCGGGCTACAGCCGGCCACGCAAGCCCGCAGGACCTCCACCTTCCGCCCATCCTGGCGACGATCTTCCACTTCGTCGTTCCAGCGTTCGGCCCAGTCTGGACAGTCGAGACCGTCCTCCGGCTCGTCGGCCAGACGCACGGTTAGACGACGCCCGGCTTCGTCCAAGAAGTCCTCCTCCGAGACAAAGTCTCGGTTTTGACGTGCCTGGCAGGACCTACCAATACCCACTCTTCAGCCTACCATCTGCACTCGGAGACCGACCGACTCTAGCTCGACACCTCGCGGAGTGGCAACATGTCACTACGGACTCTTGGGTGCTTTCCATCGTCCGTCTTGGCTACGCCATCGAGTTTCATGATATTCCGCCTCGAGGCGTTTACTACTCCACCCCGTCGAGTCCGGCCCTCCTGGAAGAGATCCAGTCCCTCCTCCAGAAAGGGGCGATCAAGCAGCTCCCGCAAGAAGCCAAGACCACCAGCTTCTTCTCCAGGTACTTCATGGTACCGAAGGCCGACGGTACCCTCCGGCCGATCCTAGACCTCAGAGGGGTGAACTACTACATCCGCCCCAAGAGGTTCAAGATGGTCACGATACCGTCGATCCTGCCCTTCCTACATCGAGGGGACTGGTTCGCCTCCATCGATCTCCGAGACGCATACTTCCATATCGCCATTCGCCCGCAGCACAGACGATACCTCCGCTTCGCAGTCGACGATATCTGCTACCAGTACAAGGTGCTGCCGTTGGGACTCTCGACTGCCCCAAGGGTCTTCACCAAGTGCATGGCCCCGGTGGTATCCTTCCTGCGGACGAAGGGTGCTTCTGTCTTCCCTTACCTCGACGATTGGCTGTTGGTGGCGTCCTGCAAACAGAGGCTTTACCACGACGTCCACATGACGTTGTCACTCCTGACCCGCCTTGGTCTACGGGTGAATCCGAAGAAGTCCCACCTCGAGCCGGCGAGGATCTTGGACTTCATCGGGGCGACGCTCGACTCGACCTCCGCCAGGGCGTACCTACCAGAGTCTCGAGCCCAAACCCTGATCCGGGCCGCCGCTCACGCTCGTACGGCCCCGACGTTATCTGCGAGAAGCGTCCAGCAGCTCTTGGGCTACATGGCTGCGACGACCGCTGTGACATATCTCGCCAGGCTGAGAGCGAGACCTCTTTAACACTGGTTCGTCCGCATATTTGACCCCCTGCGAGACGAACAGACACTCCGACTGCAGCTGCCGGAAGACGTCCGCTCATCCCTCCGATGGTGGCAGTCGCGACGCAATCTGATGTCAGGGATGCCTTTCCAACAGCCGACACCGAAGGTGACGGTAACGACCGACGCCTCCCTGTATGGATGGGGTGCCCACTGCGGCGATCTCAGAGTCCGCGACAGATGGACCGACGACGAGACCGCTCTCCATATCAACGCGCTGGAGCTGCTCGCCGTCTGGAAAGCCCTACGGGCGTTCCGGCACACCGTGGCGGGACGCACGGTCCTGATTCTGACGGACAACACCACCACCGTCTGCTACATCAACAGACAAGGAGGGACTCATTCCACGACCCTGCTCCACATCGCGCTCGACCTGTGGGAATGGTGCATTCGCCTGCACACGCATCCCGTGGCGGTTCACCTGGCCGGGCAGGAGAACACCACGGCAGACGCCCTCAGCAGGGACACCTCATCCCATCACGAATGGTCTCTCTCCGGAGAGGCATTCAGACTGATTCGAGACCGCTGGGGCGAACCATCCATCGACCTCTTCGCGACCAGGGAAAACGCGAAGTGTCGCCGATTTTGCTCCAGAGCGGGCCACGATCGCGCCTCCATCGGGGACGCTTTCCAGTTTCCGTGGACCGGGGAACTCCTCTACGTGTTCCCGCCGTTCCCGCTGCTCGGCCGGACGATATCGAAGATCCTCGCCGACCGAGCCGACGCGATCCTGGTAGCCCCGTACTGGCCGAGGCAACATTGGTTCGCACCCCTGCTACAAGCCGCACGAGACGACCTGCTCCGGTTGCCACCGACACCGGACCTGCTCTCCCACTCCGGCGGCCGAGTCCTCCATCCGGACCTGCCACGCCTGGCCCTCCATGCCTGGAGGATATCGCACTAGACGATCCCGTGCTCGGTACCGTCCTCGTCGCGGCCAGGAAGGAATCCACCCGTCGCAACTATCAATATAAATGGCGACGCTTCCTGACCTTCGGTAACGAGAGGGGTGAGCCGGTATTGCCCGCGGGGCTCTCTACCGTCCTGCATTTCCTCCTGCACCTCCGGCAACAGGGTCTGGCATTTCCATCCCTGAAGGTGTATCTCTCGCGATCGTGGCGTACCAACCGCCACGATCTGTGCCTCGGCCTTCTTCAGGAACGATACCGTTAAGCGGTTTCTGAAAGGACTTCATCATCTCTACCCGCCGGTATCGCCGCCGCTACCGCCGTGGTCCCTCTCGCTGGTGCTCTCGCAGCTGACAAAGCCGCCCTTCGAGCCGATGGCGACCTCGGATGACAGGCTCCCGACCATGAAAACTGCCTTCCTGGTAGCTGTGACCTCAGCGAGGCGAGCGGGTGAGATCACGGCTCTTCGATCCGATGAGCCCTTCACGGTCTTCCACAGAGACAAGGTGGTCCTGAGACCTGACATCTCGTTCCTGCCTAAGGTGGTGTCCAGTTTCCATCTCAACCAGGACATCATCCTGCCTGCCTTCTTCCCGAATCCGACGACACCGTTGGAGCGGTCCCTCCACTCCCTGGACGTGCGTCGGGCCTTGGCTTTCTACAAGGACAGGACTGCTTCCTTCCGACAAACGCCTCATCTCTTTGTTTGCTATGGGCGACGTCGGAAGGGCCTCAAGGTGTCCACCCAGCGCTTCTCCAAATGGGTGGTACGGACTATTCAACTGGCGTATGAGCTCGCGAGGAAGCCTCCGCCAGTCCTGCTTCGAGCCCACTCCACCAGAGCTGTGGCTACTTCTGCGGCCCTCCTGCGAGGAGTTGACCTGCATGAACTCTGCCGTGTGGCGACCTGGTCCCAACCATCGACCTTCGTGCGCCACTACAGGCTCGACTGCCGGTCGCGCAGAGATGCCCGGTTTGGACGTGAGGTGCTGGCTTCCGTGCTGTAGGACCTGACCCGCCATCCGACCGGTAAGCTACACAGTCTCCTAGTGTATGAAGGCACAGAGACCACGAAGAAGAAGAACAGGTTGCTTACCTGTAACTGTGGTTCTTCGAGTGGTCATCTGTGCCATCATACACACCTGCCCTTCCTCCCCTCTTTCTCAGGTCCCTGTAGGTTCTACGGCGGACGACAGAACTGAGGAGAGACCGTTGCTCGGCGGGAGGAGCATGCGCAGTACCGGCGTGGGGGAGGGGTTCCCGCCAAGCGAACAAGCTCTAGAAGTTTCCGAACGCTACCGCGCAGGCGCTAAAGCTCCTAGTGTATGATGGCACAGATGACCACTCGAAGAACCACAGTTACAGGTAAGCAACCTGTTCTAATGAGGTTTATTGGACTGGTGGTGGAATTCATCAGTTTCTATATAGCCTCTTACATTTCTTGGCCTATAAATGCTCTACAAAGAGTGAACCTTGGCTTTGTCTTCTGAAACCACACATCCCCCATAACTGCATGAAAAACCAGAGAAGCTCTGCGTATAGAAGCTTGTGCCCCTTAACCCGCCAAAACAAACAAAGAAAAATATTCTTCAGGAAGAGGAACTTCATTTCTTTCGTATGAGCAGCTTCAGAGATGTCAGGGAGAAAAAGAACTCCTGCTGTGTTCTGAAGGTGTTTTGGATAAGAGATAAGCCACTTCGAGGAAGAAGAAATTGCTTGGTAGGAGATTGACTCGGTTTTGTTTTTCTTTTCCTGCCCTTTGATTCAGGTGTATTGCTTTTCTGTCTTAATGTATCATAATAATTTTATTTACCACCCCCCCCCAATTGTTTCACATTTCCATTTCAGTTTTTGTTTTTTTTTTGAATTCCACTATGCTTTATTTAGAAGTATTAACAGAGCTTTATTTTGTTTGGAACACTTATAGTAGTTCAGTGTGCCTTGCCATCAAAATCAGATTTTTTGAGCTTGCTGTCAAAGGTTGTCCACTTATAAGTGGAATAACATATCAAAAGACTGCAAATAATACACAGGGGAAGAAAACATTTTGCTTCTGTTGTGAAAGTTAATTTTAAAATGTTATTTCATGGACTAGGATCTTCTGCAAGGAAGCTAAAAGGCTGTTCAGCTCAACCACAGTTCTGTTCAATGGAACTTTCATTATATGCCATGATGAAGATCTCTCAATCCCCGTGGGAGCTGGTGTGATTTTGTTGTCATTGTTAACTTTTCCTTCTGGGATTTATGCCCCATTTGATTTAGGCATTTTGCAGACGGCATTAAATTTGAGACTGCAGTCTTATATGTAGTTACATAGAAGCAAGCTCTGCTAAACTTAGTACTTGCAAGAAAGCTTACCTATTTTAATTTTATTTACTAAAAAATTATCTACAGCCTCCCCACTTGTCAGGACCTTGGAGATGATACACGTCAGATAAAAACCAATAAAATTGTTCTTTAAGAGCTAATCAGAACAGTATTTTTAAAACCACTGTCAGGACACATGTAATTGAAACAATCCGAAAGGTAACCCTGATTTTGAGGACCAAAGATCATTTAAAACAGTGTTGTTTTGGCTGTGTGCCAGAAGCGCTGTAGGGATGGACCCATCTTGATTTTCTTTGGGAGGGTGTTCTACAACTGAGATGCTGCCACAGAGGAAGTCCTGTTTCATGTACTTGCCAACCTAGCTTTTCAGGATGGTAGGACACACAGCAAGGCATAGGTGTGCTCTGTATACATTGCAGACACACACACACAGACCCATATGCACATTAAGGATCAGCCTGGAGCCAAGTTGCCCTTCTGTACATCCAAGTCTCCTCTTTATTTCATAGCAGAGTTTGGAGAACTATCTCTCTTTTTTTTTTTTTAAAATCCTTTCCATTTCTGCAGTTCTCTGGTTGCTTATCTTTTTGACATTATCAATTTGAGGACAGGCAAGTTTTTCTCTTAATGTCACTTGTGAAAATGTCCTAAATTGGCTTAGAATAACAGCCTTATCTTCTTTTAAATACTCCCCACTTGAAATCTAAGCAGTGTATGGTTAGCTTTCTTTCATGTCTCCCTCGATCCCAGTTTATAAGAGACAGAATTCACTTTGAATAAAACTATTTTAAAGGTAAACTGAGACATTCAATAAAAATGGTAGAGAAAACACTATAAGGCCATTACTTTTACAAACTACGGTAGTCTTTTTGGAATCCCATGCTTGCCTCCTCACACCGTCTGCTCTTGTTAAACATGTTGAAAATGGCTGCCATCTTAAGGTATTATATATATATATATATATTTGTGTGTGTGTGTGTGTGTGTCTCTGTGTGTTTTTCTAATGTTTGTAATTGTATTAAATGTTCTATGAATGTTTAAACTTTTTTTTGGAAGCTGCCTTGGGTCCTACTCTTAGAGAAAGATGACATATAAATAAATATAATGAAATGAAATGAGGTACTATACATGTAGGGAACTAACACTGATTTTTGTGCTTGATTGAATGCTTTATACAAAAGATTTTGAGCATTTGTACATTGCATGGGAATGGCTGATACTTTGAACTTCAACTATCTATGGGGTTAGAAGAAATACCACCATGCCTGGTAAGCAGCTAATAAAATGTATTGGTGTTGTAACTCGTTGCTAAAGAAATATAGAAATATCTAACAAAGGGACTCACTTGAACAGAAATTGTTTCTCACTATGTATCAAATGTCATATCCATTTTAAAATCCTTTTTCCTTTTAATTAGTGAAATTTCAAATAGGATAGGATATTTGCTTCTTAAAGGGATAATTTATAAGGGCTAAATATTACTCATTAGAAATAACAAATTTTTCTGTCTTGATTTTAACAGCGTTTCTGAAGTGGGTACTGTCAATCTAAATATGCAGTATCAGAGTAACCAGGTAACTAGAACATGTGAGAAGCAATTCTCTATAAGTGAAAATATCCAAACAGTGGGGATCTTTTCAGTATTTACAGTCCAACCCTGGTGTAAATTAGTTTTATGGTGATGGCATAAAATCCCATGGAAAAGGACTTGCTCTGCTATGACACCCCCTCTGTGGGCTGCCCTCCCCTTGGAGCTCAGCTGCTGCTGGCATTGGCTTCAGTCCAGTGTCAAGTTAAAACATGTTTTGGGACTTTGCTGAATTCTTTCAAAAAGGAAATGTACATTATTGTAAACTTGCATAAGCTTTTAGGCTGTTGTAACTTTTTGGGTTGTTCAATATGGGTGGGTTTTTTTGTCCATTTACATTATTTTTATTGTAAACTGTTTATACTGTTTTTATTTGTACACTATTCTGAGATTGCATGATTTAGGATGGAGTATAAATATTTTAGTATATGTGTTTTTTTTATAAAAACTTCTTTAAGCCCACATATAAGTAGAGCAGTTGCCACCCTGCAAAAAATGTTTAATCTGCTATATCATAACTTCACTTACCAATATGCATTTGCCAAAAGTTGCTTGAACAAGTGCAAGTGTCCATTTGCTTGAGTCTATTTGTCTGCTGGGAAGCTTTGTGCTTTCCTCTTCCTTTACATTTGATGCCTGCTGATTTTACCCCTGCTGCCATGTCCTGATTTTGCTTCTCTGTTTCTATACCAGAATTTATTCTTGGCAAACCTACTGTCCACTACTGAGGCACCACCAGCCTCTGTGTTTTTCTACCTGTGTCTTGATGTTTTCCATTGTTTGTTTTGATTTCGTTTTTACTTAGCTCTTTCAAAAGTCCCAATCTTCATAGAATTAATAAAAAAGTGAGGGAGGGAGAAAGAGTTTCTTGCTTTGCAAGGATGATGTTCCATGATTTTTACTCTTCACAACTGCTATTCCACCTCCACTGTGTGTTGAGAGTTGAAACTTTGTACAGTATCCTGTTGTGATCTTTATTAAACCTGAGTTTGTTAGTCTTCAGAACTCCCCATCCTACCATAACGCTTCTAGATGACATTACTTTTCCCAACACCTATGCTGCAGTTCTGTGTCCACTTACCTAACAGAAAGCCCTTACTTCTCCATGCTGTAATTGTAGTAGTAAGGGGAGAATATTGTGAATATATGTATAAATGCAGAGGCAGGAAAACACATAGAATCAGAGTGAGTGGACACACCTATCCTGGATTCCTGTAAGCTACACCTACCCCATCTGTTGAATCCAGAAGTGACTGGAAATGACCAATCACGTCTGATTTTTGAAAAGTGCTGTTTGGGACTTGAACAAGTGTGTGTATGGAGTGTGTGTGCTGGAGAATAACATTCAGTAGGACAGGCAGCGTAGTGTAGTGGTTTGAGTGTTGGACTATGATTCTAAAGAGCAAGGTTCAATTCCATGCTCAGGCATGGAAAGCCACTGGGTGACCTTTGGTATGTCACACACAGTCAACCCTCAGAAAACTCTGTAGTAGATTCACCTGTCCTAAGTTGGAAATGTACTGAAGGCACATAGCAACCATGACAACAACGATGTCACTGGAAGCTATTTAAGATATAATTCTACGTTTTTGGTGATGCGGTGAAATAGGTGGGCTTTAGAGCTGCAGAAAATGTCCTTGTGGAAATGTATAATTCCTACCTTAATTATAAAGGGATATTGTATGTGGAAAATGGCATATACATCAGAAGGGGGCTAAGACATATGATGAATTTCTGCTGGAGCACCTACCAATAATTAGGCATCTGGTGTAGACAAAGTGCTTTTGAAACACTTTGGTTTTGAAATCAAATTTATACAATGTGGCCATTTATCTGTCATGTTAAAGCAGGGCTTATCGGAGAGGTGGGCAATGATGCCCATTCTGTTCTCCCTTCCCCTCTGTGTGTGCCACATGGAGGAACAAATCTCAAACAGAAGCCATGTGACGTTCATTTTGGGGTTTCAGCCGCATTCAGCTAATCAGCCAATGGCTGATGGGGGCTTGTTGGGTGATAAGACTGCAAAATAGCCCTGTGTTGTGGCCATTTTAACCATAGCAGTGCAACAAAATGATTTGGGGGGGGGGGAATCAGTTGCTTTTTTTTAAAATGGAGGACTTGGAGCCAAGAAGGAATTCTGCGAAGTCTAGGAGCCACAAAAAGAGCCTGGGGCCCACATATATCTCACATGCCACACTTTTGGCACCCCTTAGTTATCACAGCTTACTGCAGTAAACCTCAGGCTCACAAACACTCCAGCCGCCACTCTCCCTTTGTGACTGTAAGGACATCAGGACCTTCCCTTCTGGTTTATTGTAACATCTGATCTGTCCAAGCTCATCAAAACACAGTATGGTATACTGTGAGCTAATTGAGATTCCTCTGTAGAACAATATTTTGCTATGAGATTGGAGAGCAAGCTATGGGAACTTTGGGACTTTGTGCACTGTCCTTAACTTTTTGACTCAGAGGTCAGATCCTGTGGGCACACTGATGTGCTGGCAGTTGTACATCTAGAGTTGCATGATGGTGGCAAGGGAAGGCAGAAAATTTTGCCAGCAACAAGCAGCCAGTTTCTCTGGTGCCTGATTTCCTTTGTGGCTGCTGTATCCACAATATTTATCCTCTTGCTACCATCACCTCTGCTGGTGTAATTTGTACTACACCAGCATCAGGAGAAACCTGGCTCAAAATCATATGACCTAGCCAAACCCGAATATGTCAGAGGGCAGTTTCTTTACATCTAGGGAAACGGAAATGTCTAATCAGTCACTTTCTCTTTGCCTTCTATTTCTGTCTGGCATAGTTGTTGCAGGATAGCTTAAGTATTGGAATTACTACGTGTTAGGGCGTTCGTATGTCCATATGAATTCAAGAAAGACACAGCAGATGATTGCCTGTCATTTTTATAAATTCCTTGTAGTTCCAGCAAGTGGATGGCTTGTGAGGATGACCTTGAAGCAGTGGTTTGTAATAACATCCATTCTGCTTTCTCAATTTCGCTGTTGAAATGAATAGAGTTCTCTGTGTAGTTTTCCTCAAGAAAGATGATTCAGGCAAGAGATCTGCTTTCATCTTGCATATTTTCTTTCTGCGGCAAGGTGTTTAAATTGCTAACTAGTTACTTGTTGCTTCTGCTTCATGATATATTTCATGCACTGGGAGTACTATGAAAGTGATTCCTTATCCTAAGGGGTATCAGTGCGCCGGTTGTGCATATTCAGTGCCAATCATCAACAGGCCCTTGCACTTGAAATCCAACTCAGGGCTGTCTCTGACAGGAACAAGTGGCTCTCTGCAGACTACAGAGTCACAGCTTTCCTGCTGAAGGTAATGGGCTCACATAAACTTGGGTGGAAAAATAGTACTCAAGATGCACATGCACACAGCATTAATGAAATGCCCTGAAGTGAACAGTTTGCTGTTAGTTGCAGCCAGGAGGGAAATATTTAGCACCATTCTGTCCATATTCTTACATGGGAAACCTTCACAGAAGATTGTTTTAGCATAGCCAACTCTAGTGATTTAAGAAGAAAAATTCGGTGGAGCTTTAGAGAAGTGTGTGTGTGTGTGTGTTTCTGCTAATGGTGTATCCTTATCCACAATCCAACTTCCCCTGTTATTACTTCCTTACACTCTTCTCTACAACTGAAACACTTCTGAATGTGCATCATTTTCTGAATGGAGACATTAAGATGAAGTTTGGCCCACAGGCTGCATGTAGCTGTTGAGACCCAAGTGCAGCCTTGAAGCCTCGCCAGAATTCTCTCAAAGCTCGCAGACTCCCCAATTTTAGGTTATTTTGAGAATATTTTTTGCCCCCAAACTACCCTATTATCTACCCAAATTATCTAAAGCTGTGGTTCCTCTAAATATCTAGACCCCCCCAAACCTTCCCCCAAGAAAAAACGGCTGCCACCAAATCAGTCAAAATTGTAGCCAGAAGTGATGTTGCATCATTTTGGGTGCACCAAATGCAATGATGTGGCCTGCCAGGCAGGCAGTGGGGGCAGGTGGAGAAGGCCCCACAGTTGTCAACTCTACCCTAAGGCACATCCCCAGCAGTAGCATTTTTTCCATGAAATGAAAAATTTGCAACATATCGTGTCATGCTACACAGTAGAACATTCTCCAGTCTTCTGTCCCAGAGGCATTTTCTCGTGCAGTGCCCCATCAGCATAAAACTCCCTCTGTGTGCAGGGTCAGGTGGCAGATGAGGCCAACCTCTGCCACATACCTGTATTAATTTTGACTGTATGGATGGCAGTTCATTAATCTGGAAGTCAGGAGGCTGCTACATGTAGTCTCTAGTAGCAACATCCATCCAGTAATTCTAGTAGCAACACCAATATATCCATGTCTTTGTTTGTTAACCCTTCATAGTGAAGTTGCTGAGAAGGAAGCACAACATGTTAATAAGGTCAGTAAGGATAAACTTGAGTGTTGCTGTACAGTCTTCACGTTGGTTTTATTGGCTAATAGCTTTGAGATCTTTCCTCTAAGGAGTGCACGATAACACACATAGTTCTCACATGTTTCTTACCATGTTTTATCCATACAGGTATGTTAGGTTAAGAGATGGTGACTAGCCCAAGGTCACCCAGTGAGCTTCATGGCTGAGTGGAGATTTAGATCTGGGTCTGTCACTGTGTTTTCCAATGTCTAATCACTATAGTCCACATTTCAACATGTGGTGTCCCAGGTGTGTGTATGTGTGAAGAGGACAGAAGCCATTTTCTGCACCCTTGATAATGTCCTGTGGCACTGAATAGGGAGTGCTGGGAAACCGCTGTGTGTGGGGATCTGAGACAGAAAAAAACAAAACAAAACGGAGCTGTCAAGACAGTCAAGGGAATGACAGCTCAGAGTAAAGAATCGGAAACTGAAACATAGAAGCCCCCCACAGTAGGGAATCACAGCAGCAGCCCAGGGATGTCAGATGAGATGAGGAGGGGTGGAAGCAGCATCTCAAAAAAAAGCTTGGGTTTATTTTGTTTTGTTTTTTTGCCATCAGCAAACATAAGAGTGTAATATACTTCTTTGTCTTTCAGAGTGGTTACCCTTGAAACATCTGTAAATTCTTTGGCTCCTCCCAAAGGGACTATAAATCCAAGGAACCAATATCATTCGAGATGCTTTCTCAAAAAACAAAACAAAAAACACCTCACCTTGTACACTAGTATGCAAAGAAGGAAGTAAAACTGCAATTAGTTGGAGAAACAACTCTGGCTAAATCTAAGACTTGCACGGTAGTTTCTCCACCTGTACACTGATTGGTTAAAAGCAGCTCATGTTGGATTTGCTATGAAGAAGCCAAGGAGGATTTTTTATTATTATTATTTTAAAGAAGGTGATGAGGGGGAGTAGTGTAGCGTGAGAGTAAATTTGATTGGCTGGGGGTGGGGGGCATGAGCCAGGAGAGAGTGCTGAGCAGGCATTCATGAGATACAGTAAGAAAAGCCTCTTTCCCTCTGCCTCTTGCTTCAGATGCAGGAACCGACCAGAGCGTGGTGACTGTGTGTGTGAGTAGCACAGAGAGAGCATGACCGGATTGGAATCTCACAGGAGTGACGGCGCTGTGAATGAAGCACTGAAGGCTCTTTCTTTTTCCTGTCGTAGCTGTTCTCTGTGCAGAGGGGAGACGGGGAAACCGTTTTAAAGTGAGCTGTGTCATCTCTGGGCAGAGCGATGTAGCCAAGAAGAGCAGGGCACAGGAGCGACTTGCTGGTTGGATCATCTTGCTTCTTAGCCTCCGTTCTGTGAAGCGTCCCTGGTTTTTGTGGGGCAATGTGGAGTCAAGGTTTTATATGGCATTTGGGATAAAAAGCAGGATCTTACCTCCTTTTTCTTTCCTTTCCTTTTCTTTTTTATAAAACAAAACGAACATAATTTTGGGGGGTAGAGTATCTTCCTCTTTCTTTCTTTCTCTCTTCCTCTATTTCCCCTTCTTTTTGGTAGAAGGGGGCAGGGGAGACTGTGACACCAAAGGGAATGTTTGCTGTACAGGAGAGACTTTTCAACAAGTAAGCAGGTTGTGTTTCCCAACTCCTGGCTGGGCTGGCTCCTGTTAGCCCACTGGAAGCTTTCTCAGCGCACGGTATTCCTTGACAGGATGGCAGGCAAAAGAACAGCTGGCAGAAAGCAATAGTGGGGGGAAGCCAAATAAGGAAACGGTCCACAACCCCCCTCCCACTAAAACAAACCTACAAATATTGTTGTCAATAATAATTGTGGAACGCTTTTTGACGTCACAATGCGCAGATCTAGCACGGATGAATCTACCTATCACAGGAGCCCGTCTTTGGACAGCAAGGATTACAGTTTTCCAAATGGCGCCTTCCGTCGTTACAGCAGCATGTATGGTGGCCAGTTTGGGGCTGCGAGTAACTCTTTTTTTGGATTTCACACCAACCCAGGCCCTAAGGCCACCAAGGCTAAGTACACATCCCCCAAAGGGAACAAGTATGTGGTCTTTTACTTGGATCTTTCCTTTATTTTTCTCCTAGAACTGAAGAGGTGCAGTATGGCTCACAACTGCCTGCAGTGCATTAAGTACCTCATGTTTGTCTTCAACCTTCTGTTCTGGGTGAGTATGTATACGTGTGGGGGGTTTTCCCCTCTCTGTTCCCTCAAAAAGTCAAAAAGGGTGGGGTGGGTTTTTTGGTCCAAACTTTGGCCCTGTGAGTAGTAGTAAAAATGGAAAACTGGGAGTGTTCCACACATGCTGCAGAGTAACATGGTAAACTTGAGTGGGACACTTTGGGACTGTGCCACTTTGTGCTGTAGAGTAGGGGGAGAGGCATGTTCTATTTATTTCAATTTTCCACCGGCTTGGAGAGAAAGACCTCCACGTCGAATCACACATCAGAGAGGTGAATTTAACATACTCCACTCTCTGGTGTGGTGGTTTACTACATGCTTTTTATGTGAGTGAGGGGATTATGAATGTGGAACCCCCACCTTCAGTTTGAAATGGTACAATCCAAAGAGTTGCCATCTCAGTCTACCACCTCATTATGCATATCAGAGTGGTTCTCAGTTTGGCTTTTACTACCTAGCTTGCTTGATGAATTATTATGGAGCAAATCTGTTTTACCCTGTTCTTCATCTGTTTTGTTCAAATGCATGCCTGTTTAAATATTATCACAGAAACTGGGAGCGCATAGTTCCACCCAAGCTTGTGCATGGATAGTGCATTAGATTGCTCCACAGGATTTCAAACCAGATGAATTTAACAGGACTGCTCTGTGTTAAAGGTGTTTCTCCTGGGCTAATGGACTTGTTTGTTCTGTGACCTGGAATTATCTGATCAATGTCTACATCGTTGTCATGCATGGGATGAGGTGGCCACCTATACTGGGAAGTGCCATCAATAAGAGTGATACTGCAGCTGAAATAAAGTAGGTTAGCAGGCGAGCACTTGGTTATCTGCAGTGAGGAGAGAAATAATAGTGAAGCGTAGGTCTTGTATATCCTGAATGTGAACTCCTTACCACTTTTATCCTCCTATGAGTCTCTGTAAATTCCAAATGAAACAGAATATTTTTTCTGTTGAAAATGGATGCATGCAAGTCCTTTTGGAGGAAAGCTGTGTTACTGAGTAATCACTGAGTTGTCTTGATAAGCATTTATTGTGAAAGAACACTGCAAGTTTTCAAGAACAAGTGGAATAGTCTTGTTTTTGCTTCAGGTTCACATTGGTACATTGTGACTGAGAGAAACATAATTCAGTTTGTTAATTACTTTGTGTAGCGTATTTGCTTCTGTTTAAATGGACCAACCTGTGGTTCATTGTAGGAATGAGATTCATTGTAGGATATGCAACTCTATGTCACATTCTTTCTTACCTGAGGTATCTTTTTGCACTAGGTATCACTAAGATAACATATATTCACCTGCTACTGCTTTTCCTTACAAATAATTAGAACTGGTGTGGTGTTTTTTTTAAAAACTAAAAGTTGGGCATAGCAACTGGCAATATCTGGGCAAGGTGTGCTATAGCATCTGGGTGGCATTTCAGTTACAGCCCCAGCTCCCTTATACCTTTCTCTCCCATTGACATAGACAGACATTTCAGACAGAGGGGCATGAGATTAAAGATGAAGGGAACAAAACGACAGCTGTGGCTCTGTGGGGTGGGGAGGTGAGGGGGATTGCTAGCACTTTAAAATGGTCCAAATTGGTTTGACCCACTAACCTTTCCTTCTCAACATTCTTCTTGCTTCTTGCTTCCTTTTCTGGCTATTTCTGACTAAGGCTATATGTATTCAGAACTAGCTGATCTTCTGGGGGAAGTTCTGAAACTCCAGAAGGAGACCTGTGCTTAAGCTCTGGATAAGCTGATAGAAAATATCAGACTAGTCTGCCTTCTAGCTTCTGGTTCTGTCATACTGCTGAGGTCCTAAATATGCCCGGGTGTTTATCCTAGCTTACCCCAAAGCTTCCTGAAAAGATAAGTGCTGTGGCTAGCTTGTCTTTTTAAGCTGCCTGCTTCTCTCAGGCTTTTGCCCATCTCAGTTTATAGCTCAGTCAGCAGAGGAAGCTAGTGGCTCCCACGTATGTGGGGTGGTGAGTTGGCTCTGAGCTTCACCCTGAATTTTAAAGGAGCTGTCTAAGTTGCTGGACCTCCTTTGTAAATACAGTTCAGCACATGGAATAGTTCATTTAAAGTTCAGACCAAAATCCAGAGCAGACTCACCACCACCACGAACATGGAAACCACCAGCTGCTAGTTTCACTCAATTGAACAGTATATGCAGGAGAAAATCTAAATGGCTGGCATGAATAGTCTTTCTTAAAAAATGATGCATGCTAGAGAGCTTTGAAGGACATTTTCTCTGCAAGCTCTTTCCATTCATCCTGCACTGTAGCATATGCATATCATTTAAAAAGGAATTACATCTTGTAACGTGCATGTACTTATAATGGGAAGGCACCAGAAATACTTTGGAATATTCACAGTGGAAATGTGCAACATTCTTTCTGAAAGTGAGATTTAGAGGTGATTTCTCTTTGCGGTGTCCTCTTTTTCTCAAGGTCTTGGCTAGTAGGATGTGAACTGTTTATGTCCCAAGACTGAATCAGGAGAATGGAGAAATTATCTATGTTGCTGCTACATGATTGAGGAATATAATTCACCTGAAATTAGAAAACATGTTGATTTACTTTTGTTGGTGTAAATGTATCTTGCTTTATGTTGTTCAGTCTCAAAGGGTTGAATTATCCATATTTAATAATAAAGATATGTCCTGTCTTCTTAAATATAGTAGATGAATTAGTGCATTTTTCATGTTAGCCAAAACCAACTTGAACTGCCGTAAAATTTCTTGCACTCGACTAAACAGGTCTTTTAGGTTCAAAAAGAAACTGCCCCAGTCTAGCAGGCTGCTTCCTCTCCATGCTTGATGCATCTTCTTTTGGTCATTTCCTTAATTTAATGGAGGGGCTACATTAGGGATGGGAAGCTTTGGAGGGTCTGTGCCCAGTTTTCTTCTCCCAAGACCCACTGCAGGCCACACTAGGCTCTATTATAAGTTGTATACTGGAAGTGAGCGTAAGTTCACTTCTGATTTCATCCATACTTGGACTACACTGTCCATGTTCCACATGGAGTAATTATTGTTTTGTTGCTGTTGTTGTAGTTGTTCTAAAGTTGTTTCTGACTCATGGTGACCCTAAACTAACAATATTATGGAGTTCTAGTCTCAAGATTTGTTCCTAGGAGATTTGCCTTTGCCTTGATCTGAGCTTGAGAGAGTGTAACTTGTCCAAGATCACCCAGTGAGTTTCCATGGCCAAGCAAGGATTTGAACCCTGGTTTCCAGGAGTCATGGTGCTTTTCAAAGAGATTGCTGTTTAGGAGTATCTAGGTCTAGCTCGCATGCTGGTTCTGGCCACTGTGGTAAAATGTCAAATGTTAAATTGTTAAATATAGAAAAGCTGTCACAAAAAATGAGCTAATGAGATGAAAGCTTCATTCTAGGTATAGCAGACAGATGGTGGCCAAAATATCTTTGTTGAGCTAATACAGCTTTTTCAAAACAAAACATTTTTAACACAGTGATGGTTAGTGATTTTTTTCTAAAAATAATCTACACCAAACGTGCAAACTCTGAGAAATGGCAGCCAGCCCAGAAGGGGAGCGTGTTGCTGAGGAGTGGCCTTTCTTTGATATTACGATAGATTGGACTGTCTAGGCTGTAGTGTTACTGCAGTTCCTAAGCCCATGCTTAAGGTGAAATAGATATCATTTTGATATCAATAATTTGGCTCTCTTCCACCATGCCTCTTCACGTGTTTGTGAGGCCACCGGACAAGCACGAAACTAGGCATGGCCATAATCGCTGGACATTCCATTCCCCACCCAGGCAGGCCAGAAACAGCCAGATCGCCGCTTTAGGAGACCTTCCGGCAAACACGCTATTATGTATGCATGCTGCTCACAAAGAACTCCCTGCCCCGAGCAGGCAACTTGGCAAGCTGAATTCTCAACTGTCAAGCACTGCGCATTTGCATACTGTCTACTTCTTTGTCAATTCGAACTTAACTCAATCATGCTAAATTCTGACCTTTCGGAGGCTTTGTCTCCAGCCCCAAACTCATTGTTTTCCCCCAAGTATGGGATAGCCTGTGGTCACATTTCTCCCTATAAAAACCCCTGATTCCGAGATCTTCCTTGGATAGCTCCTGATTTCCATCCCATCCTGCTGCTGCTTTGCTGGGCGAGCCTTCCCCTCAGTCCCATGTACTGAGACTACGCACCTTCGAACCTTTGCAGTGATCTACTCGGGCTTCAGGACAGGTGTAGTATCACCCAAATCAATGATCCCTCTCAAAAATCCCTCTATACCTCTCCAACCTTTATTTCCTATAGTTATCTGTGTGAGTGTGTTGCATACACTGTTAGTCTGTATTTTAATAAAGATCACAATTATTATTTCAATCCTGTGTGCTCCTTGACTTGGCCTGACCCCGTAGACTGGGTAAAAGATTCCACTGCATTGCCCTGCCTCTCGCTTTGCTAGCTTGTGCTCTTTGACTAATTTCCCCAACTTGTTTAATTGTGAGCGCATTTAGTTGTCCCTCACGGGACCCCCAGTAAACAACGGAAACAGTAGAAACATCAGCAATACACTGCCCTGACTTTAGGATGCTTCTCTTCAAAGGCTATATGCCTAAGGAGAAGAACTATAGTTGGAACTTGTCCTGATCAGCCATTTAGTGTCCTTGTCTTCTCCAGTTTCTTTCCTGTTTTACTGTACTGTCTGACAACTTTAAGAAAAACTGCGACTTTCAGGTATTAGTTTTAGCTTTATATATACTGCTTTGAATTTCCCGTGAGAAATCCACAAGAATGAACTTTTCTGTACTGTATGCAACAGTTCCACCATATTGCTTGAGTTAGTGATGCATTGTTTCGTGGCATCTATAGTGTTTATGCTGTGGAACAGGTTACCTGGTTATATGTACATATATGCATATAGTTAAACAGACAGACAAACAGATATGTATCTCAGAGCTATATGGAATCTACAGACCCGTTTCAAACTGGGGAAGCATCAAGTCTACAAACAGTGAGGAACATCTATGAAGTAAAAAAGCTATAAATATATGCTATATTAATGTTGAATTGTGGGCATTTCAAGGACAGAGTTATAATAAGGAGTTTCAGCAGCAACTGGTAGGAAGGTCAACACATCCTCTGCAAAGAGTAGTTCTAAGCAAGTTCCAAGCCAATGTGCGTATTGCCTCTCTGGATGGAAGTAGGATGTGTGAAACTGACAGACACAAAAAGACCAAGGTAAAATCAGTTTGGACCATAACTCCCAGATTCCACTACCCAGCGTCCTCCTTCCCAAGTCCCTTTTCCAGGCTGTGAGTAAAATGCAGCACTAGAAGATGGAGCTAACCAAGCAAGGCCAATTTGATTTTGCCCCGGAAAAAGAACCACCTTAACCTAGAATTAAAACCAGACTAATTTAGAGAAGACTAATGGTGGTGGCTGTATGTTAGAACCCAGAGAAGCTCTTTCCCTTTGTTTCTCAACTCAGGAATAACTTATCACCACCAGATATTTCATTATTTTTGATTGCAAAATTTTGTTTTCTAATACTTAAGTCTAGGAGACTTTAAGATGCTAACAACCATTGAATCTTGCTGTTTTTGTCAAGCACATGTATAGATGTAAAGATGTGGTACAGTGGGCCCTCAATATCCACTGGGATTTGGCTTCAGTGCACGCTGTGGATACCAAAATCCATGGATGCTCAAGTCCCATTAGATACAATGGCATAGTAAAATGGTGTCTCTTACATAAAATGGCAGACAACTCAAATGAGTGTTAGAGAGAGCCTGAAGATCAGTGAAATGGTGGGAGGCTACATCAGGATATGCCTACACATCAGCATAATGCTTGGTGCTTGGCAAAATCAAGGTTTGCTTTTTGGAATTTTGTTTTTCAAATATTTTCAAGTCATGGTTGGTTGAATCCATGGATGCAGAACTTGTGGCTATGGAAGGCCAGCGGAATTATGTGTGATAAATACAGCACCATTACAGCAAATAGATACCACATAAACAATCAAGGCTCCAGTCTACAGATTCCTGGGATTTGTACTCTGCTGAAGTACTTAGCATTCTCAGCTAGAAAGTTCCAATGTAACAGTTCAGGGGAGTGAACTCATACTAGGTATTTGCTAACAGAGATGTTCCACCTGTGTTGAGGGAAATCACAGTGATGTTCTTGGTTAGGATAAGGGACGGGGAAATATTTTGCTTGGTTGTCATGTTTCATACTGAACACTGATGTCTTTTGCCCTTTGCATCTAAAAACTTGACAACTTAAGATGCTGCCACTCTCTTCAGGGTGAGAGGAAATGGAGGTGTGATCTTTATCACCAATCCTAAATTCTTTCAGCACCTGAACTGAGCAGTGGCACGTCCTACAGTTGTAAAAACTCTTTATTTCCGGGTGCTCACTCTCCTTTGAAACAGTCATTTGGTCCAATCAAATGTATTACTTTGTATATTTGCTACTCGTGTAACAGATATCACATGTGAAGCATTCCACATGGATTATGGATCAGATCCAAATAACTGAATGTCACCCTGTTCACAAGGAAGTGCAGACAAACAAGTATGCTGGTTCTGTTTCTCCCACTTTGCTGCCTTTACTGTCTGTGGAGTCTCTCTTCAAGAGTACAGAAAGGGAAAAGTGCTAGAAAATGAGGTTTCTAAATCTCAGGGAGCACATCTATGAATAGAGGAGGTTTTTTGTTTGCCTGTTTGTTTTTGACAGCTGCATAGATGCAGATATAGATGGCAACAAGAATAGTGACTGCAGGAGTCAGAAAGCCAGCTTGCCTCTCAGCATTTTATTTAAATATGAATATTTATTTAAATAAAAATATTTAAATATTTTTTCACCTCCTACAAAGTCAAGGTAAAAACTTTAAAGTATGCATGTAACAGAAGAGATATTTCAAAATGCAAGAGTTGTATGTGCTCAGTGATAGGACAGTCAAGTTTGGCAGCAGCTTTTTGAGCAGTGAATACTTGGTGGTAAAGCTGAGCTGGGTGTTATGTAATACATGAAAGTGCTTTAGTAGTGTAGGTTTGAGAATCTGAATCAACTTCTCCCTGAGGCTCCACATTGCCTGTGGTGTTCTTGATCTTCCATAGCCCCACCTGCTGTCCATTGAGAGACTGTGGTAGGTAAGTGGGAAGTCTTGCTTTTGACCCATCTGTCTTCAGAGCAGGGCATCTTAGTTGCACGTAAATCTCCCTCCCTCTTAATTTTTGCTGTGAAAAGAATGTCTAATTATAGTAATATGTTTTCCAATAGCATGTTAACCACAAGAATGTTCACATTTTAAGCAGTGTGAAATGCATAAAATGCATACTGCTATTTTTCTGATTCTCAGAAGGAGCAATGTAGCAGTTTTTACAGTTTAACTCAGCAAGTATGAATGATAAGTCCTAGGCAACGATATACAACACCGCTGAATAATACATTGCTGAATCTGGAGGAAGAGATTATATCCGTAATGAAAACAATCAAAATCTTCCAACTGATACAAGTTATGAAACAAGCTGCAATAATATAACGGTACAGCTTTACTTCTGGTGAATAGGATTATCTCTGACTGATCTATCTATGTCTTTTAAAAATAAATCCTCCTTTCCCCCCTTTTATTCACACTAGAGCTGGGATGAGTAACTTTGGGTGGTTTGGGAGCCATTTTCTCCCTTTCCTCAGTGGGTCACACCTGCTCAGTTTTTTCAAAGTGCGTCCAGCACATATGATCTGGCCCATATAGAAAAGGGCTATTTCCAGTCTACTTAGAGTCTAAACCAGGCCCAGAGAGCTGAAATAGCCTTAAATGGCCAATCAGAATCCCCCTGAAGACTTCTGGGACAGTCATTGAACATTTTTACACCAGAGTTCTTGTTTTCCCTAAGGTGTCAGCAGGTGTCTGAAGATGCTGGAGGGTCACCTTGGAGGTCCAGGCTGTGTATGTGGAGTTCACAGGCCACACTTTTCTCACATATTGCACTGTAGTGTGACAGAGAAACCCAAACCACTACAGAGATTAGGAAGCCTTGACTTCTTAACAGCTTTGAGACAGTGTGGGTAAGGAGTAGGTTTAGCTTCCTCCCCTTGTAGTGCCTAGAAGGCATCCCTTGACTCTCCTACATCTATGTCTATGAGGAAAATAATGTACTGTACTTAGGAATCCAATTATGCAAAATCAGAACTCAGCATCAGTACCTCACACTGCCCAGTCTTACTTGCCAGGCATCCCTCAAGGGAGGTGGGATAGGATGTGTTTCCATAGGCAGAGTGCAAAGAGGTCTCACAAGGATACCTGTGGAGATGCGTTGCTTCTCCTTGCCCTCTGTGTAGATAGGGGAGGAAATGTCTTTCCTCACTTGATGAGCAAATATGCATAAAAAGAATGGCACATACATTCAAAACTGCAATGTACAAGCTTCCCTTACATATGTAGCCAACCACCACAGTAGTACGAGGTACTTGCTCCTCGTTTCTGGTTCTCTGAGAGTACTGACTTATGCGACACCAGATTATTAGTTAAGCTGACAATTGTAGTATTGACTTTGTGGCTTCCCACAAGGGGGAACAATATAAACTGCCCTACCTGAGTCATTTGTACAGGCTACCTTGGAGCTGGTACTGAGCTGGCATTGTAAAGGCACCATGGAAGTATGGCTTTACCTTTTCCTCTAGAACAAATGCATGAGGCTGTGCAGACAGCTCATATGTAGATCTCTGTGCATTAGCAGTGCAGCTTGTTTGGTCTGTCGTATTTTCCCTCTTGAGAGGCAGCAGAATAAATAGGAGGCTGTGAGGGATTTTGTCTTTTTTGCATCTCTTAAGATGGCATGCCAGTCTGCTGCCCTTATTGGGATTTGTGTTGAAATGTCACAGTCGAGCTCCTTAATCTCTGGATGAGTAAAAGCCTCCAAAAGTAGAGGCAATCCAATGTGTGCTTAACTGTAGGGGCAGTTTAATCCTAAAACTGATAACTGGCTGGCTGCTGAAAGGATAAAGAATTCAGTTGTTGGTGTGCTAAGTGACCTCCCCCTGAACATAACCACTGGGTGGTGGTAAAGAGACATCATTTATGTCCTGAAAGAACTGAAGTGGGAGGAAATATTTGTCAATAAAAAGTTTCTCTGGAGAACCTGCTGCTATATTCATTTGGATGTATTTCGCTTTGCATATATGAGTGTGTGTCTGTGTTAGGCATGGAACTAATATTAAAAATGGATTCAAAATACAGTCAAAAACCACATTTCTTGAATGTCTTAAAAACCCTGAGGAGTAGAATTCTGGAGTGATGAGAATTTTCACAGTTCAGGACTTATTGTGTGAAAAATTCACGCTACACACACACACACACACACACACACACACACAAGGTATGAATTTTGCACAGACTAAGGTCCAACTGCACCATTTTTTTGTGCAGAAAATAATAGGTCTGCACAGAAATATTGTTTTATGTATGAAAAATGCTGTTCTCTGCAGAAAAAGACCATATCCAAATTTTGTGCAGAAAAGGTCCTGAATGGCAAATAGTTTTCAAAAATTGCAGTTTTCAAAGACTTGCTTGCAGTAGGAAGAAAATTGCTAAAATTACTCATTGCTTCCTTCAAGAATTGAATTAGTGAAGAATTTCATCATCCCTGTGTATATGTGCATGTGCTTTTAAAAGTCTGATAAAAAATTCTATTGCAATGAATGCACACAGAGCTTCAGGGCTCTTAAAGGTCTTCCATTCATAGGGCTATCATAAGTCAAAGCTGACTTGATAGGAAACTGCAATAAAATGTACACAGTACTACAAATTATATTCTGTTGCTATCATATGGAAAATTGCTGGCATCTTTATGAACCTCTGATGTCATTGTTGATTTTATTGGACTAGGGGAACTACAAGTGTAAGATAATACCAGCCTATGAGCAATTTAAAGCTTCATACCCCTTATGATATGATTTTCAACTAAATTTATTTACCTTGCAAAGATACAGGGAGCAAGTAACAAAAAGTGAGGAGGAAGCTTAGAAATTTCTTGGGACTCATGAGTGGCCCCCCGACATGGAATGACTCAGTCTTTGGGGCCCAAGCTAAGGGAAAGAGACTTCACCATGAGATTGAGAGATGGTAATTGTTATGTGTCTTTATTGAAAAGGGGACAGTAATGTTTTGTTGTTGTGTGCCTTCAAGTCATTTCTAACTTATGGTGACCCTAAGGGTTTTCTGAGGCTGAGAGTATGTGATGTGTCCAAAGTGTGTTTTCATGGTTGAGCAAAGAATTGAACCTTGGACTTCAGGGTCATAGCCCCATGCTCAAACCACTACACTGTGCTGGCTCTTGGACATTAATGTACCCCTTGCCAAATAGTCAAAGTACTTCTTCATCAGCTGACAGCTAGAAAAGTCTGAAAATGGGACATTGTAATGTTTTAGTGCACAAATTCTGCCTTAAAACTCAGAGCTGTAGAGAAGAGAAATTTCCAGAAATCTGTGCTTCAAAAGGCAAAGAAATATGAAAGTATCAGTTTGAGATTAAATAATTGAAATGATTGTATGGGTGTGTTTTTTTAATGTGTTTTCCCTCAAATGAGTGATTAGATTATGGTTTGGATTCAGTTTGCATAGGTTTGCTTCTATATGTAGGCAATCCTGAACTCACTTTAAAAATTCCCCAAAAGACCCTTGCATGGGTGGTGATGACGGCTATAGTAGAGGTGATGGATGGTGGTGGTTGATAGTGAAAAAATTAAGGTGGGAAGTGGGAAGTATTCCAGTATAGCCAGTGTGATTCCTAAGACCATGGCTTCTGGAAGAAATGTTCCCACAACCGAAACTTGGAAAGTCTCTTTCTAAAAGTATATTTCCCGTTACTTGTTATGCGGTTTAAAAAGTAATTTGTCCTTATTGTGTGTTATAACATTTAGCAAGCAACTTACTGCATGACTCATTGCTCTGCTTTGCTGTTAGTCTTTGTTATTTTTTGGATGCAGAAAACTTTAGGATTGATGCAAAGGGTGCAAACCATGAAAAAAAAACTTGCTAAACCAGTGAAGCAACTGCATTCTCATCATTAGCATTACTTTTGAAATGCATTTTTGCTCCACCAGTGTTCCAGCTGTTTCTGTCCCTTTTTACCCCTTTATATTCTGCATTTCTTTGTTGCACTCATCTATGACAGACTGGGACTGCTTGCATATAGGACAGATTGTTTGTATAAACGGTGCTTGAGCGCTCTCTCCTCTTGTTTGTAAAGCTTTTCAAAAGGGAGAGGGTTAATTCCTGTGTCCTGCATATTATTTATTCAGCAGCAGTAGATGGCACTATGAACTGAGGCACTGATGCATAAGCATTTCCAAACCCCTGTCTGAAAAGCAGGCCATCTTTTCTCCTGGGGAAGATAGCGGTTGACAACCAAGGCAAAATAAGGTAACTGTTCTAAAAACAGCCAAAAAAGTTTCTTTTTAATCCTGGAGACATGTTGGAAGGATAGAAATGAGCCTGAGGAAGAATAATGTTGTTTTACAATGTTGTTTTATATGACATGGAAGAGATAATGCCGAAAATAGCTCCAGGCAGATCCATTCCACAAAACCAATTTGCATTGTTGGCTAAACCACAATACATCCCAAGTATTCTAGCTTCGGGGCTAAATGTAAAAATTACTGACATTTCTTGAACAGGCACTTTCTAGTTTTGAAAATTCTGTTAAGATTTTTTTACTAGAACAAATGTGGTTGGGTTTTTTTAACTGATAAGAAATAGATCAATCAATCAATCAATCAATCCATGGAGATGAACCAGTTGAAAAGACCTGAGGCCAAGGAAATGGATGTGACATTTGCCCTCAGGGAAAGAGATGTTGTTTGCTGCCCACAGGAGTTCTTTTTCCCCTGTTGAGTTTGTAGTACTTACTTTTATGACACACACTTGGCAATGGCCCAGGGGGAGAGATGGTTTGCTGCAGAAATAGTCATTAAAAATAGCGGTTTATCTACCTTTGCTGATGTAAATGCTATTTTCTATAAACAGGACATCTTTGATTCATATTTTCCCAGCAGTTTCATTAATGGATGAACTGCTGAATGCAAACTCAATACATAAGCAACTGCCTGTGGTAAAAACACTGCTATGGCATTTGCAAGAGCAGGGCATATTTTCAAGGTCTGCTGCTTTTTAAGGATCTGACCCTAATTTCATGAAAAACTTTAGACGAGCTATTGAGCTCATAACCATGAGCTTGTAACTGTGGAGGCTGGAGTACTTTTCTAGCCCTCTAGGAATCATAAGCCTTGGTAGATTTGGGGAGGGGAACATAGCTTGGAAGGAGAGCACAAGTTTTGAATGCAGAAGGGATCTTTAATTCAAAACATGTGCTTCCCCAGATTCACGCTGGCTTATTAGTGCTACTGGGCAGGTTCAATCTGTCTCCAGTTTATAAAAAAAGATCAGGTAGTAGGTGGTCTGACTGGTGGCTATGGATGGGTGTTGCCAGTCAGAGCAGGCAACACTAGATTAGCTGCACAAATAGTTCAACACAGTATATAGTTCAACACATCATGTGCAAATGTGAAAGTCTTTTCTTCCCTTAATGAAAGCTTTCTTTGGACCTAAAGGATGGTATTTACCTACAATGGTTAACAATAGGCAGTTATGAAAAAAGCTGAATCTTTGTCTGCATGGCTGTTTCTGCCTAGTTACAGAAATAATGAAAAGAAATAGATTCTACTATCCCATTCATGATGATGGTGATGATTTTGTTCATTTTTATCCTGCCTTTCTCCCAAAGACTGGATTCAAGGTAGGTAACAACATTTGTAAACAGCACAGATTAAAAGCTATACAGAACTTTGATAAAAGTATAAATGTAAAAGATTATTTTTTTTAAATAATACAGGGGGTACAGGACGCTCACAAAAGTGGAAAAATTGCAAATATCAACATGTGTGTGTGGGTCTGTGGGGGAAGAGGGCAGAGGCATGGTGGTGAGAATGGGCACCCAGAGTCCAAACCAGGTCAGGGAAAGGAGAGGGGAAAGGGACAGGTTGTAATGGTTGCCCCTCTTCTTCCTTGGGTGTGTGTGTGGGGGGGCATCAGGAGAAGATTTGTAGTGTTGAGAAATCAGACTGCAGGCTACCCTTAGCTGACCAGGCAGCAGCTAGTGGAGGAGGAGGAGGACCAGAAGTGGGTTTTTAAAGGACTGCACAGCCTGTTTGGAGTCTCCAAGGGGGAAGGTTCCCGGAAAAGAAGCACTTGAGGTCAGTGGATAGGGGTTGAAGGAACTCACAAGTAATCAAATCTGTGAATGTTAAACCTGCAAATCTGAAAGGCTGATTTTATAATATTAAGCATTAAAAACATTAACATTCATTTAAAACCTATGTTAACCCTAAATTCCTTAAAGAAGGACCTAAATACCCAGAAGGCACCAGACCCCCTTTCTGACCTTGGAAGCTAAGCAGGTCCAGCCCTAGTTAGGACTTAGTTGGGATACTGCCAATGCATGCCAGGTGCTTTAGGCTATATTTCAGAGAAGGGAAATGACAAAACTATCTCTGAGTATTCCTTGCCTAAGAAAACTCTCTGAAATTCATGGGATTGTCATAAGTCAACAAGCAACTTGAAGGCACATACATACATGCACAAACCATAAAACAGCACAACAGATAATTAAAAGTCTATTCCATTTAGTTTCCAAAATCTTGGTGTCACATGAATGTTTTCAGTTCCCAGGGAATGGCAGCAAGGAGAGAGTCATCTTGGCCTCCCTAGCAAAGAGTTCTAAATAATGGGAGCAGCCACTGAGAAAGCCTTCTCCCTTGTTCCCACCAAAAGATCCTGAGAAAGACAGAGAGAAGGGCCTCCCTGGAAGATCTTAAAGCTCTAATGAGCTCATAAAGAGAGACATGGTCCATGAAATGTCATGGATCCGTGACATATAGGGCTTTATAGGTAATCACCAGTGCTTCCAATTGTGTCTGAAAACAGACTGGCAACCAGTGAAGCTATTGCAACAAGGGAGTTGTGTGCTCCCTGTAGCCAGCCCCAGTTTGCAATCTGGCTGTAGCTCTTTGGACCAACTGAAGTTTCTCAGCACTTTTCAAAGGTAGCCCTGTGTAGAGCATATTACTATAATACGAATGGGATGTAACTGCAGCATGTGTTACTATGGCCATAACCAAATTCTCCAGGAATGGGCACAGTTGGTTTAATGTTGATTGTAATAATCAAAGGCTAGTCACAAGATTGAGCACTCTTACCCCATCACTGTCCCCTTTTTTACACAACTTTCGTTTCCCCCCTCTGGATATTTTGCATGACAGTCACCAACTTCCTTTTTAAAACAGTGGTGCCTGTGCATTTTGTGCAAATTAAAACTGGCTACACTCCTAAATCAATTGGGAACAAGGGTTCTCAAAGTGAATTTAGAAGTATACTGTCTTTTGTTTTAATCTTGATTGGAGACTTGCTTGGAGACACCCTGATGTGAGGCAGGCACACTGCATAAGTCCACTTAAGGTGGCAGAGGAAATGGTGCGTGAGAGGAGAGGCTTTATGTGGTCCCCCAGTCAATCACTGGGTCTGTAGGTTGGGATCATGAGTGAACTCCAGGTCTCTGTGAACATATCATTATTTTGTAATAAAATTGTTGCAACTTATTCATACCTTAAAAATACAGTTTTGCATAGTTTTACGTTAGATTTGCTTGATGTTTTGTGTACTGAAATGTTGGGAGTCAAAAAAGATGTAAATCAGGAGATTGAGGTTAGGGTTCAAAGCAACCATAACCAGTTTGTGTGTATGTTTGTGGTGGGGGAGAAGGAAGGAGGGAGAGAAGAGCTGGATTCAGAAATATACTGTTTTCTTGGTCTAAATTTCTGCCCCAAGCTGCTGTTTGGACAAACTGAGCTGACCCCCCAACCTGTTTTCCAAAAACATTCTTCCCCTGTGAAAATGAGACCCAACTTCATACTGATTTATCGAGAAAGTAGAATTCTTGCTGAAACATTTGTGGATGGTGTTGCTACTTTAAAATTATGTGATGGCTATGAATTTTCTATTTTTCTCTTGCTTTTAAATCTTTAAACAACAGCCGCCACCACCACTTTACTCAGGGATTAGAGAAGAGTAGAGCTCTTTCTGTACCTTCCCATATGCAGCCAACCATGCCTTGTATTTTTGGATGGGGGGCAGTGGCCACATCTCTCTGTCTCCCACTTGCCAGAGAATGTCTCAGACCCTTACCCGCTCCCCATCCCAGCACAAATGACCTGGACTCAGTACCAGCATTTTGAAGTCTCTGTTTCTGGTGCATTCTTCTTCATTTCTGTCCTGCCTCATGACAGCACCTTTCTCTGTCTCTCCTTTGGCTCACCTCATTAGAGGCCCATCCTTGATGTGTACATAGGCAAGCATTAGTGCTGACCAGGAGATGGGGCATTGGGGCAGAACATCGAGGAAATCTGTTCTGTGTGAATTCCACATATAATTCTGGTTCAATATCCTTCATGTAATCAGGACCCAGGAATCAGTATGTAAACAGGTATTCCTGGAAAACACCATCTTCCTTCTTTCTTTCCTTCCTTCCTTGTATATATATATGAGTTTATTAATGTAAAATATCTTACGAAACAAAAACATATACACACCATATCTTAATAGTATACCCAACATTTAACAAACCACTCATATACATCCAATATTTCCTTCTTTTTTGCCCCCTCCCACCTAGGGAACGGTGTAGCTTATTAGTTTCCTTTTTTTCTCATATGGAAAATCTTTTAAACTGTTTCCTTTACTTTTTCATACCCCTCCCTTTCCTGAACAAACTCAATCATTAATCTCCAGTTACTAAACCAGACCTCCTCTTTCCTTTGACCAAAATATACCCTTCTTTTTTTCCATTATATAATCAAACATTATATATTCCGATATGTACTGCACCCATCCATTATGATTCCATCTTTCTTTTTCTTTCCGTCTGTATGCAATTTGTGCTTGTGCTGCTATAATTAATTGTCTGCCTGCCTGCCTGCCTGCCTTCTTTCCTTCCTATCTATCGTCCTAGACAGGAGCATTTATTGGGAGTGGAGTGAGCTGAGAGAGGGGCAATGAAGGACATTGGGCACTGTGATGGTTAGTGGCCTAAGCTAGGAAGCAGAATATCCCCCTTCAGTATGCTCTGTCTCTCTCTTTCTCTTTCTCCTCTGGATCTTCCTCCTCACTTGGGGAGAAAATCAGCACAGCAGCAAGAAGGCACAATGAGGCACTGCAAGAGGAAATGTAGTGCAGGAGCACTAGAGCAACAACACCATCAGCAAAGAGGAAGGCAGGGCAAACACGGGAGTAAGTGTAGTCAGGAACAGAGATTGGAAAGGGTTTTGTTTCTCAAATTAATTTGATGTTATATGTGTGCGTATGTTGATTGGGGCTATGCATTTGACTTAGCCTACTTTCAAAGTGAAACGGGCTGATTTGTAGTAGCTCCAGATTAGTTTGGCCGACTTCAGTTCTTCACTGAAATGGCACAGTCTGAAGTCATTCAGGCAGGTCCAATGATTTGAACATCAGAAAGAATCTTTTGTCTTGTAGGGCAGCCTACCAAAACTTTCCTGCTCTTTGTTAATTTCTCAGTGTGAGTGGGATGTAAATCTATACTTACTTCATTTTTGCATACAAGGACAATATATTTCAAAAGTTTTCTTCTGCTGAGTAAAATTGCAAGCGTTTCGGGACAGTTTCTGGTGAGTTTCTGAATCTCAGGACTTCTTTTGTGAAAATTTCATATGTAGTAAAATTGTTGGTTTGTGCACAAAGCACAGTGCTTTGTGTAGAAAGCAGCATCCTTGGTGTTAACGTTTTTGCAAAAACATTTTTTACATATTTGTTTGCAAAATTTTTCCAAAATGAGAAAATTCTCATGGTGGTTGATCACTCTCCTTTTTTTCTTTTTTCATCAAGTAAAAGAAAATTTGAAAACATTCCTTATATTCGCAAATTTGAATAATAACCTGTTCCTTTGTGTGTTTGAGGTAGTGAAACTTATTCTTTGCATCTCTCCAGTTGGTCCTAGTTGTTGCTAGGTGCCTGATTTATATTCTCAGTGTGACTCATATTTAAAAAAAAGTCTCCGTATTTCTTCCTGTCTCTCTCTGTATGTACAAAGTTGGATTTATCTGTTCTGGCAACAACCATGTTTATTTTATTCACAAAACACATGCATTATTATTATATTACACTTTTATACTCATAATAATAATTATTATTACCATTATATCTAGTCATGTAATTTAACGTGGTTCTGCCACTCTAGTAATACATGTCTGAATCATCACAGATAAGGCAAAGGGTTATCCACCAACACTCAGAGGTGGGGGAACAGATCCCAGATTGGCTGTTTGCCCGCCCTAATGCCGTGTTGTTTCAATTGCTCCTAGAATTTACAAGCAATGTAGCTTGTGAGAAGAAGCATCAGACATCACAGGCCAATACCTTGTGAGTGAAACATCTGATCGTACACTTCATTTAGGCACTGGTGAGTGGTGCAGCTGACATTGGCAGCCTGTGCCTAGGGGGGGGCCTGTGCAGCAATGGACAAGGTGGTGCCTAACCGTAGGACAAGACATCAGGTCCCAGTAAGAGGAAACATGGGGGTTCTGCTCCACAGCAGGAACTGGTTGTGCAAAAAAGGGTTTAGGACAGTGTTAGCGCAAACAATAGTTGTTGTTGTTTGCCTTAGAGTTGTTTCCAATTTTGGTGACCCTGATGTGACCCTATCATGGGGTTCCCTTAATAAGATTTGTTCAGAAGGGGTTTGCCTTTGCCTTCGTCTGAGGCTGAGGGAGTGTGAATTTGCCAAGGTCATCATGGCTGAGTGGGGATTCGAATGCTGGTTTTTAGTGCTGTAGTCCAACACTCAACACATAGGCTCTCAAATAATAGTTACCCTTGATCATTTTGAAAACAAGAAGTCATCCAAATATAACTGGAATATTTTCCAGTGGCTCATATGTTCACTTCTTAATTTCTGCTTGGACTGTAAAGAAAAGTCACACTGAAAAATAAGCAGACTTCTCCTAAGAAAATGAACTGGACATTAAAGGAGAGCCTCAGGAGAGTGAGCCCCTTGCTTGGCATGCTATTCTTTTGTTGGTCACTCTCAGGGCATGCATCTGAGCTGATGCTGAACTCACAGCATCACAGTGGAGCAATATTCTCTGTTGTTATGCTTAATGCAGCATAATGGGTACACGCTCCTAGTTTAGGCTGAGCCAGATTTTCCATGAAAATTTCTCTCTTCAGGAAAATTCAAGCTCAAACATAGTTTTGTTTTGTGTTTTAAAAACATCCTGTTTAGTTATTGTGTATCTTTAACCAAAGATACAGATTGAAACATGGACGTCGTTTTGAACTTGTTTGGAAGTGAGGGCATGACACATGGAATATGCCAGAGGGAAGGACATGAAATGGGGCTACTCCATGGACTCTCCTGAGAGCCTGGCTCCACTTGGCTTCTTTTTTCCCTGAACTTTTTTTTTTCAGTGCAAGGCTGTCGTTATGAGAACTTTGCAACGTTAAGAACTGCTGTCTGTGTTTGCTTGTTTTTCTTATCCCTCCTCATCCATTTCACCCTTTCTATTTGGTCTTTGAGATTTTAAACCTGAGGGCAGGGGCTGTCTTGTTGGCTATTGATCTCATGTGAGCCACTCTTGGGAGCTTTTTCAGCTGAACAGCAGAATAAAAATGCTTTAAATAATAAAGAAATACATTGAAATATGAAAACACTGGCATATTCTAGGGCTATAGCCTTGTGGCTGGATATGTATGCCTTTCTCTTTGTAACCAGCTGGACTTTCACTTGCAAAACCAGGCACAGAACAACTACTGCAAAGGCATTCTAACTCCCACTTCAATTTATCAGTATATAAGCTTGTCTAACACAAATGGTAAAGTGCTAACTCGAATAGACAGATCACCATTCTATGCTCCGTTAGCTTTGGCCAGCGTTTTCCCAAGCTGCATATAAAAGTAAGTGTGTGTGTGTGCGTGTGTTTGTGCATGCATGCCTTTAAGTTATCTGTTAACTTATGGTGACCCCATAAATTTCACAGCGTTTTCTTAGGTGAGGAATACTCAGAGGTGGTTTGTCATTGACCCCCTCTGAAATGTAACCTGCAGTGCTTGGTATCCATTGGCAGTCACCCATCCAAGTACTAACCAGGCTTGATCCTGCTTAGCCTTCAAAATCAGGTGGGATTTGGTAACTTCAAGGTTTTTAGGATCTATATACAACACCAGGGCATTATTGGAAAGCATACACATTTGAAACAAATGACAGATATGTCTTATTCAGTCCTTCCTCTCCCACCTCTCTTCTTCTTTTATGATATCCTTTGGGTTTTTGTTGAAAGGTTTGTTCAGGTTGAAACAGAGGAGTCTGTTCCCAGTGTTGATGTCAGTGCTGTAAAGAGCATTGATGTGATTAGAGCAGGATGGGAGAGATGGATGCACAGCTTTGGGACTTTTCTCAGATCAGGGGCAATGACCTTCTCTGCCAACATGCTGAAGTGAATATGCATATAATTTGATTGATTTTAGTGGCAGAAAGGTGAGCATTTGCTTAGCTTTCCCACTGCAAGCTATGTAGCTTAACGTTAAAAATGCTCAACTTTGTCAGAAGAATGATGCTTATAGGTCTGAAAAAGGGATTTTGGAGGTTAAAAAAAAGAATGAAGAGTCCTATGAAGAACAAGAGAAGAATACATTTTGCATACCACTGATTAACTTAGAAAGAAGTACAGGCATACCTCACTTAACAAAGCCTCTAACAAACTTCTTTTTACAGTCTTTTTACCCTTGTCCAGCTCCTGCTTCTTCTTTATCCTCTGCCAATCTGGATGTTTTTTGGCAGCATCAGCATGGGGAAGGTGCTAAAGGAAGGCTGGAGAAGCACAAACTTTGCTGTCAGGTTGCAGCAGCACATCAGCAATAAAGAATGTAATAAGCAAAGCTTGAGCTAGGAAAGAGCAAAATTCTCCTCCAGTCAATTTCTACTGTAGTCATGTGAGCCTATCTTTAACAGACAAGGTAAGCAGCAGCTGCCTCCAGAATCCCTTACTGAAGATACATGAGCAGCAAAACAGAGAGAAAAGGGGAAAGCAGATTAGCTTGTTTTAAAAAGCATAGATGTATAATTTTGGCCATCAAAATGGAAATAATGAGGAAAGTGAAGACTAGTGGAAGAAAAGGTTCTCCCTGAACATATTTTGGAAGAAGCCTTCAGGTAGTCTTCAGAAGGCTCGGAATGTTTTTGTTTACTAATGCAAGGCTTATCTTGTCTCATTATTTCATTCCATGTGTATGTATTGTTAATTTTGAATAAAAGGTGTGCTGAAACAAAGGAGGTGTAGGACCTATCCCTATTCTTTCCATGCTATTTTTTCCTCTGGGACCAATTTTTTTTTAAAAAGAGTAATGCCCAGGAATACATCTGCTTCATTAACTGAGACATAGCTAGCCATGTTGTAGTTTTATGAGCCTTGATTGTAAAGAAGTCCCCCTGTCCCCTTGCCATTTCCCTTGTTCACATTAGAAACAAGGGATGGGAAGAAAAGGAATGCTCTGCACTCCCGCTACTAGATGGTTTTTGCAGGAACCTCATCTTTTTGCCTCCCCATGTTATTTTGTGCTATTAGTGTTTGTTAGACCCACACCTGCTAGACCCATATCTGTGTGTTGCATGCATGAGCCTGGAACCGTGTAAGGGTAAAAGCAGTACCGGTATATAAGTGTGTGTGTGTGTGTGTGTGTGTGTGTGTGTAAGAAAATAGTGATCAGGGGAGGGGGGTAAGTACTTCCATCAGTTCCAACCCCCTCTGCTTTTAAGTTTCCCCTTCTAAAGTCACTTTGCAAAAGAGAAGGGACTTGTTTGAAGTGTTACTTTGAGCTTTGACTTTGAAATACCAGATGGCCGAAGTGATATTTGTGGTACTAAATACTGGAACTACATATGACAGGGGCATGTAGATTGTATCTTGATTAGGTGTCTTTCTGAAAAAGGTGCTTTACTCCATCTGGAATAAATTCCACATTCTCAAACAAAATTACTATTAGTGTTCCATTCCTCATGTAATGACTGTAAAGACAAGACAGGGAGAGAGAATAATCTCTTGCATTATGAGTGCTAGTTATTACCACTCTGTGGCACGCTCTTGCTTAATGCAGTCTCTCACCTATGAAATGAGAAGCTCTCCTGCTCTGAGGAGCTGGAGCTAGGATTTGAGAGAAGTGGGACAGGGTGTCATTATAGGGATGTGAGAAAACTTCATAATCTCTAAGCGGCTTCCTGAAGGGTCAGAGACAACTCATCATCATATATACCACTTCAAGATACCATTCCAGCACTCTGTGCATGGATTAACTAAACACATTAAATCAGAGTGGGAGTGGTATAGCTCTCCAGATGTTTTTGAACTGCAACTCCCAGCAATCCTACCCAAGATTGCTAATGCTAAAGAATGCTAGGAGATATAATTCAATAACTTCTGGAGAGCCACACAATTTCCATCCCTGCATTAAATTAATATACTAGTAGCAAATTCAAATACTGAGTATTAATGGCCATGAAATCAGAAACAGGGTTACTCACAAATAAGAGGTGAATATTGACATGATCGACTGGTTTTTGCAGGAGAAAAAAAAATTTGAAGGAGAGAGTACTCTAAAATTCTCTAATCCATACTGAGTGTGCATTGTGGCTACAGACTGCTAGATGTCTGTGCTGGGGTGGATGGGAGGTGGGGTGGGGATGAAATGGAAAAGCAGTGCAATGTCCAAGGGGAAAAAAACCCTCTTCTTTCGCATCCCAAAGAATTCACTAGTTTACAGTCTGTATGGGCATCTTCTATAGTTGCTCATTTATTTAGTTTTCATCTTCTCTGCTTTTTCTTTTTTTGGGGTTACTCCTCCACCTATATTTTCTTTGGGCTCTTATCACTCATTTGATGACCTGTTTGGTCCACTTTTTTCTGATGTCCCACCTCTGATTAATCTATCAACTAGCACTTTAGGTTTCTGGGTTCCTTATTTCTTAAGTTTTACCCAGTGGTGGCTTCTAGTTTTTATGTTAGCAGGGTGGTGAATCTACTCTGGTAGATGCTGAACTTAAAAGAAGCCATATACAAGTTGTTGAGACCTAGCCCCAAAACAGTTTCAGCACTTGAATACTCTTCTAAAGTGCAGTGTAAAACCCACAAAGCATTCACTGCTTCTCTGATGTGGAAGCCGCTGGCCAGAGTTGCCATATGCAATTTCTCTCTATAGGTCTGCATGAAAATTCAGCACTATCAACGTGGAATAATGGTAATAGTAACAGTAGTAGTAACAACAACAACAACAACCACTACTCAAAGCAGCTTGCAATAATTTTTTTAAAAGGTAGTTAAAAATTCACAAAGTACAAAAGTTAGAAAGAGATTAAACGATCAAAAAAATTAAAATCAAATTAAAACATACACTGTTAAACGTACACACACTCACACACCAATACAACAATTAGGAAAATTGAGCCATTTTTTTTAGGTGGGATGGGCCTTATACAATCAAATTCCCTGTCTTTACTTGTGTGCAAAAAGAAAGTAGGGAGGGTGCCAGTCTACCTTTTTGGGGAAGCCACCAAAAAGGGCCTCTCCTATGTTCCCACCAGATGTTCCTGTGAAGGTGATCGGGCAGAAAGAAGGGTCTCCCCAGGGGATCTCAAAGTGTGAGCAGGTTCATAAAGGAAGAATATGGTCCTTCAGGTAACATGGATCTGAGCTGTATAGGGTTTTATAGGTCAAAACCAAGCTTTCAGTTTTGCCTGGAAATTGACCAGCAGCCAGTGGAGCTGTTGCAATAAGAGTTGTGTGTTCCCTGTAGCCATTTGACTGCAGGTTCTTGGACCAGTCGAAGTTTCTGAATACTCTTCAAAGGCAACCCCGCGTAAAACATGTTGCAGTAATCCAACTGAGATGTAACCAAGGCATGTGCCACCACTTCTTTGTCATAGCGTCCACATTTTTGTTGTTGTTAATTGCTATCAAGTTGATCTTGACTTATGGGGACCCTATAGGTGAGGGACCTCCAAACCACTGTGTCCTCAGCTGCCCTGCTCAGGTCTTGCAGATTTAGGGACGTGTCTTCCTTGATTGAGTATATCCATCTTGTAATGCGACCTTCTTCTTTCCTATTGCCTTCTGTCTCACCAAGCATTATTGTCCTTTCTAGTGAGTCATGATATGGCCGAAGTACAACACTCTCAGTTTAGTGATCTTGCCTTCTAAGGAGAGAGTTCAGGCTTTATTTGCTCTTGGACTCATTCGTCTTTTTAGCAGTCCAGGGTGTCCATAGAACTCTTCTCTGTCACAACATTTTGAATGAGTTGATTTTCTTTCTATCAGCTTTCATCACTGTGCAACTTTCACAACCATACATAGAAACCGGAAGTATGATGGCATGGACAATCCTAACCTTAGCATTCAGTGATAAAATTTCAGTTGTCTACTGGTTGGAATGTTCATGAATATTCACTGAAATCATGTCTGTTCAAGTGTTGCATGCTTACGTTTTTACGTATATTGCACTTAGAGAATTGTTTAAAAAATTGTTTATTGTGTTTGTGCCGACTTATGTCAACCCCATGATTTCATAGGGTTTTCTTAGGCAAGGAGTACACAGAGGTAGTTTTGTCAGTTCTTTCCTTTCAGACGTAACCTTCCCTAAATTGCGTCTCTTTTTGGCAATGTTTCATCGTCTGCAATCCTGTGCCAATCATTGTGCAAGGCTTATCCTGTGCTTAGAACTGCACAGTTAGTGTTGCATGAGCAGTGAACTGTTGAGTCTTCTAGGTAAGACAAGCATTGAGAACAGTAACAGACTAGTTACTGTTGTCAGGGTTGATAGGATTTGGCTCCTTTGAGCATGAGCAGAGTGCTATCTGTGAAGCAAGGCTTCGCCACAGCGGAGAGTCTCTGTGAAGTAGAAGAAATTCCAGAGGCTCATTAGTTAGGCTTAGAATACTGATTTATTGCCACACTCTAAGATAAGACTTAGCAAAAACATGCTTGCTTGCCAGCAATTAGACAAAGAGGAAAAACAGAAGATAATGGAGAAAAATCGGGCAGCATCTCCCCTTACAAACAGTATACTGCCAATAGCATGGCAGGTCCAGCTAGGGCAGCTAACTGGCAGCTGGTCAAGGCAAACACCAGCCTTTTTATGCTACCTTGTCACCCTGAATCATGTGGGGTGACCCAATCAGTGCTCTGGCATGTGGCCTTCTCTAATACACAAGACATAGCCATAACAGTCCTTCTGGCCTTGCACCTGGCCGTCTGGCCAAACCTCCTCTTTTCTCTGCCATCCACTCATAGGAAAACTTTGCCTGCCTGGCAACAACCTTGACAACAGTATCTATGAAAATTAAATCGGTGTCCTGTGCCATAACACGGGGACTATTTGAGCACCTGTGAAATCAGTAAGAGCCAGTGTGATATAGTAGTTTGAACATTGAACTATGACCCTGGAGACGAGGGTTCAATTCCCTGCTCAGCCAATGGAAACCCACTGGGTGACCTTAGGTGTGCCACACACTTTCAGCCCCAGAAAACCCCATGATAGGTTCACCCTAGAATTGCCATAAATCAGAAATGACTTGAAGGTACACAGCAAGAACTATGAAATCAGTAAAGTAATCCAGGCATGAACTTCTATCCTTACTTAGGGATAGGGTATTTTATTGAGTTTGTATTTGTTTAGAAACTTACAGATTCACACTGGTATTATTTTGTCTATGCATATATACTTTTTAATTTGTCTACCTTTTCTCTGAGTACAATATTCAAGGTAGTTTACAACACAGATTAAAACAGACAATAGCTAAAATAAATCATAGCAGGAAAAAGCCCCATAAAAACAGCTAAATAAACTCTCATATTAAAAATGGCACCAGATAAAATAGTTTAAAAGCAGTTGAAATATAACAGATGAAGAAGATATAAAGTGCAGCATACACATTATGTTTTTATTTTAAGGAAAACCTTTCTTCAGCAGCTATCTAATAGCCAATACATGGCCTAAAGACAAAGGGCTTTACCTTCCAGTGGAAGAGAACAGAGAGGGTGCCAACTTAGACCTCTGTGGGAGGGAATTCCATAGTCTGGAAGTGGGGAAGGCTCTTTTGTATCCTCACCAAATGACCTTTCCCCAAAGACCTCAGAAGAGTTCATTTGGAGAGGCTCATAATTCCCAGACTTTCAGATAGTTTGGGCCTGAGCCTTTATACATCAGAATTGTGCATGGAAACAGATCAGTGGCCAGGAAAATCCCTAGATTTCAGAACCTGGACCTTCTTCTCTAGTCCTCAGGGCAAAGAGGAGGACTATTAGAGGAAGAGTCTCCCTACGAAAGGCACACCTCATATGTTAGACTTGGTGTGTTTTTTGTTTTGTTTTGTTTTTGTTGATTTGGTTTGTTTCAGTGGCATACTCTGTGCAACTGTGGCCACTATGCAATGTATCCTGCTAAGTGACCTCGTCAGGACCCACACAACAAGAGCTCACTCTTGTTTTGATGCTGAAATCTCAAGACCTGGGATAGTCCTGACCTGGCAACTCTAGTAGCCGCTGAAGCTGTTGTAACCCACTGAAGTTTCCAAATACTTTCCAAAGGCAGCCTCACATGGAGTGCAGTGTGTGTGTGTGTGTGTGTTGTGTGCTTTTAAGTCATTTCCAACTTATGGTGACCCTAAGGTGAACCTATCATGGGGTGTTCTGGGGCTGAGAGTGTGTGATTTGTCCCCAGTCACTTCAGTGTGTTTCCATGGCCAAGTGGGGAATTGAATCTTGGTCTCCATGGTCATAGTCCAATGCTCAAACCATTATACATGAAAGCATTACAGTGATCTAAGCAGGGTGTAATCAAGGCATGCATCGCTGTGGTCAGATCACACATTTCCAGGAAATGTTGCTCCACAGCCCCTCCATAACACTGATAGATCATGTAGTAGACTCAGCTTCAAGGCTGTTAAGTAAACACTGCTTGGTACTGGCATCTGGTATGCAGCTAGTTCTGATAACAGTAGTTCCCAGGAAGTTCAGGAGTGGAAGATGCAACTGGGAATGTAAAGTCCGTTTACTCTTTCTTTGACTTTCAGACCGCTCACTAAAGTTACTACATGTATTACACTGCCAAATAAACAGTAATCAATGCACTATATTATTTGTGAGTGAATTCAGTTCTTGACAGGCACAGCTGGCCCTCTAGTTAATTCTGGAAATTCATTCCTGGCTGCTGCAGAAACCTGGGTGTCCAGGCTTAGGGCTTGAACCCAAGAATCCAAGGGCTGAATCTGAGAAACCATGAACCTGAGATTTCAGGGAGTGTAACCTTATCCTCAACAGGCTGTATTCCTATTCCTTGATCCACTTTTCAGTTGACCAGGACTCATCTGCCCTGTCTAGATTAAATTCAGATTTCTTCACTCTCATCCAGTCCATTACTAACACCAGACACTGGTTAAACACTGAAATAGCTTCCCTTGAATTAAATGAAAAGAAAAATAGTGAGTGTCATCAACTTTATTTATGGCACTGAACCCCAGTAAGCAAGCTATTTTGTTCACACTTCCCAGAACTTTACAATACAGTTCTTCAAAGAGGAAGACAGTGTGTTTGTGTGCACATAGTAGAAAGCACACATGAAAAGTGTATCTTACAGAAAATATTGTACAAAAAAGTGACAGTGAGAAACAGCTTGTAGATACTCGATATATTAGGAGAAAAGTGCATGAAAAAGGAATACAAACTTTTGTGGAGTCTTTTTTTTTTTTTAGTTGATACAGAAATAGGAACAAAGAACTGAAAAATGAGAAATGGAGAGAAACCTTTCATCTCCAGTCTTGATCAGACCTGTTGTGTTCTTTTTCTGCTACCTTAATTATTTTAATGGGCGTTTTTGTTGAAAATTATGGCAGTCTCCCCCGTCCATTCCTAGAGCCATGGTGGGTCACTATCTACCCTGTGAGGCATGGCTACATGGCTCATGGGTGCCTGTTGAAATTCTGAGGACCATAATTTGCCAGCTTTGACTGCTATAGAGAATATGTGGCAGCAGAACATTCTAAAGGCTAAAGAACCAGAAAGCAGATAAACAGAACACTGGTTTTATTATGCTTTAAAGTGTAATGTTTACTAAAGCACTCTCTTGAGGGACAGATTTATGACCTGAACCTGGAGAGATAGTGACTTCAATGCTCTTAAGTTATCCAGCTGGATTAGAAGAATTTTGAAGTGTGTGTGCATGAGCAGGGGACTTATTAAACTTTGTACCAGCCTAAGTACTTTTTTTAGTAGCCACAAGTACATGTACAAACTCATGAGTTCCTTCCTCCATCTTCAGATGTTGAATTTTAAATAGACTTTTGCTGACCCAGCTTCCAGAAACTGAAGCAAAAGAGTTGAATTTTTGATCTTACCCAGAAGTCTGCAATGCCCTTGTTGTGAGAGGATGGTTAACTAGTTACTGAAAGAGAAGTCATACCTGTAGACATTTGGTCCCTTGATGGTTTCTTACCTGAAACAGATTGTATCAACTCTGAAGTTCACCTTGACATGTTCAAACTTCTTGGCTTTCTCTGATTAGTTGAACTTCTAGTAAGAGTTCTAGTGGGAGGAGGATACATTTATGTGTGAAGCAGTAACTGACATTTTAGTTACCAGTGGGTATTCTAATTTGATCTCCCCCACCCTTTTTTGACTTCTGGTATTCTTCTCTTTTCTTGGCAAAACAAATTGTGGAATGGTGCAGTTAAGTTGAAGTACAACGGTCTAAAGAGCTTTAATGTTGCTTTGCAATTAAATGCGATTTTTATTCTTCTGTAAATTGATTGTGCACTAATGGCCAATGATTATGCTCTGATGGGTCAGAAAATAGTTTTCAGGATGATCTAGTAGAACTTTCCCCAGGAAAATAATGGCTTTCTTGATTGTGTCATCTCAGAATATTTCATTATCACAACACCTATAGCTGTATATGTGATTGCTTCTCACTGGAAGAATGAACATGTATATGGAAGAGTTTATAATATGAAAAAGTAAGGTGGACTAAGAAAATGCCAAAAAAAAAAAAATTATCCTCTTGGGGGGTGATGCAAACATATGTAAATTGCACTTTCTGAATCAATATGCAACCCAAAATATAATTATGTTCACATAGTCACAGTTTTACAGATTTTGAGATATAGTCGTCTAACTGAAAAATGTGTAGGTACCAAAATTTGTATATATGGGGAAAGTGCCACAAAATGCATATATTAATGAAAAGAACATACAAAACTGACTTATGTTAGAAAAAAAAGTGCTTGCCAAAATTATGGATTCAGTAAAATTGCATACAAAAATGGATCTGTTAGAAGATATGTGTATGAAACTTACATACACATTTTTCATGCAGACTTATACAACACATGGAACTGGAACAAAATGAACTTATGTCTAGAAAAATTAGAAATTACATCAAACAGATTCATCTCTCCCATGTGATACGTCTTTGCCTTGCTTTCCTAGCTGACTATTGACCTCTCTCACATCCCTAAAGTTCTACAATGATATTGTAGGAAGGCTTGACTAATAGACACAGCAAATATTTCATCTGCCACATTTTTAAAAAGTAAGGCCTGCTGACAAATATTTGAAAGATGACCTAAGAATATCTCAACAGATGCCTTCTATGTTAAATAAGGAGCTCGCACCATGCATTTCAATCATGGATCACACTCACTCTTTTTATGGTCTGTGGTGTGTTATGTTCATCTTATGTTTTGTAATTAGAAGGTGGAACAGATGGGGAAGTCTCTATGCAATGTTATGCACCATTAAAGTAAACTACAGTTTTCATGTTATGTACATTGCAGCAGAGGGTGGTTGTGAAGCTGGGAATAGTGTTGATGCTATAGTGATCATTGTAGACAGCACTACTGTTTCCCCACACAGAAAGTTTCCATAACTCTGTAGTTTCTGTCCTGTAAGAATCAGCAGAGCAATATGTAGATCAGTGGTGGGAATTACCCTTTTTCTAGCCCTCCTTGTGGCTGTCCATGTCCCCCCAAAATTTCAGTTCAAAAGGAATAGATTCTAGACAGTAGGTGCCAAAGATAATAGGCCTATGCTTTGCTTAAGCTACCACTACCACATTCTTTCCTACTGCTGCTTTACTCTTAACATCATGCATCAAAGACTGATTTCCATAGTCATTTTTGCCCAGTCAGAAACATGCTTCAATCTGTGCTTCCCCTTCTACCATTCCTTTTTCACTGATCGAAGGTTGTTAGGATCTTTAATTTGGGATATTGGGTTCTTCTGCTCCAAGGATGCTTCTCCTCCATTATGCAGCTGGAACAGGAAAGAAGCAGGAGGAGATCTCTCTTCTTGATCTACCTGTAATATCTACCTGAATAACCAACTTATTTATGTATTTTAAATGTTTTCAGGTTACTATGGCTTAAAACACTGGCAGCAACAACAATAATGAGAAAAATGAAATCTGAATCAATAGCTAATGAAGGCCACAATTTAAATAAATAGATAGATGGACGGATGGATGGATAGATAGATAGATAGATAGATAGATAGATAGATAGATAGATAGATAGATAGATAGATAGATAGTCAGGTCTTCCCCAATCCTAGTAAGTTCAGTAAAAAGCTGTAAGCAGATTTGATTCAGCAGCTTGAAAAAATGTGTAAGGCATAACCACTGAGAATAAATGTGCTTTGAGAACTCAGCTCTAGCAGGTGGCAGGGTCAGCATTCATGTGAATGTTTGTAGCACCAATCTAGAAATGATTGAACTAAACTCCTAATGTTTATGTATTGTGGGGATTATGTGGGAACCTGTCACAAAAATCAGGAGAGGTTGGACTCTTGTGGGGAGGGGAGGGGTCATACTTGCAGATGATAACAAGATAATCTGGGGGCTTCTTTCACTCTTTCCCCTTTGTTTAGATAGTGTGAGACCTCTCTTCTGGCATTCCCATTGTGTGAAAATGGAAGAAGGCAGGGGATCTTTCCCCAATTCTCTTTCCAACTCTAAAGTAGATTTTTGTGTGTGCCACAACTCCTGTTTCCCACTCCTGTTCATCAACAAGTGAAGGAGACTGCTGTTGTATGTATTTACCAAAAGAATGAATTCCTCTTCAAATTCCTGGTGAGCTTCCTTTACCCCTTCCCTCAACTGGAAACAATGGCACCTGGCCAAAGCATGAGACCAAGTTTTTTCTTGAAAGGAAGACTATAGTTTATTTATTACTCAGCCAAGTGTCTTATTTATTATAATCAGAACAAAATGTAGCATCAGTAAATCCCTGATATCCTTTAGATATTCTTGAATGCTCTCCTTTCTGTACCCACACCCCCAATAGCTTCAGGTCACAGGAGAGACAACTGCCTGTGTGCTTCTCATCTGGGATCTAGAAGAAAAGACACTTACTTTCTGGCAAGATGCCAGGTCAGTGATTCCTCAGTGCTTGTTACTGGCATTCTTCTGGCTCAGTGATCTCATCCTCCTTGACTCTGTGCCCCCATTTTGTAAATCCTTTCCTGGCACAGGCAACTTGCAAATTTGTAATGAACTATGTGTAAGGTTGTAGCTCAGGATACAATGGCAGGTCAGGTGTAATGCTATTGTGTGAGCCACCTCAGTCCCCACTCCAGGAGGAAGGTGGCATATAGATGAAATAAAAATAAAAAGGTAAATGAATGAATAAATACTACCTGCCATTATCCCAAATAGCTTGAAATCAAAGCCATAAATTTTTATAACTGTTAAATCAAAAGTTTGAAATCAAAGCTTAGTTGGGACTGCATGCTCCCCGGCACACCGCTATCATGCTATCTGAAGTGGGGACCATGGCACTAATGCCCCTTGGAAGATGCTATGTGTTGGTGGGGACAGTCATCTTCTCTCCAACCCCGTGTCCCTGGAAAGATGCCACTTTATGTCTTCTAAGGGGTTTTTGCTGCACAGTCCCATATTCAAAGAGCAAGGCAAGAGTCATCTTCTCAGACACACAAATGTACCTAATATGTCTCCATCTCCAGCCTTTTTAAGGGAGCAAGTTCTGACAAAGGAACTTCATCTGTCTCTCATAATTCCCTCTGTACCTCTTGTAGCTTTATTGTGAAGCTGAGCTCACTGCATGAGGGCCAAATTAGCTCTGATGTTGAATAGAATTTATACACATATTTTGTTGTTGTTGTGTAACTAGCAGCCACAGGGAAGCCTGAAAAGTTTTGATGGTCATTTTTTGGTACTGTGGCTAGAAGCAGAACTCTATTGCTATTCTTTCTATTGTCCTAACAAAAATTACCCCTCTGAAGCTGTGATGTTGTGGAAAAGAAAAGTTTCCTTTTCCATCAGAGGAAGTTTTTCACAAAATGTGAATAGCCATTGGAGGATTGTGGCTGCTATTTAGATAATGAAAGCTCACATTTTACAGTAGAGCAATTAATTTCATATGCAACGCTAGAAGGAATGGGGAAGCTCACATGCAATTTTCCCCAAACTGTATAGTGAGGTGGAGGATAGGAAATTTCTAAAAATAGTATAGTGACTACTTCTGGAATCATGCATGTGAGGAGAAACAAAGCAGCAAACATAGTTGGACTATTTTATGCCCTTTTCTCTATTTAAGGAAAGTAGTTAAACTCAAGATATCATAAACAGGGGAAGGCAAATTATTATCTTCCATCTCAAGCCTTCCTTTTCCCCCTCTGCCTTCTTTGTTACCTTTCTTTTATTAATTGTCAGTTGTGTTTTGACTCTCAAAGGAGACCTCATGAAGGATGTGTTTAAATCTGATGAAGGCTTCTGACTACTGTGTCCTAACTGTCAGTGTTTGTGGCTCCATTGCTTATTCTTCTGAGGTTTGTGCTGTTACAACATTCTTTTTTTATTGTCTCAGAGTGTGATGTTTTGATGGAGTTAATATTCCTACTCCATTCTGATGTTCTCAGCAATGCCTTCACCAGTTGATGTCAGATTAATGCTTTCTAAACTGGTGCAAAAAAGAAGCAATGTTCTAGTCTTCCTGATCTGCTCTTTTTCAGTAGAACCTAATATGTGTCAGGGGCACGGCCCCGGCTGGGCCTATCGCTGCCCCTGAGGCCGCCGCTGAAGCGGCGGCAGACGCGGCGGAGGCTCCGGGGGATCCCGCGGTGCCCGCTGCAGCCAAGGGGCCTTGCCCGAAGGCCGGGGGGAAGGTCGCCGCCGACGGAGCCTATTTGGGTGCTGCGGAGGCCGCTGCGGCCAATGGGACCTACACGGAGGCTGCCGCTGCCGACGGGGCCTGCACGGAGGCCGCCGTGGCCGACGGGGCCTGCACGGGAGCCGCCGCGGCTGATGGGGCCTGCACGGAGGCTGCTGCGGCCGAGGGGCCTTGCCTGGAGGCCGCCGTGGCCGACGACTCGGACCTGGCGGCTGTGGGAGAGGCTGCCAGGCCTGGAGCCACTTACCTAGAGGCTGCAGGCTCAAGTCCCTCGTCGTCGGCCGGCTTGCCGGGGTGGATGGGTCCCGGGCCTGCTCCCAGGGCTCCGCCCACCCACGGCCCCGATCCGCGGGAGGCCTGGGAGTCTGCCTGCGGCCCCGATCCAGAGGAGGCTGATGCCTCCACCTCGCCTCCTCCTTTCCAGCAGCGGCGGCAGGCCAAGGAGGCCGTCCGCCGGTCCCGGCGCCTGCTGGAGAGGAGGCGACGGGCAGAGAGCTCGCAGCTGTGAGGCACAGCACAGCTGCGAGCCCTCAGCTACATGGCCACGCCGCATTGGCCGGCGCCTGGCTTGGAGGGCTATTTGAGGCAGGCACCGGGCTGTGGAAGGCACGGAGCAACAACCGTCGGTCTACCGTGGTCCTGATGTCTGTGCCTTGTTCCAGCCCGCGCCTGAGTTCAGCCTTCCCATTCGCCTTGGTTAAGTAACCTGCCTTATGTACTTTAACAGCCTGTGTTTCCTGGGTGATGCAACCCTTTATTTCTGTTAGGACTGAGTGGAAGCCCTGCCTGCATTAAGGACTATTTCTGTTAAGACTGTGTAGAAGCCTGCTTGCTTTGTACTTTTGAGTTTTGACTGCATTAAAGCCCTGCACCTCTAACCTGCTCCCCTGCCTCTGCCTGACCACCGCCTGGCACTGACAATATGTGACCTGACGTGATATTCTTTGAAATTAACCTGTTCAGGAACTTCAGTTTATGTGAAATGCAATGACCTGTCTCCCAAGGAACTCAGGTCACTGAAATCACCTCACACCTTTGCCCTAACTTCCCATTTGTTTTCAGGTACAGGTGCTGTGTTTACCCTCTTTTTAAAAAGTGTTTTTCCCATTCTGTTGTACTCTAGTGGAACCAAAACCCCAGTCCGCCTTCAACATTGTATGTAGAGTACTGTTCACATCTGATACTTCAGATCTACTGAGAGCTTCTTTTCTGATTTTTCAATCCATCTGCTAAATCTCTGAAAAACCTATAGCTCATACCCAGTCTCATTGTAGGTCACTCCTCAACTATAAAACACTACCTTTTCTTTGAAGATGTTAAGGAGCCTGACACTGGATGTTAATACTCCCCAAATGGGCTCAGTCATATGTATTCTCAAAGTAGTACCCCTTTTGCACTCATCTTGTTTATGACTTATCATTCTTTGATTAGGAATCTACCTTCCCAGATTCAGTCAATGTTTTGGCTTCTTTCTTTTTATCCTTGTGCTACGAGAAGAGAGCCATCATCTGTCTTTATGTAGTAATTGGGTTTATCAAGAGACTATTGTTATGACTAGATTTTAATGTTGTAATCATGGAAGATGGAGTTTCTTACTCCCTTTATGTAAAATTTAGTGCTAGGATGGTGAGAAGCCCACCACTCTCTCCGGAAATGTGTGTGTTTAAAAGAGTTATACACATGAAGGAGAAAGGGAAGAATCTGTGTCTTACCCAGTGTGTGAGTCCTCTAATGTAGCACAGGCTCATGGTATAAATTGGATTTTTTGAAAAGAAATGTATGTGCCTGTGCCTGCAGAAGCAATTTACAGCAGGTATGGGTAGGAACTGAGAAATTTGGAAAATAAGATGCAGCATGGGGTGTTTATGTCAGTGTGTATGGGAGATAAGCAACAATATAACACGAAGGAAACATCAGACTGCAGCATTCAACCATATTTGTGGAGTGTGCTACTGTTCCGATGCAGTGCTGAATTTCTAAAAAGGATATCATAGGCTCAGAGAGCATGGACATCCTGCTTCTTCATGTGTTTGGGCTCAGACTGTATAACTCGGTAGAAAGGGGAAGGTGCTCTTGATCTGTTTTACTATTTCATCTATTTGAGGCTACTGTCCATGGTACTGAAAACAGATTCCAAGCTTGAGCCTTAAAGCAAATGAAAGTGTTGTGGCAGGGGTCAAAGCATTCTATCACTGTCCAGCATAGGCCATTTCCGCACCATTTCTGGTTGGCGCCTCCCTAAACTGCAAACCCCAGGATTCCATAGGATATTGAAAGCAGAATAATAGGACTGCAACAGGCTAGTGCTGAAATGGCCATATCAAAGGTACATACCTTGCCCACGAGGGAAGAGACTATTCCTTGCCATAAGTTGACAAGCGAGTTGCAAGCACACACATTCACACCACCTATTTTATTTCATGCTTCCCGATTTTCTAAATAACATGCATTTAACATGAATGACAAGTATGAAATGATATTGAAGTATTATTAATGTCCATGTTCACACCTGTCTTTTCAATCTGCAATAGTTTGCTGCTATTGTGGGAGTAAATGTGTTTCTATGCTGCTCACACTACTGCTTCAGTAGGGAATAGCTGAGAGCTGTCAGAGCTGTCCGACAGTGGAATATACTGCCTCGGACTGTGGTGGAGTCTCCTCCTTTGGCGGTTTTTAAGCAGAGACTGGATGGCCATCTGTTGGGAATGTTTTGATGGGTATTCCTGCATAGCAGGGGGTGGGACTCGATGGCTCCTGTGGTATCTTCTATGATTCTATGAATAAATTCCTGCCATTTCTCTCTACTTTCACCCCAAATGAAAAACAGAGAGTGACAATTCCACACTTCCCCTTTGCATAGAATAAAGTAATCCAGTGGCTGTTATGGGAAGCACTTTTCTTTCTGGTAGAAATACAGAAGTAGTTACAGTCCCAAAAGTTTACTCTATCTCTTTCAAGCATCCCAGGAGACACAAGAATAAGCATAATAAGCACAATGGGAGAAATGCCCTCCTTACCATTTTCTTCACTGTAGGTTCTTTTCTCTCTTTGATTTTTAAAACAAAGAGAACAGGGTGCTTTACATGTGTTACTTAGAGTGTAACACATAATTAGCCCCATACTGACCAAACAAAAGCCTTGCTTGGTGAAACAAAGGAGAGTAGCTCAGGGGAGCTATTAGGAAACTTGGTGGGTGGGGTGGATAGCTGTTGCCCAGGGACAGAAATGTTATACCCCATAAAAGGGTTGAGAAATTCTTGGAAGGGACTAGAAGCTGTGATAACGAGGGGTGATGCCTTATCTGTTCCATGCAGGATTTTGTTTTTCTCTGGATCTTTTGTTTTATAGAAACTGCTAGAAAAGATGCTGCTGTAAGTCCTTCCTATTCCTATTCCTTCCTACAAACACATATAGTGGTTTTATGTTATTTCATTTTCACATTGGCATCCTGTTCTTTCTCCTTTTGAGCTCGGGGGGGGGTTTGCTCATTTTACTTTTGCTTCTAACTAGTGAGGTAGTTTAAAGCTGAAAGTGTGACTGACCCAAGGCCACACAATGGGTTTCATAACTGACTGGGGACTGGAACACAGGTCCCTCTTGTCCAAGCTCAGTACTATATCCATGGCTCACATTTGCTATCTAACCGGTTGATATGGCTGGCTCTGTGACTGGTCAAAACAGGGCTCCATCAGATGGGAGGAGTGAATTGTTATGTCCCCTTGTTGTTGAATAAAAGACACAGGCATGAGCTGGAGAATTATTGGGTCAGGGCTTGTCACATGACTTTGCTTTAGCTCTGGGATGGGGACATATATTGGCCCCAGGGATCAAATTGGTCCTGTGGCTCAGCAATGGTATGAATAATGTCATGTCTGGGACCCTGCCCAAGGACCCTCTTCTGTCGTCTAGCCCTTGCCCTCCCAGCCAGCCATTTCTCTTCCTCTATGCAAAAGGAGGCACAGACTCCTATGCCTTTCTCTGCCCCTTCCTTGGGAATGTGTGTTTATGAGGTCTTCATGGAGTCCTGTTGTTGTCTCAAATTTCGTACTGAAAATAGCTGTAGGATTTCCCCAAGCTTGTATGATTTTCTCTCACCCTGCTTATATTCCCCTTTGGAGGAGGTCAGGAATCTCCGATCTCTCAGAATGAAAATAACAAGATTCCACCCACTCACTTGTGTTCCCACTGCAAATGTGAGTGGGATTCAATGTAGAATCCTACTCTAATCTCCAATCTCAGACTGGAAATGCTACCACAGTTTTCATGCTTGTACTTTAGCTAATTGAGAAGCAGAGTGCACACAGAAGAATCCCTTTAACATTGTGTGTGGATAAGTGTGTAACTTTGATGGTGCTGCCACACTGGATATGGGACAAAGCACTCCACAGAGCATTCAGGGACTGGCTTCAGACCCTTTATGGGGCAAATCAGACACACAGGCTGGAGGTTCCCCTCTCTTTAGATAGTTGGCTCAATGGCTTTTTGATGGTTGTATTATGCTGCTTGTTTTCCACTTTCATCATTTGGCCAAAGGTGAGTGGTGGTACACAGATTGAATCCTTACTGATATCTTCCAGATCCCAAGATCAGGAACTGCTACAGGTTTGAGTTCTGACCAGTTGTCTAAAGACGGCTGACACATAGTCTTCTGTTCATGTTCCCTCCTCCTGAGATGCGGCAGCATCCCTGTCATGGGTAAAATGCTATTATAATTCTTGTGTAACCCTTTGTGTCTTTGCTGATAAGTTGTATGGATCGCAGGGTGATTTTGCTGCTCTGACATCAGAATTATTGGGGAGAGTGAGATTAATGGTTGATAGCAAGCCTGCCTGACAAAGAAGCTCAAATTTTTCCAGACAAGTACTTTCTGTGATGTCCGTATTTGATCTTTGTTTTTTTAACAGAAATCATCTCTGATTTCAAAATTCTTCACCACAGGGCTTGCATTCATAGAAGAGCTTGAAGATGAGATCTTAACTAATTCATTTGATCTGGGCAGGCAGTGAGCATCTATGTTTCTCTGTTCTTTATTTTTGCACCTGTGTGAACCAGTTCATGGTCATAGTAATCAAAACACCCTGCCATGCAAGGTTTGCATGTACCCAAATGCAGTCTACTTGGCTGTGTGAAAATACACAGTTCTTTGCCTCATTAATTCATTAAATTCCTCTGCAGGCCACCAGTGGATGTGATAATGCTAGAGAATCAATACTCCTCTGCACCTCCTCTGCCAAGATTCATTTTCTTTGGCTCCAGTTCAAGCAAAGTGTAATGTTGACCTAGTCTGAAGGGGAAAGATATATAATTAATCTTCAAGTTTGCTTCTCCACGTTTCATCCCCTTGTGATGTTCTGAGCTTTTCATGAAAGCAAACTATTCGCATCTAGGTTAAGAATCAAATGTAAAGACTATTTCACTTGAGAGTTCTAGCTGCTGCAGATTTGGAAAGGGGAGATGGATTTCGTTTAATCAGAGCACCCATCTTGAATAGGAACAGGTCCTCCACAAACTGACAGCAGGATTCATGCCTGCATTAATTACAGTATTCTCCTACCCTTTGCCTTCTTAATTGGGAGCATTGTTGTTGCTACGATTGATAACACTGGCCAGAGGTGGACACTCCCTAGTCTGTTAATGCTGTTAACAGAAGCACTGCCCTCAGAACCACTGGTTGGCATTTATGCCATTCTCCCAGGGGAAGTACCACAGAATACCAGTGGTATAGAATTATCTTAAGGAAAAAAGCTCAGAGGATTTATAGAAGTGGTTGTGCATTGAGTTCAGTGATCACCTAGATAGGAATGGAAATGGCAAAAATGAGTACATTGAACTTTAAGTTTTAATGTGCATGATGTCAGATTTTTACCCCTAGTACAAATTTGCACATTTAGCAGTCTATATGAAAGAAGATTTCTGAAGAAATTATATTTCTGGCAGGCGTTTAAAGACTAGTTCTCTCTGTTAAAAAAGTAAATAATGCATTCTAAACTACTTACATCCTCTCCCTGCCACAGCACAGCCAACATACACATCAAAGCTCTAGTAGTAGTGGTTGAGCTTCTCTTTGGCAAGAGTCAAATCTCCAATCTTGTAACCAAACTTGCATTTTCAGAGAAGAACCACCACTTCTTCATCTCAATAAACATTGTTAGATGTTATTTGTTACTTGCATAGTTATCAGTGACTCACACTGTTTGCAATATCCATTTTGAGACTGAATTAAGCTGCACACTTCATGCAACAACATATAGTCCAATTTTTGGACTTTTATTCCTTCTTCCATCTTCACATTTTGTGGTCACCTAGTCCAATGAAGAGTTCTGGAAAACTTGTAAACTTACACTCTTTATTAGGATTAACAAAGACTAAATGATTATGATCCTTAGGTTTGTTTTTTTTTGGTTTTTTTTACTGTAATCTGTCTCACAGGTTTACTCATAATGAACTAAGGAGTATAACCAGTGTATTTCTTTTTCTTTTACTTAAAGAACTTTTTTGTATTGTTGTGCAGGATTTGGGCTGTTGTCTACAATTTTAATCTTTATCTTAAAATATAATCTTATGATTTAAAGAAATCTTTTAAGAAGTGAGGGAAGCATTTGTTGTTGTTCTGTACCTTCAAGTCATTTCCAACTTGTGATGACCCTAAGGCGACCCTGTCACAGGGTTTTCTTGGCAAGATTTGTTCAGAGGGGATCGTGCCTTTCCTTTTGGCTGGGAGAGTGTGACTTGCCCAGTCACCCAGCAGGTTTCCATGGCTGAGCATGCGATTTGAACACTGGTCTTCCCGAGGGTTAGTCAGACCACCATGCCATGTTGGCTCAGTCCACTCAGACCACCATGCCATGTTGGCTCCTGCCATGAGCCAGTGTGATGTAGTGGTTTGGGGCTAGACTGGGGCCCTGGAGACCAAGGTTTGTATCACTGCTCAGCCATGGAAGGTGACCTTAGGCAAGTCATACTCTCTAAGCCTCAGAGGAAGACAAAGGCAAACCGCATCTGAACAAATCTTGCCAAGAGAACCCCATGATAAGTTCACCTTGGGGTCACTATAGACCAGAAACAACTTGAAGGCATACAACAAAAACAGTTAATCACTTTTGAAGATAGTCATGTTTTCTAACTTGTCCTAAAAGGAAATACTAGGCTTTCCAAGTTATCAGACATTTTTTTAAAAAAACTTGTACACAGCCTGGTATTCATTCTACTTTATGTGCCATGTGTGAATGAGTCAATATGCCCACTTTCTAGGTAAACTCTTGAGTTGCTGGTTCATTCTTCCCCTCTTCAACTCTACATAGATGACCTTCCCATACCCTCTGACTGTACACAGACCTTACTACAAGGTCTAGTTATGTGCATCAAGAGACTGCATACAGATTACTTGTTTGGTGCATGCTTAGCTTGGTTCCTTTGGTTTGCAGATCCTTTAGCCTACTCTGATGTGCGGAAAGAAACATAAGACCTGTATGCATTCCCAGTCATGCCAGAAGCAATACTATGGCCTTTATTTGTCTCTAGGAAACTGTGCAATATGCATTCTACTTTCTTTGGAATGGAGGCTGATTATGTTACCGTTCACTTGTCTGTTAGACCTGTGTTTGATTTTGGAAATAACCTTATTTCTTGTAACTGTGTGTGTTTTACTGCCTGAATGAATATACCTGACTAGGACATTATTCCACAATGATATATGCCATACTGTGGCGTGCTTTTTGATTCAAAGAAATTTTCTGTAAGTTCATGTAAGCAGTTGCTACAATATGAACCTCTAACTTGGGAGGAAATGAGAATGCCCTGTGGTAACATAAAGCTCGGTACAAGAATAGAGAATTCCACTGCAACTATACCGTCTCTGTTTCTACTACTCCCTTATTCTGGGGGTGAATCAAAGCATGCGAACATTTATATTTAACTTTCAAGAAACCATTGTGCATATGACCTGATCACAGAACTAGTACAGATCAAGCTGTGTTGAATCAAAATAGGACTGATGTTGAAGAAAAGCCTTTGGGGATAAATTTGCTTGCTTGAGAATTGGGTAATCCAGGCCCAGTTGCTAATTTTTGCTGCCAACTATGGTATGGAATTTGGTCAAGACAGCCTTTCCGCATGTACCCTTCCTCTGAGATCTAATGTGGTACAGGGAAAGGAAAGGCCTGGGTTTAGATCAGACTAACTGTGTTTTGGTTGGTCATTCTCTCTCAGATTAATGTATCACACAGAGTTGTTGGGAGGACATAAAGAGGGAGTAGGTTACCTTGAGCGCCTTAGGAAGAAGGTAGGGATAAAAATTTAATGATTTGTTAAATCTGTAAATAGAAAGTAGCAGAGGTTTCAAATTCTATTCATTTGTCCTGCTCAAGGGAGAAAGAAGCAGTCAACGTATGTTAGACATAAAGCAGAAACATTGACTTCTGCTGGTAAGTGTTGTTAGTCCAAAAGCTGAATGAGAGGATTGGGAACAGAGGGGTGAGTGAGGAAAGGAAATTATATTCAGCCTTGGTATTCAGTTTTTCTGGTTAATGGCCTTCCAAGCATCGTACTGTTCCTGAAGAAATTTTCTTTGAAAGGTACAATTTAGTGTGAAGGAAGGCAATTGCTTGTTATCCTATTGCTATTCCTATTTCCATAGGGAAGCCTAACCTCACTTAGAAATGCCATTTCCCATTCTGCTTTGGTTGACAGGAATTTACTCCATTATCCCCCCCGCTTCAAAAAAAAAAAAAAAAATAATCCCCAGCAACTTGTCAGCTCTGCAAAGGCCACTTGCGTGTAGGCTGCTAAATGAAAAGAAACAAAAGAGGAGGCGGTGGCGAGGGGAACCACACATCAAGCCCTACATAGTATCTTTGAGAGAAAATCAAGACTACAACTTTGTTCGCAAATCAAAAGATTATCTCTTGGTAAGAAATTCATTCCAAAAGGGAAACCTGTGGCTGAGCCCACCCTTACCAAGCGTCTATCATTTTTGAAGGAAATTAGAACTGGAGGTGACAGGCCAACTTATGCTGCTTTTGCTTGCTTGGGTCTGTCAAATTCTGGTGATACCTTAACAGCCTCATAAAGAAAACCTTTTGGGGAGCAGAACAAGATGTTCACCTTATCTTAAAATAGCTGTGTGGACTGAAGTTCTGGGAACTATAATTTACAACAAAGTGTTCAAAAGGACAGAGTTAAGGTATAATTCCATAATATGGTGCTGGGCTGAATATACATATCCAGCCAGTTTAAGACCAGTGGGATCCTTCACGCTCCAACAAAATGGTACATGCTGGTGCCTACAACATATGCATACAGCCACAGTCAGAAATCCCACTAAAATCTCCCTTCCAAAGGAGGCTAGGCCCCCTGCATGTTGTCCGTCTGCCAAGAGGCAGAGACCTTTTTATTCAAGCAATGGCTGGCTGCTAGGAGAGTGGCTTTTGATCACGGGGGAAGGATACTGTGCTTTTTTAAACTGATGTGCTTTTAACAATTATTTTAATACAATGTGAAAACTCATTTAATGGTGTTATAGTATTGTCAGTTAATTGGGTGTTTTTTTGTATTTGTTTGAATAGATAAGTGTAATAACTTCTAGGCATAACTGGTTGCTTCTGTCCTACCATATCTTAAATCTGTCTGTGCTGGGCCATGATGCCAGGCCCAACTTTAATTTGGATTAGGCATCCGGGGATCTAGCCTGTTGATTAGCTCTATCACCTGATTACCATCCAACAAGACCAAATAGAGTGTGTTGTGACTATTTCGTATTTTCTCTTTTAAATGATGTTTATGATTCACAACTGAGCAAATGAATGATAGGATTTCTTCACTGCTTGTGTAAATTCACTCAAGATTAGTCTAGGCTGGGCATAAGCAGTAAAACAGTATAAAAGAACTGTATAGAATATATCTAGAATGGGAAATAATCATTGTCTGAATCTAGCTTGGGATTGCTGAATGTTAAAGTGGACATTGATATATTCCACAAAATATTAAATGTATTTTGAATATAGAAGAATATTTGTAGAAAGGCTGAAACCTCATCTTTAGATAGTGCAGTCTGTCTTTGAAGACTTCTTGGGCTAATTGGAGGTGAAGGGCACAAATAAGAGTGTGTATATGAAAAATGCAGTTTTGTCTCCTAATAGAATAGACTTCCTAACAAAAGTGTATGAAACAGATGTTGTGGGAAGGCAGGATATTTTTCACCAAAAGGGAGCTCCTTTGAGAGAAAGCAAACTTGATGATGGAATCTAATTAACTCAGGCATAGAAGGAGGATGCAAAACTCTTCTTAAGTGGAATCATTTACTGGCAATTTGAGTTGAAATCATGTTGCTGGCAAGTGCTGATTGGCTTTTTTATTTTATTTTTTTCCATGCTGTCTTAAAAAAATTCTGAACAATAAAATGCATTTCATAGTTTTTCTGGCGTCATTAGCAATTCTCTCACTCAGACTTGTTCTCCCTGTCATTCTGTAATGAGCAATGAGCTAGTCTGATATTAAACTGGGCTTAACTGGGATTGCTTTTAAAAGTACACTTGCCTTGGTTTTATTCAGAACTCTTGCTATTGTTTTTTCTTTTCATCTTTCCATGCTTTTTCTTTTCTTTTTCTTTTCGTGAGAGAGTTGTAGGCAGGATAGATGAGTATGAGTATGGAGTAATCCACAAAAACCAAAAAACAACAGTAATATATATACATATATATATATATATATACACACACACACACATATACATGTGCTAAAAGTATGTTAAGCATATGTGTATGTGTATGTGTATGTCTGTTTGTAACGAGATCAGATGACATTCAGAGCCTACACAGGCAGGAAACCACCTGAAGAACCTGTGTTTCCTCTCCTCCCTTCAGTAGCATGAACCTCACCAAAAGTCAATAGGGGAGTTCAAAGATTCACAATACCTAAAATATAATTGTTTTAGATTTTGATCTAGACAAAATATAAGATGTAAAGTGCTACATCTAAGCAAGAAAAATGAAATGCACAAATGTAGGATGAGTGACATCCAGTTTGAAAGCAGTGGCTGTGAAAAGGATCTAGGGGCCTTAGTAGACCACAAGCTGAACATGAGTCAACAGTGTGATGCAGTGGCCCAGGAAGCCATTCTGGGCTGCGTGAACAGGAGTTTAATATCCAAATCAAGGGAACTAGTTTATTGTTGTGTGCCTTCAAGCCTTTCTGACCTAAGGTGAACCCATCATGGAGTCTGGGGGCTGAGAGTGTGTCATGTGCCCAAGGTTGCCAGTGTGTTTCCATAGCTGAGAGGGGAATCGAATCATAGTCTCCAGCATTGTAGTCCAACGATCAAACCACTACACCACACTGGCTCAAAGGAAGTAGTAGTGCTATTCTGCTTTGGTCAGAACACACTTGGAACACTATGTCCAATCCTGGGCACCACAGTTCAAGGAAGATAATGACAAATAGGAACATGTCCAGAGATGGGCAACCAAGATGATCAAAGGTCTAGAAACCAAGCCTTATAAGGAACAACTTAGGAAATTGGGTATATTTAGCCTGGGACAGAGAAGACTGAGTAGTGACATGATAGCCATCTTTAAATATCTCAAGAGATGTCATACAGAAGGCAGAACAAACTTGTTTTCTGCTGCTCAAGAGACTAGAACACAAACAATGGATTCAAATTACATGAAATTCTACCTAAATGTTAGGAAGAACTTTACTGCAAGAACTATCTCAGGAGGTGATGAGTTCTCCTTTGGAGATTTTTAAACAGCAAGTAGGTGATCATTTTTCAGGAATGCTTTAGTTGTATATCCTTGCCTGCCTCAGATTGGACTAGATGGCCCTTTTGGACCCTTCCAACTCTAAGATTCTATCATTCTGGTTGTGATTTTGAAGGAAAAACAGAGGGAAAAGAAGGTATTTTGGCATGATGGGAGTGTGGAGTGGATGAGGGGTAGAATATTGCCACCTGCCCTTGTGCAGTTACCTGCCCCATTTTATGTGCTTCACTGCATATTTTGTGATGTTTGTACTGATTTAGGATTATGCTCAGTTGGTGCTGCTAATATGAGAAACTCATTGTCACTTGAGTTAAAGAAATACAAGGAAGATCGTTGATTTGGCCAAGATTTTGATGGTACCTTTTGTGTTGCTTAGGAAACAGAGCCTAGATGATGACACAGATGTCACTGGTTGGGAGAGTATCTCCATCTGCCTTATTGAATCAGGTCTTGATCTTTTTTATTTCTTTCCTGGAGGGCCAATTATGGTGACAGGTATTCATGCAGTCAAATTGGTTCCTGAGTACTGACTGCGAAAGGCTAAGTGGCAGCAGCAACAGGTCACTGAATAAGGTGCAATCTGTATGACAAAACTGAATGTGAAGGAAATACAATACAGTCCTAATGACACACAATTCAGGCATTATAATTTGTTGCCCTGCTGTGTAGCTGTTTGCTCCTACATTATGCAGTGGTTGTTGATCAGGGTATTTGGTACTGATTAAATTTTGTTAGAACACCTTGCTTCAAGTGAGGAAATTGGATGTAAGGTTAGTGAATCTAGACAACACTTAGTAGGTGGGAATTTATTTCATGTACTTCCATAACCAAGCTGGATTCTTACACCTGTTTACAAATTTTGGAGGCTATAATACATATTGTACAATATGTTATCTTCCTTGACATAATTGAAATTCAATGTCAGTGTTAATCTGTTCAAAACAGGAGGCTACACTGGGAGCATAACAATAAACTGAGGCTCACAACTAAATAGCATCTTCTGCTTGTACAAAGTGGGCATAATTTCCAGCTTAAATTAAGGTTTCAACCTATCTAGCATAAAGGTATATGTGTGTGTGCCATATTCTCGTTCCCAATAATTAGCAATGATTATCAGCTTCTCAAATTGAGGACATGGATTTAGAACTCAGAAACAGTGAGCTTTTTGTATGCTTTCTAGTTCATGCTGGATTGTTGAATACATTATTGGAAGTTGTGAAGGGCCCTAACTCAGTGGTAGAGGACCCATTCTTTCAAAACAAAAAGTTGCTAATTTATTTCTCAGAACCTTTACTTGAAATGATCTCAAAGGACTAGGAACAGTGGAGAGGAACTGTGCAATAGCATAGATAGTAGACTCACAAAAGTAACCTTTTTTGGCTAAGAGCTCCCAGTATCTCCAGGCCAGCCACTGGCCATTCTCGCAAGTATATTTCAGGGGTTTTAACCCAAGAAGTGATGATTCTAAGCTATGGTACATAGTAATAATGAAGATAAATAATTTCTTTCACAAACTTTATACAAACTTATTCCATGTTTGCCTCCCTACCTGTACATGAACCGGAAAACATGAACCACTTGTAGCCAACAGTCCACAATTTTTACAATATTGTGATTTAGTTCACTCAACTCAAAAATAGATGCAAAATGCATATGTTAAGGAAGGGTGGGCACAAACATTAGGAGAAAATAAGCATGAAAAGATGTACATTCAGCAGATATTCCTTGCAAAAACTAGGAGCAGTACATACAAAAATGTGTACAGTAAAAGTGCACAGAATGATACATTTGGATTTTTGTGCAGACTTTTTTTTAAACAGAATTCTCAGACTAATATGGAAAAAGGCCAAAGTTAATGTGTGACTGGGAAAATGAGAAACTGACCAAAACCAAAAATGTCAGAGTAACTCCTCTCTTGTGGACAGTAACAAATAAATAGTCAGGAGTAATGTAGCTTTGTATGACTATATATGTATTTCTCAGGATTGTATTTTCACCCCTCCATGGTCCTGTGTGGTACAATGGGCAGAGTGCTATTTTGACTTGCAGGAAATCCTGGTTCAGATCCCTATGTAGCCTCAAAATTCACTTTAGCAGTATGGGAAAATCTGTCTCTCAGTCCCATGCCTGATATTATGTTGCACAGATGTATGCTGCATTGGCAGCATTTTATATAGACTTAATACTCTTTTTTAAAAAAAATGAAAAGTAACATTTTAAAGACTCCAGGTGATATTTACCGACCTGTTCTATGTCCTATGGCTAAAATTTCTTGTTGTGTATTTTGGAAACCTACTATTTTCAAGCTTTGGGCTACATCTGGCTTAAAGTCAATTTAGCTGCAGTTATGGATCTGCCCTAGAGTTCTTATTATTTTTCATAAACCCCCTACTGTTTAATTGGATTTTACCAGTTCTGTTTTAAGATAGTTTATGTATAATTTAGGCTAAAGATTACCACGCTGCACAATTGTTATGAAATCTCTACTAATCATACTAATACCATAGTTCAACAGAAATATAAGCATCCCCCTCAATGATAGAATTTAACCTGTAATCAAATTCAAATGATCATTAGGGTTACCAAGTCTCAGAGCACCGGCTGATATCTTGGGGAATTGTGTTTTTTCAGGTTTCCAGGCAGGGAGACAAATCTCAGAACCAGTTGCACTGTAGGAAGGAAGTTTGATTTTTGTATGTGAAGTGGATTTAAAGACTATGTATGTATTTCAACTCTTTCTCAGTTGACACTAGGGCTCTCTGGGTCAGTTTGCATGTGTGTTCTGCTAGTACAATGGAGGTGTTCCAGGTGGTCAAGGGGAAGGAAATAGGAGATTCTGAATTAGGTGGTCATGTGGAGGGAAATGAGAGATTCTAAATATATACACTCATGTCTATTATCAGGAACCTCAGAACTGTTTTGATGGGGATCAATACTGGCAGGCAAGTTATTAATAATTTTCTCTACTCAAAATTACTTGCAGGGGGAGGGTAAATTATTTTTCTAATCCATTACCATTGAAACATACCTAAATCCACTTGCACTTGCAAATATAAACTTGCACATATAAACTCACAACCACAGGCAATAGTCTTTAAGAATTCTCGGAGAACAAGGGAAGTCCCAGCAGATGGAAGAGGGCAAATATTGTCGACATCTTCAAAAAAGGGGAAAAAGGGACCCAAATAACTATCACCTACTCAGCCTAATATCAATACTGGGAAAGATTCTAGAGCAGATCATTGAACAGGCAGTGTGTGAACGCTTGAAAAACTGGGATTACTAAAAGTCAACACTAGTTTCTCAAAAACAAGTCATGCCAGACTAATCTTATCACCTTTTTTTTTATAGTTACAAGCTTGGTTGATCAGGGGAATGCCATGGATATAGTATATCTTGATTTCTTTAAAGCTTTTGACAAGGTTTCCCGTGTATTCTTTCACATAAGTTGGTCAAATGTGAGCTAGCCAATACTACTGTTAAGTAGATTTGTAACTGGTTGAAGGACCAAACCCGAAAGTATTCATCAATGATTCCTCTTCATCTTGGGGAGAAGTGACTAGTGGGCTACCACAGGGCTCAGTCCTGAGTTCATTATGGTTGAACTTATTTATTAATGACTTGGAGAACATAAGAGAAGATATACTTATTAAATTTGCAGATGACAGTAAATGGGGGGAGGGGTAATAACCTAGAAGACAGAATCCAAATTCAAAATGATCTTAATAGATTGGAGAGCTGGACAAAAACTAACAAAGTGAATTTAAACAAGGATAAACCATGAGCCAGCATGGTATAGTGGTTTGAGTGTTGGACTATGACCCTGGAGACCAGGTTTTGATTCCCCACTCGGCCATGGAAACCTACTGAGTGACCTTGAATGTGTCACATACTCTCAGCCCTCAGAAAATCCCATGATTGGTTCATCTTAGGATTTCCATAAGTTGGAAATAACTTGAAAGCACACAACAACAATTGCACCTAACCAGGAAAAACAACATGCACAAATACAGGATGGGTGATGTCTGGCTTGACAACAGTATATGTGAAAAAGATCTAGTGGTCTCAGTAGACCACAAGCTTCAAATAAGTCCGCAATGTGATGCAAGGCCAATGCAATTCTGGGCTACATCTATGGGAGTATGGCGTCTAAATCAAGAGATGTAATAGTACCACTCTATATGCAGCTTTCCAGTTCAAAAAGGATATTGACAAGTTGGAATGTGTTCAGAGAAGGGGAACCAAGATTGTAAGGGGTCTGAAAACATGTCCTATGAGGAATGGCTTAGGGAACTGGGAATGTTTAACTTGAGCAGAGAAGTCCAAGAGGGGATATGAAAGCCATTTTAAATTATTTGAAGGTATGCCATGTTGAAGATGGAGCAAGGTTGTTTTCACTTGCTCCAGAGACTAGAATATGAAGAAATGGATTCAAATTGCAAGAAAGGAGATGCTACCTGAGGATTAGGAAGAATCCCCTGACACTAGGAGCTGTTCCAGAGTGGAATTGACTGCCTGGAGGTTGATGGATTTTCTTTCTTTGATGGCTTTTAAACAGAGGTTGGAAGACTATCTCTTGGGAGTACTTTGATGCTATGCCTGCACGGCAACGTTTAGATTAGATGACCCCTGTGATCCCTACCAACCCTGTGATTCTATGATTCTGTGAAATAGAAAGACTGTTACATGTGTGGTGTGTACAGAGAAGTGCTCTCCATATGCTCAGAGTAGCTTACTCCCACGTAAATGTTCATAGGATAGATTACAGTAGGCCTTTAGTATTCCTGGCAAGGCTCAGCACCAGTGGCTGTCTTAATTATGGTGCTTGATCATTCAGCATACTTCCTGATTGGTAATTCATCTTTATAGAAGTCTTATTGGGCCAATTTTGCCAGATCATTGGGAGGGGGGAGTTTTCATGTGGCAGCAGTAATTCAGGGCCTGTGGGGGATTCCCAGGGGGCTGGCAATAAGGCTACCACCAGTGCCAGTAGTGGCATGGAGCCTTGGGGGGAAAAAAACCTTCCCACTTGTCATGTGCACTGGCTTGGTGTCAATTATAAAGACCTTAGTAGCGACTCCATGTCCAAAGCACTCTCTTCTATTATATGAGTTTCCTTATCTAAGAGGGACCCAACTCGTATCTCTCCACCATTACAAATACTGTTGATACACATTTTTGTTTTGATGTTGAGGTCATTGGATTTCCTGTTTCTGAATATTCTTCTTGCCTTCCCTTTAGCTGTGTTCAATTGCTGAGCTAACACCTGTTCTGCCAGGTCTTAAGCCTATCTATTGTGCAAATTGTCATCCCCTCTCCTTTTTTAAGTGTTGTTAAAAAAAAAAATCTGCTCTACTGCCTGAGCCTTGATTGAATCTATCCACCTATTCCTATTTCCTACTGGCTCCTAATTTACCAAGCATTATTGTCCTTTCTAATAAGTCAAACCATCTCATGATATGTTCAAAGTTTAATAGTTTCAGGACCTTTCTGCACTACACTATTGTAATGCTATTGTTCAACTTTCGGCATCTTGTGGAATCCTGGGGTTTGCAGTTTAGGGAGGGGCATTTAGAATTCCACCCAGAGAATACTTTGGCCTCAGTAAACTACATACCCCAGAATTCCACAGGATGTTGAAAGTGGAATAGTAGCACTATAACAGTGTAGTGCGGAAAGGCCTTCAGCTTGGTCATTTTGGCTTCTAGGGAGAATTTGGGCTTGATTTGCTTAGAATCCATTTGTTGGTTGTTTTGGCAGTCCATGGCCCTTTCTGCACTCGGTGAGGGAAACGCTCCTTGCTGCTACTCACTGGCTTTTTGGTGGGTCTGGGTGAGTCCGTCGGGACGAGGAGCAGTGCGAGCTCGTCGCTCCGCACTGCTTCAGCGTCCACCAACTGGAGAAGCTCGCCAGCCTAAAGCCCGCCCCCGGCAGATCTGCAGGGACGCACTAGTGCGCACCTGCAAATCTGCACTGGAGCTCAGCGACAGAGCAACACGGGGTCACGCGCTCTGTGCTTTTTAAAAACCACACTGCGCAACCAGTTCCGGTTGCTCTGGAGCAGACTGAGGTGCGGAACTACGAAAAATAGTCTGCCCCAGTCCACTCCACGGTGCAGAAGACCTCCGTTGGAGGTTGCTCTGCACCATTTTAATAGGCCAGTGCGGAAAGGGCCCATGGTATTTATAGAACTCTGTTCCTGTGCCATGTTTTAAATTAGTTGATTTTCTTCCTGTCATATTTCTGCACTGTCCAACTTTTACTATCATACATAGAAATCAGAAGCACTATTGCATTCTAAAAAATACAAATATATAAATCTCCTGTGCACATTAACTTAAGTATGAGACTCATTTAACTCAGTAAAACATATTCCTGAGTAAACAATTCAAAGGACATATCAAATATCTAAGCCAAGGAAATGTGGAATACCCCTTCCCAAAGGATTTTATCATCTCTTATTTGAAACCACATTCCAGAAATCTAAGATCCACAGCAAATATCTATCTAGCCTAAGAAGCTTTTATTTATTTATCTGTCTATGCATCTGTCCTCTCTTCTTGCTGTTTCCCAACTCTCCCTTTTCTCTTAATAGTAGCCAGCTTGCCTGTGGAAGATAAATTGGAACTTGCATTTTTCTGGAAGCCCAGTAAAGATGAATAGTACTGCTAGGTCAGGTCATTTATAGCAAAAATAAAGGAGTCTGTGGTAGCTTAAATACTAAGAACTTTGTTATGGCATTATTTCATTTTCCCCTGTTTTTGCCTGTTATTTGCTTGCATGCATTTTCTCTTTACTAATTTCTATGGTCCTGTTCCATTGCTTTCCATACTAGCAACTCAATTAAAACAACAACAGCAACAACAGACTTCAGCTCTCTGCAAACACTCTAGGCTTTCTTCCCAATACTGGGGGAAAAATTGAGATACTGGGAGAATATGAATCTCTAAATCTCTATGAAGTAAGGCATGACACTTTACTCATTGACTAAACACTGTAAGGCAGTAGCAGACTTGCCTCTGACAAAACAATATGACTACACTTTTCACCTTATATTTCAGCTTCCAGAAGGGCTAGATACATAATTTCATTTTTTTTTTTAAATGAAGCTTTGAATCTGCACCAGTCAGTGGTTGAAATGTGCACTGGGTAGCATGACTAGATTCCAGATAAAATCCAGCTTCCTGGGTCATGTGACAATCTTATTTGCATGACTTTATTTGGTTTGATTTTGATTTAATGTTGAAAGTGAACCTTCTTTTAAAAATGAATGTAGCTTTTGAGTTAGTATTTCTCCATTGTAAAGTTGATCACAAACCTTCATAGAAGATTATTGTGTGAGGTTTAATCAACTGGAAGACTGTCTGTCTGTGTGTTTTTAGAGGTAAGGACATTTTTCATTTTCTTTCTTTTTTTAATTTTAAAATCTAGCTATACTGATGCAATTTAATCAACATTACCCATGGGCTTTGTTTTTGATAGCAAAATGAGCCTAATAATTTCCTTGAGGGTGATGAACGATTTTTTAAAGTTATTAATTAATAGTTAATGTCACAGCAATGTGTTGTTGGACATGTTGGCTCTTATATCCTGTCATGACAAGGGGTTTCATGAAATCTGGGACTTAGCTACTTACAACTTGCTTATGATAGGAGTCCAAATGGTTCTTGAGAACTTTGGCATGAAAAACATCATCTGTTTATATCCCTGTTGTTACCTCAAAATATGGGTGATTCGAGGGTCCACCCATGATGCCAGTACCCCCGTGAAAAGGTGGGGAATTATTAGCTCAAATTAGGAGGCCTGCAAGAAGGGGTTAACCTAACGAGATCTTTTACATGAATATTTATCAGTACTTCTGCAGGGAAGAACCAGCCAGAGATCCAAAAGTAAGCTTGATTGTGTTTGATTGAGGGAAATTATCACGCACACAAGATCCAAACAGTCACACAATCACACAAGGCTATCAATAGGAAAAGAGAGGAAAGTTTTAGATAGCGAGATTTCAGGGTGTGGTGGGTGATATTTATCGATATAGAAGAGCAGTGAAGAAGCAGTGATATGCCTTAGAGTTGTGTCTATGGACAGCACATAATCAGGAATCAGAGGAGCAGAGTGGCAACCAGCAATTGGTGTACTGCAAGTTGACTGGCCAAAACTAGGGGCTTATATACCCAATATCTGCCTGGAGGGCAGCCAAGTAAACAATGGACTTTGCAGAGTGGACAGTGAACTCCAGAATGGATGAATGGTCTTAGTGTTAGATGACAAAGGGCTAATGGTTGTCTTGATAACTCTGTTCTTGTTGGGTTTTAGGACAAAGGAGAGGTTTTTGTGGTCTGAGAAACAGGAGCTGACAATAAGAGTTTGGTGGGAATCTTCCCAGATAATATTATTTAAAAAGGTAGAGTTATTAAGGCTAACTGTAAACCTAGAGTTTCTGGTGATTTCCTGACTATGACCGAGAGGTGTTTTTTGACCTAATTCACAATGCACTTTTTTGGCCAGTCTTTTCCTCTTGTCCAACTTGGCCATATAGCCATAGCAGGACACATTTTATATTAGAGCCAATTAATATATCTTGCCAATGAAAATCATATTTTGCCAATTAAACCATATAAAGGTTTGGAGGTGTACAGCCTGGTCACACTGTTGAGGAAGACATTTTGAATAACTCTGGCCCTTTCCGCACGAGGTGAGTGAATCGCTCCGTGGCATTACTTACCAGTTTTTCTTGGATCCGAAGTAATGCAGACTTTCCCTTGAGCCCTTCTGCAGGGGTCCTCCATTAGTCCAGGGCAAATCGGAGGAGTGCGAGGTCTTAAGATCCGCTGAAAATGGTGGCTTCGTGGGCGCAGACCAACCGTTGACACTGGCCATGCCCACAGCCCTCCCTCCGCTGATCGCAGGCTCGCATTGGTGCGAGCCTGCGCATCTGCACAGGTAAGCAGGAACGCAATGGTGCGTTCCAGAAAATTGAAAGACCAGATTTTTCTGGTCTTTCTTTAGTGCGCTGGAGGACCACTTGGGGGCAGTTTGGATCAGACTAAGGTGCGGAACTAAGTTAAATAGTCTGCACCTAGTCCAATCCAAGGTGCAGACGATCTCCATGCCAGGACGCCTTGGTCCATTTTAACATCCATGTGCGGAAAGGGTCTCTGTTTAAGCAAGTAATTACAGATTTACACTACTATTCTTCTGTCACTATGTGGGATAATTTTGGAATGATCCAGTGATGATCTTTGTAGAATCTGGTTCTGTATAAAAAGGTCCGACATACCCGTGGCACAGAAATGGTAATCATAATAAATCTTGAAATTCTGAGTTCTAAATGGCACTTTTGAGTGCTACCCAAAGTGATGGAACATTGGTAGAAAAGTAGTTGTGTAAATCCAGAGAACTGAAATCATGGAGTTAGAAAAGATAAAGTAATGAGTAGGACCAAATCCTACTATCATAAAACAAAAATATGTCCATACAATGTTTTTTTCTTCTTCTTTTGTAGGTTGACTTGGTTTTCTGTAGTATAAATTAAGAACAAGAGCAGTAAAGTCTTTGTGGAGCATATAGCTAGATACCTCAGTGCAGCTCCAAGTGACTAATAAGAAGTGAAGAAATTCTGCTTACCAGAGCAACTAATCAGAGAGATAAATCTTTTCTCAACCTCAGACTTTGAAACATATTCCTATCTTTGAGCAACCTTTTCTGCTTCTCAAAGGAAACTTCTAGTGGATTATTTGTTACTTCATCCCAGTGCCCTGCCTTGTTTTGTGTCAGAGGTAGGACAAGAGGAGGACAAGATCATATTTAGGGAAGTAATTTTTATCTTTGGCCTTGAAAAAAAAGTGCCACAATCAAAGTAATACTGTCTTTCTATACATAAGTCTAAATCTGTCTTGAAAGCATTAAGGTAAATAGGTCTTAATGGGACATTTTAATCCTCCATGATCACATTTTGTTGTAGAAACACAGAGCTAGATTTACAGTGTAGACATTCTATCACATTATCATTTGCAGAGTTTGTAAACAATATGCCCAAGTTGCAGTTACTTACCAAAGTCAGTCTTTTCTTCCTTCTCTGTAACCCAAAAATGGCTGGGGCAAAATTTCACTCAACAAATGTATGCATTTTTACTGTTAGGGTACTCTTTTTTGTCCCAGCCAATGAAGTATATGAAGACAAAAATGTCTCATGCCTGATGGTGATGGTGATGATTAGAAGCCTCTTACCCTCTGGCCCATAGAAGCAGAATCTAGACTACTCAATAACCTGCAGTGAACAGTTTTCTAAGTACTTTGCATATAAAATCATTGACATGTGTTCTGATTTGAGTGCCATAGTTAATACAGGCCTAGTAGATGTAACCTTGGATCCTGCATCTCTAGTGTTAATGGATACTTTTCAGCTTGTACAACTCCAGAGTGTGGACAGAATCTTTGCAGAAGCAAGAACTGCTGTATGTATGCTAGATCCCTGTCCTTGCTAGGACGAGGTAAGAGGAGGAGGGGCTGGCTGGTAATAGAAGGATGAAATACTTCTCTCCAGCAAGTTATGGTTCTGACATGCCTAAAGGATGCAATTTAAAGGCCCCTGCTTTTTTAAAAAATGCCTTCCTGGACCCTAGTCTATTAGATAATAACTGGCCAGTCACCAAGACTCCATTTATAAGCAAGGTACTGGAATAAGTAATGGCCTCACAGCTTGCGAGTTTCCTGGATGAGATTATCTGCATACATTTCATTCTGGTTTCAGGCCTTGTTATGGCTGGCACAGAATGAGTTTTGATCACCTTGGTGTATGATCTACACTTGGAACTGGACAAGAGGTGTTTGCCCCTGTTGGTTCTGTTGGATCTCTCTCTGGCTTTCAGTGCTATCAACCATGATGTCTTTCTGGGCCACCTCTCTGCAACAGGAGTTGGCAACACTAATTGCTGTGGTTTCATTGCTCCCTGGAGGGGCCAATCCAGAAAGTGGTGCAGGGGTACTCCTGTTTAACACGTTGGCCCTTGACCTATAGGATCCCACAGAGGTCTGTTCTGTTCCCAGTGCTACTTAACATATGCATGAAACTGCTTGGAGATTTTGTGGAGAGGTTTGGGATTCAGTGCCATAAGTTTGCTTATGACACCCAACTCTGTCTTTCCTTTCCTCCTATTCCAAGGAAGCTGTTTCAATTCTAAACTGGTGCCTGTGAACAACAGTTGACTGGATGAGGGTGAACAAGTTGAAACTTAATCCAGATGAGACAGAAATGCTTCTGGTTTTTCAAAAGGCAGATCAGGGAATAAGGTTTCAGCTTGTGGGGTTACATTTCCCTAGAAGACAGAGGTTCACATTTTATTAGTACTCTTGGATTCAGCCCTGAACTTCAGTGCTCAGGATGGTGTGGTGGCCAAGAGTGCATTAATCCAGTTAAAACTAGTCTACCAACTGCACCTTCTCCTTGAGAAGTCAGATCAGATGTCACTGCCATGTCTCACCATGTATATATTGGTGAAAATGGGGAGGGGATTGTCAGGGATTCAGCAGGGAACCCTGGGAAAATGTTCAGCCCACTGCTTAATGTTGCATCATGCTCCAGCTGTGTGTGATTGCAGTACATTGCATCAGAAAGTGGAGTGGGGTGCAAAAGGTACAGGGTGGTGTGCAAACCCTCTACCTGATTGGTTGTAGATATGTACATAAGGAAGCAATCCCCAGTCTGTATTATCCGATGACCAAACCTGGTGCAAGCTTTTGTCAGTCTGATTTATGTTTTGTATATAATGGAACTTTGATGCAAGATAAAGTGCCTCCTCTTTGGAAGAACCTCCTCTGTGTGTGAGTATCCTTATTGGGGAACAAGGTTGCTGCTGTTGGCTAGCTGAAATCTGGCTTTTCCACTGTGTTTCCGTGGGGCTGAAACTCCTATCATCCCCCAACACTGGTTATGGTGATAAATGCTTTGGTTACACCCCATTTGGATTGCTACAACACATTCTATGTGGGGCTGCCTTTAAAGGGTGTTTGGAAACTTCTACAGGTCCAAAGCTGGTCCAGACTATACAAAGGACAGTAGTTTCCCATATGATCTTGCCCATGTTCTAAGATCTTAGGGGAAGACACTTCTGTCCATCCTGTCACCTTCTAAGGCTCATTTAATGGAAAGATGGGAGAAGGTCTTTTTAGTAGCTGCTCTCAGATTCTGGAACTCCTTTCTAAGGGAAATTAGGGTGGCTCCTTCTTTGCTGTCTTTTCAGCAGCAAGTGAAGACTTTATTTTATTCCAGTACGCTTTGGGGAGTTTATTGTTTGAATAAAAAATGGCTTGTTATGGCTCTGTATTGGATTTATTCTTTGTTTTAAATAATATGCCAAGTAGTTTTTATTTTGTTGTTAGTTTAATACCATTTTAATCTCAACTTTTTGTGTGTTTTTAACCATGCGTGTTCCTATTATAATTTTCTTTGTTTTGCTGGTTACCTTGAGTCCTTGTTTAGGAGAAAGATTGGTGGTAAATAAAGGGAGGAATGGAGGGAAGAAAAATGTTCTAAGTCTGGTGTTGTGGTGGTGATGTTCTGGCTGATAGTACCTTGGCCCACTTGGAGGAAACTGTCCCTTCTTATATTGAAGGGGCATTGGAATTATTGGGGTCAGGAAATACCACACAATACAAAATGTACTTGTTTGTTTTGCTTTGCTTCATCTGATATTATTTTACTTTTGTCTTGTATTTTCTGACTTTCATCGTTTGAATGAAACACACTTAAATCTGGAAACACAAATACTTTTTTGAACAGGGGGCATTTTTGAGCTCAGAAATGCATTAGGGTCAGAAAATATTGATTCTGTAAACATAAATACTGTTTTGGCTGAGGGCATTTTGGAACCCTGAAATACATTAGAGTCAGAAAATATTTCACAACTTTAACAGTGCACGTTGTTTTATCTTAGTGATTGAGAGTTAGGAGGGGCTTTCTGATTGTGTGCCTTCTCTCCACAGCCCTTCCTGCCTTCAAACCAGTAAATATAAGACTTGGTCAGTTTAAGTCCTTGTTTGAGTTTCTGCATGTCCCCAGTCATGTATTTTTCCTTCAGAATCTGTGCTGTTTGCTACAGGAACATGGGACGGACACCATTTTCTTTCTTCTTTTTTTATCTTGATTGTGAAACAGCCCTTAGTTGCTGCTCACGAGGTGTTCTTCAGTCATAATTGCTCTGATGTGCATCTGTTACAATTTGAATTCATCGTTCTTCAGCATGAGTGGGCAAAATTGGTATCCCAGTTCAGCGCTCAATAGCAATCATAGCTTGCGGGAGTTTGTAATGAGCCACCTTACACAATCACCCAGAGTACACAGCGCTATAGCAGGAGGAGGGGGAGAAAATGAAAAATCTGAAAGTCCTTGACCATCAGGTTTCCTCTCTAGTTGCTAGATAGACAGAAAAAGGGAGAAAATGGTGAAGCTAGTACATGTCTAAATATTAAGATGGGCTGTATTAACATGTTAAATGATTGAAGGTATATCCTATTCATCTGCAGGAAATAAAGGTATGTATTTTGAGTTTGATCTTCTTTTCTTGGTTTAGAGATCACACCCCAAGATCATTTTTGCCTGAGCTCTGACACATTATTAAAAACCAGTCAGATATAAACAAACCACAGTGAGCCAAGACTTTCCTGGTTCATCTAACAATGTGCCCTGGTTCTACCTCTTGCCAACAGCTGTTTTCATATTTAATTAAAATCCCCCCCCAGCCCCTTTGTAGATTTCATTTAATTTCCACAACACAGCACCAGACTTTCTGGAAGAGTAAAGCAAAAGAGTGTCATTTGTTGATTCTTTGTGAATCCCGGTGGGCTCAATGGACTGCTGTCAAGGTTTGCTATATACTCTGCGAAGTTTTTCAAGTCGCTTTTTGTGCATCCTGAAACTTTTGAGTCACTGTAAAGATCAGGGGGATAGCCAGTGGAATCTGTAAATTAAAGGTAACATCAAAGGATTAAAATGATACTTTGTGGTTTGCTCTCTCTGCATAAATTAGTGCTAATGTCTGTGGGTTTTGTCACTGTACTAAAATACTGTTCTCATCAGTTGTTAGATCATATATTCTTTTGGTGTGAATCAGTGTAGCACTAGTGACCTTGGATAAGCTTTTGTCTGTCTTAAAATTGGGGCCATATAAGGAATAGATGAATCTTTTTAGCAACAACTGGGTATTGTGGTACATAGAGTTACAGCAGAATGTTTCTTTTGTGCGTATTGCAACGATGCAGTATTTCACGGTACAAATGATGACTTAAACATTGTATTAAGATTCTGCTCTTCTTAGGAGTAAAATTCAGACTTTACAAACTATTCTATTGCTTCGTGATCTGCTTAAAGATCCCGTGTACCAGTCACTTTCAAACTTCATTGGCTAAGTGAGGGTGCAGAGTTTCCTTATCTCTTAACCATGGTCTCAAGGAAGAAAGTACATCCATGGCCAAAACCAATAGAATTTACACATGACAGGTGGCTGAAACTTGTGGATGTTGTTTATAGCTCTTCAGATAGCAATGATGTAAAAAAAAATGCCTTCTGCAATGAAAATGGGTCTCCAGAGGAAGAAAAAATGTCCCACCCTGGTGGCTGGAAGGTAAAAACAAAATTTGAAACCTATTTTTAACTATGGTTCAAATAATGATGTAAAGCCAATCATGAGTTCTAGTTCAGCTTACAACTGTGGTAATGCTATCGGATGCAGCAACTAAGTTGATTGAGTGCAAAATGAATTTACTTATTTTAATTATTTCTATCCTTAGCTCGCCTACTATAGTGTTTTGTGAGTTGGTCTAGGATTTTGGTAGACTAAATCCCCACTCAGCCATGGAAACCCACTGGGTGACCTTCAGCAGTTCATGCTCTTTCAGGAAGGAAATGTCAAATCTCCCCTGAAAAATATCTGTCCAAGAAAACCCTATGTAAAGGATTGACATGAGCTAGAGTTAATCTGAAGGCATATAGCAATTCAATTTCTATCCTGATCCTGAGCCAGAAAGCCTTCCAAAGTGCCCTAAATGTAACTAACAAAATATAGTCCCTTTCCGTCCTTAGGCTTATATTTAAAAAGACATGTCACAAAAGGAAAAAGGGGTGGGGAGGAAGGAGGGGAAAGGTAGGCAGGTTCCTACCGCATCAGTGGGTTTGGTGGAATAGTGATACTCCTTGTCACCTTCTTCTGCTGTAGCCTACAGGGATCAAAATAAGAGTTGAGTGCCTTGATGTAATGTGTGTTGTGCTTTATTTAACAATTTTGGGAAATGAAAGTAAAATTCAGTCTGGAAGAATTTTACAATGTTTAATTGATGTAGAGTAGACTAAGAAGCTATTTTCTTGCATGCAGGGAAAAAGAGCTGGATATCCAAGTGAACTTTCACAGACTTGGAGAGTATAGGACTTGGAAAGTCACAGATACATAAGAAGGAGCTGTGGATGGACTAGATTTCAGTGTATAATTTGAAATTATCAGACATATGGTTTTCTACGTGTCTCTGGAGTAGCAGCATATCTTTCCTTTTCCAGAATTAATTTCCCTGTCCTTTTTAAAAGCTTTTTCCCCCTCCAGTCAGTGTAGTGATGTATATTAATCCTTGGGGGTGAAATACACAGTGTATTCAAATGCAATTCCATTCTTTTGCTGTTCTGCAAATGGGAGAAACAGCAGTGCGGGCAGAGTAACTTCCTCTGAAATCATTTCTGCAAGTCTAATGAGCAGAGAATGACTTTGCTTCCTCTCATCATGCTTCTGTTATAAACAAGTAGTAACAAGTTGGCTATGAGACATATGGAAATGTCAGAATATTATTACCTTAAATAGTTTTCTTCACAGTGAAATGATCTTTCTCTTCCACATCATTTGAGAAGAAGGAAGGTTCACATTATGTTGACAGTCTATATTTTCTTTCCCTCAAACACTTGGGAGAAGAGGAAACAATGTGAGTGGCCTGGATAAAGACAACCGGATGTTGATTTTAAACCAGCATCAGTGTGTCCTCAGAAAGCTTGCTTAATGTGTCTATGCCTTAATTTCCTTAGGGAAGAACTATGGGTACCAATAATAATGCCCTACACTATTGTCACAGGACTACCACTAACACTTCTGTTAATAATGCCTCACAGACTGATAAATGTGTCTCCTCATTAGTTCAAATTGAACAGAAGTACTTGCTTTGATCTCCTGTTCAACTGTCTGCGTATGTTTCATTCTTCCTTCTCACTTCCTTCAATGACCTGTGGTTGGGGCTTTCAGACCATCAGTCTTCTGAGCCAACAGATTTCTCCTCAACTTGATGAAAATACCACTGTTGGGTAATACTTGATGTATGTCACCAGTTGGTACCTTAAGTAGATACGAGAATTAGTAAAGCTGCTTAGATAAGAGCTGCTAGAATAGATGAGCAAATCTTCAAAAGAGCCCCAGTAAGACATCAATCAGTGGGTTTATCCAGAAGAGTGTAGTCTGGATGATAGATGCCAAAACTGTCATGGATTTTCAGGGCCATTAATGAATATAGAGCTATGGGCATTTACCTTATTGCACTTGGCAGAAACTTCCAAAATGATCCAGTCTAACAACTTGAATGTGTTCCTAGATGAAGTCTTGAGTCCCACATCTCAGAACAGAAAAAAAATGATGCAGTTAGAAATTAGAAGTGCTTTGCCTTCTCATTTCTGAACCTTGGACATATTTTGCCCTCATTTTTAAAAAAACTTGTCTGAAGCACTATTATTTCTAGTTCATGAACATACGCATGAATTTATGGCAACTCCAAGGTGAACCTATCACAGGGTTTTCTTGGCAAGATTTGTTCAGAGGGAGGTATGTCTTTGCTTTCTTCTGAAATTTAGAGAGTATGACTTGCCCAAGGTCACCCAGTAGGTTTCCATAGCTGAGAGGGGGTTTGGACACTGGTCATCCAGAGTCATCGTCCAGTGCTCAAACCCCTACAGCATGCTGGCTTGCTATATACCATGCACAAGTAAAATCTACAATTCTCAAGCAAGGGACAAAAACCTGAAAACAGAATTGGTAACAGAAGGATAGAGCAGAGTTGTGTATTGTCAAAGATAGAAAATTTATCTTATAGAAGTTGATGATAACCTTCTTTTTTTGGTGAATATGTCTTCATAGATATCTTGGAGTCTACTTATTTGGCACAGCTTTTCAGGTGGGTAGTACTAGGATTTATGTATGTTTAAAAAAAACAGGTGCCCACCTGTAACTTCAGTGACTTTAAAGGCTTGGTGTGTAGTCTCTCATCAACTACAATTCAACCCATATGCTGTTGCTAAAGTAACCTTGTGAGGTAATCCAGATGTTAAAATGCTTTTATGTGGTAGACCAGCTAATAGGACCAGATGGAGAATTTCTACCATTATTGATGTTTGAAGCTTAAATACAATTTACCTGTTAATGCTGAATGGTGGTATTTGCAATTATAGCACTTTTTTGGTGCCTATCTGTGGGCCATTGGCTTTGAATGCTTTGGCATCTCCTACATTCTTAGAGGAATTAATTGGATTTTCACAGAAACCTAAACCATCAATAGCTATTTATAAATGCTTATTGGAATGTAATAAGTTTGACATTCAAGAGCTTAGAGTTGAGTGGAACAAGGAGCTAAAATGTCTTATGCAGTATAATCAGGAGAAGGCTGTTTTAGATTCTGTATGCACTATTTCCCTAGATTTAAAACTAAGTGATTCAGGGAAAAAAATGTTTTTGATCAGAGCAACTTTTTTTAGGAAGACATTGGCTAGTTCAGGTGCGTGTTAGTAATGTAATACAGATAATGTCTCTTCAAGGCATATTATGTGATTGATGTTTGTGGTGGTTTCTTTTCTGATTTGAAGTTATGACCCAGGTTATCCCTGCGTTTTTTGGGGGGGAACCCTATGATATTTGCAAATATTCATATCCTTATAAATTGTATTCCTGGATGTGGAGACTAAGAAATGGATTTCTTAAGTGGATTCTTCAAATCGTTGTACTTGCAAAGGTGTCCAAGACTTGGAAATACCAATGTTTAATCTTCATTTGGTAGTCAGAAGCACTTAGTGCTCTATATACATTTGAACATGTATCCTAGAGGTGTTATTCTTGATGTAATATATGGACTTTTAAACATAATGCATAAATTTTTTGATTGTTTGATTCTTTCCCATGTCATTGTGAGCTCACTTTGTTTTTGTTTTTGTTTTATTAGCACAAAGGGAGGATAAGAGATATAGTTTGATGTGACAGTGACAAAGATGTTGCATTATAACACAAAAACTGGCCTATATGTGACTTGGAAGTAGATGGCAGGCTTTTGATGACTACTTATTAGCACTTCAGGTATTTAAAGGGCCAGGCCCCTTGCTGCTGAGTGAATGAAGGAAAACCCTGTGAGTGATCAGTCTTTACTTCAAAACAAACAGAAGAACACTGAATAATCCTTGGTTAAATCTGTCTTTATTCTGCTTGAATAATAATGAGAGGAGGGATAAAGTTCTTTTAGAATTTCCCTCTTGCTTTTGTGTCCCAGAAAAAAAATGCATTTAGAATAATTTCATTCCATTCCCCACGTGCAGACAGATTGGAAAAATATTTAATTCCATGCCTGCTGATGCCTACATTATGCCTAGAATGCAAATGGTTTAAGTATGTGATTGGTGACAGTGTTCCTAGAATACACTCTGGCAAAATCAAGCTCTTCCAAGTCACCTGTCAACTTACAGCCACCCCGTGAACTTCATAGGGTTTTCTTAGGCAAGGAATAATCAGAGGTGGTTTTGCCAGTTCCTTCCTCTAAAACACAGCCCGTACACCTGGTATTCCCTGGCAGTCTCCCATCTAAATACTAACCATAGCTGACACTGCTTAGCTTACAAAGTTAAATGGGATCTGGTGCCTTTAGGGTATTGAGGAATCAAACAATCTCAAGCATACAGGAACAGAGTTTACTGCTGCAAAGGTTTGGGCAGTGCAGCTCAATCAACCTGAGCGTCCTAAAGTACTGTAAAGAACACCTGTCTTTGCAGAGACTTTTGGGTTATCCCAGGGTTGTTATCACTCTTTCAGCTCTCTCCAGTTATGGACATGCCAGCTGCCTTTTGTTACAGGGCTGTGGCCCAGCTCATAGGTGTTCAAAATCTGGCTTTGCTTGGCAAAACAATGCAACAGTGTCTTCAGATAAATAGTGTATGAGAAACAGTTCTCATGACAATTATAGGATTTCCTGACCATCAGTTAAATTGTGTTCTAAAACCACCATGCTCTACACAGCCACATTTTTAATGTGGTGATTGCAAAGTTTAAACTGACTGCATGAGTTGGCTCAGTGCCTATCATTGTATGCAGGCAGTTATCCAAATCGGGTTAATATCAGGGTGGCTCAAAAGATTTATGAGTTACACATTCAATATGTCTCTTTGCCCCTAGTTTGAAATGCTCTGTGGTATTTATTACATCAATCACTTCTGCCTTTGGCTGTATGCCATTTGGGTGATCCACATACAATCCTAGGGTTGGCTCTTATAATGACAACTGAAAACCATCTGTGGAATTTGGCAGAAATTCTAATTTTTCCCACTACCAGTCTCACCAAACATTGGATTAGCACATTGGTGTTTTCTCCCCAGTCCAGAAAACTTTTATTCTTGCAGGAACAAAATAATCTTGATCCAGACCCCTTGGTCTTGTAGTCTGGGACTATAAACTAACTCGTTTGAAATCTGGCACAAAGCCTTGCAGCACCCATCTTCTGTCTAGGGATGTAATTCTTTACTAAGTTTCTTCTCAAAGGAAGCAATGACTAATTTAACTGTTTTCTTCCCACAGCAAGAAAGTCTTTTCAAGACTATTTGCAGTTTGGGACTTATTCTGCACAAAATTCACTCACAGTTATTCTGCACATAAAATGAGATTTTTCTTTGCAGAAAACAGCATTTCCTGTACTGTAAATAATATTCTAGTATAGAAATACTGTTTTTGCACAGACAATGCTGTTCCTTGTACAGAAAATGCTATTTTCTCCACATGTGAATTTTGGGCAAAGTAAATCTACAAGCACAGCATTTTTCTGTGCAGCAAGCAGGATTTTCTATACAGAAAATAATATTTTTGTATAGAAGTATCATTTTCAGTGCAGAAAATGCTGTTTCCAGGAATTTCTGTTTTCTGCTCAAAACAACCACTGGCAAATGTAGCATATGTTAAGTCCCAAACTACAAAGAATCATATCAGTCCAGGATTCTACTCATCTAGATTTCTCAACAGTTGAAAAATGTGTTTTTTGATAAATTTTTTAAATATATTCTAATATTCTTTCCAGTCCTACTTCATTCTTATGTGTTGATCTGATGGTGGGGGGGGGCTCCTTCTAACTTTTCCTTTGGACTTCAGACCTCTTCCACCCATTGCTCTTGGATTTTTGAATATCACAATATTTGGCATGCACACATCCCACATCAATCTACTATGAGACCCAGGAAGTGCAAATATTTGCAGTGCTTTCTGCTGTTTAACTACAAGCATTCAGATCGAATTGCTCTGAGAAATACCATCATCCTCCATTGATACAGTGCATGTGCGTATCCATGTCCCAGTGCTCTAATAGATTAGTTCTTCATGTCTTCCCTTTCAAATTATGTTCTATTGTAAATTGGCCTTTAAACAACAAAAAATGTTGCTTTTATCTCTTTGAATTCCTCGTTCAGGTTCTGTATGTACTGTTTCTCTTGGAGCCAGTTCTGGGTGTAGCAACTTTCTTATAAAACAAAGCTGTTTTCTTAACAGTTATGTTTCCAAGATACTTCCCCTCCAATTTGGTGCACCCAGGTTGTCTTAGAGTTACTCTTGATCCCCAACAGAATGGCTGAATCCCTGAAATTCATTAAAGCAAATTAATCTTTCGGATTAACAACATGCCTCATTGGTTTTTGTCCTGCCCTGACTAACAACTTTTGACAAGCAAATTATTGGGTTGGTAGCCCTTGCAAGATGAAGTGAATATAGGAAATTGGCAACAGCTTCAAAGTACAAACAGCTTATTGTCATGAGAAACATGGCAGATTTGCAGGAAAGCTGAACCCAATTATCTCTACCTTCCATGGGTAATGCCAAGCTGTTGGAGGCTAATTGCATAAAGTTTGGGCCAATTTATCAAGACATTTTGTGTATTTCTAAACAAAGTTCCCATCCCCGAGGCTTTTCTCTCCTCATATGCAGTTCTGTGTTTGAATTTTCCATGTGGCTTATTGTTTTAATCACCAACAGAATTGGCTGGCTTGGCACTGATGAATTAATAGCTTTGGTATTACACATTAGCACTTTCATTTCATTACTAGAAGTATGAGGTGGATGATATGAAGATGTGCCAAATAGCTAGTTTTCATACTGTTATCCCAAGGGAGATGTCAGGAGTCAGTCAAACCACCAATCCTAATCTACTGCTCTAACCAGCACATATTGACAAGATCCAGATTCATTGTACAATTTTTGTTCGTCTAATCATGGAATCAAGGTTATTGTTATGCTGGGATCTCTGGAGAAGGAGTCTTATGATCTGAGGCTAGAACAAAGACTTGTGATCTACCAGGCACTGAATGTTCCCTGGCCTCAGAGCTTTCTTCAGGATCACAAGAAGACGGGGAGGGGGCGGTCAAACATCAATGGCTGCAATTTGTCAGGCATTATAAAACAGGTGAATCAAGCAGGTCTGGTAGAATTCTAAAATCCTGTCTATTTGCCCTTGCTTGGCAAATAGAGCAATGCCTTTCCTTCTGCTGTCCTTCAGGTTAAACATTTAAATTAAGGTTTCACAATTGGGAAGATGTATTCAGCAACCCATTTAGCAAATGTTAAGTCCTAAATGCAGGTATTCAGCCAGAGTGTTAAAATTTATAGCCTTATGAGTAGAAACCTCAGGTATATATTTAGATGCTATTTCAGGACACATGATATACATACCAAGGCCATTTCTGCACTAGCCTGTTATAGCTCTATGATTCCACTTTCAACTTCCTATGGAATCCTAGGGTTTTCAGTTTCAGGAAACTGCAAACCTCAGGATTCCATAGGATGTTGAAAGTGGAATCATAGCGCTATAACAGATTAGTGTGGAAACGGCCCCAGGTGAGATATTGTCAGAAAAAGCTAAGCTCCACCATGGAGCCAGAAATGGTCCCACTCCATTTTTTTTACTTGTTCAAAAAAGTCATTAAAAATGCTTCACACACTGTGGTGGGTGTTGCTAGAACAATTTTATTTAGTTACTGCAAGACATTAAAAATAATTTTCATGTACACCACATGGTCCTGATTTTAATTCAAACTGAGCCAAACATACCTTCCAAATTTGATGAAAATCCATCCAGCCATTTTTGTTTGATACTGTAAGAAGCATATAAGCAGAAATATACTTTTATTTCCATATATAGGTGTACTGGAGTATTGTATCTGATTCATTTTAATTTAATCGCTTGAGGAAGGAAAATCTCTTTAGGACTGGATATTTTTCTTTTGTTCCTATCTCTCTGATCACTCAGAAAACTTCCTTTGGTGTTTGCAGGTTTCTACTGATTAAGTAATCCTTAGGAAAAACCCAGCTTCTTTAAACAGAATCTTGCTTAGCCCCCTCTTTTATAATTTCTCTAGATGGTATTTCATATATGTGTCCTGTATGCATGTGAGTTTCATGTACACATTGCCTTTTTATACTTGCAAGCTGTAGATCAGCTATACTTAAGACATAACTCAAATTGTAAAAGGATCATAGAATCATAGAATTGGAAGTGGCCCAGTGGGGAATCAAGTCCAATTTCCATGGCCATCAAGTCATAACCCGCACTCAGTAAAGGAGTTCCAGCCATAGCATCCCCAGTAGGCTGCTGTAAGCACCTCTCTAGGTAATGGGTTCCATTACCAAGCCACTCTTACCACCCAGAAGTGCCTTCTAATGTTCAATCAAAATTGTCCTATCTCAGTCTCAGCAGCACAGCTGGTAATTCAAACAAAACAAACTGAATAGCTCCCAGCTTGTTGCTTACTTTTATTCAGTAAGCACAAGGTCAAAATAAAATCCAACAGAATTCAAAGGCAACAAGTCCAAAGTCAGTCAAGGTAATCCAGAGTTGGAGTAATCCAGAGTCAGGCACAGAGTCAGCAAGGCATCCTGCATACAGAGAAGTCAGATAAGCTCTGATGACTCCTGGAGGGATAGGGCAGCAGCTATCTAGGTCAGCCACCTAGCGCAGCTGTTGCCTGATTAATTTTTGCTAGTTATATATTCTCTGGGATGGGCATAGGCTCTCTCTTTGTTATGTGTGCTCAGCAAAGGTAGGTACTGTTAAATTATTTTCTGTGTCTGAAGAGGCAGGACTCTCTGCTGGAGCTGGCACCCCCCCCCTTGTCTGTTTGTGGCACTGTAACCTCTTCCTGTACAAGAAGTCTTGGCATGCTCCCTGTTTCAGCTTATGGCATGCCCCGTGTTTCAGACTCTGAGTCAGAGTCCATGTTCTGGAAGCAGGGAATGACAGAAATCTACCTTCCAGTAACTTAAAATCATTAGACCAGGTCTTACCTTTAGGGCAGAAGAAACTTGTGCCCTCCTCTCTATGGCAACCCTTTAGATATAGAAAGAGTGCAATCATGTCACTCCTCAGTTTTCTCTTCAGCAGTCTGAGCATGCTGCCCTAATCAGTCAAATGTTCTCCTATGTTTTATTTTCCATACCTCTTGTTATTCTTGTTGCCCTTCTCTGAACTTGCTCTAACTTGTGTATACCCTTCTTATAATGAAGCATCCAGAACTGAATGCAGTACTCTAGACTAGTGCAAAATATAGTGGGGCTATTACTTCCTTGGCTTGGAAACTATGGTTCTACTAATGCAGGCTAAAATAATGTTTGCCCTCTTTGCCGCAGCATCAGAATGTGCAATATATGATCAACTGTAATCTTGTTTTTTATATATACTAGAACTAAGTCAAGTATTCCCTCAGTCTCTAAGTGTGCATTTGGTTTTGCGAGGCTGTAAATGGAGAATTTTGCATTGGCTTCTGTTGAATATCATTCTGTTAGTTTCATGATTGGTCCATATTTGGAAGTGAACCAACCTAATTCACTTGCAAACTGGTATGCAGATGGCACACGCCCTGCATTCTTGCAACTTCACACTTTACAATATAGTTTTCAGCTTTTAAAAATGTACCAAATGCATTATAAATGTTTATTTTATGGTGAAATGCATATAAAATATGTATTTTACAATAAACTGCGCCCAACTGCATGTTTTACAATAAAATATATTCAAATTTTTTCTATCAATTTTGTTTTTAAAAATTCATGGATTAAGAAGAACTCTAGTAATGGCACATGTGAAATATAGAGTGATTTGTGCATCCCTGGAGAGGACTATTTAACCTACATACTATTGATTTAAGCTATTTGTGGCTGTTAGGAAAAAGAAACCAAAACAGAGTAAGAGGAGAATACTTCCTAGCTTGCCAAAGTGGGACCATCACAGCTTTTTACATCATTGTCAACTGTCAAAATCACATCAAACTCTGTGTGTTCTAGTGGAGTCATTTAATCAAGATGGACAAAATGGAAATCTTGATGTTTCAGCCTGACCGTCCAGTAGCCCCTCTCTCATATCCTCCACTGGATTTATAGGGTTGCGTAATGGCTCCCATCTTAGTTGCCTAGGAACCTCAGAGTCCTGCTGGATGATCCCCTAGGAAGGCAATAGCAAAGGCGTGTAATTTCCATCTTTTGAACATCCGTGCGATCCAGAGATTCCTGACTGTTCAGACTGCCCATCTGTCTGTACAGGCCTTTATTATCTCATGCCTGGATTATTTTAACAGTTTATCGGCAGGATTGCTTTCCTGCTCCCTTCTTCTTCTGGTTTCAGTTCAGAACAATGCTGTCAAGATTCTTTTAAAGCTCTCTGAATATCCACCTATTTCTTCTCCTTGTAGATCCCTTCACTGGCTACCAGTTCAGGCCTGGGCCTGTTTGAAACTTTTGGTTCTAGTATTCAAAGCTTTGCATTCTAATCTCCCTCAGTACTTCACAGCTTGACTAGTATGATATGCTCCATCCATGAATGTAAGGTCTACAGGCAAAGGATTACTGTTTGTTCCACAAACATACACAGCTCTGTCAAGACTGCAAGCCTTTCAAGATCTGGATCCAGATTTGTGGAATGGTCTTCCTTTGGACCTCTGGTTGTAGGAGAATCTCACCTGTTTTTATAAAGGGCTGAAGACTTCCTCAGATTCACCAGCTTGAGCCACAGAGTTGTATTTAAGGGGCTGAGATGTGTAGTGACTGGTGGAGTGCTGGGGATTTCATTCCATGTGTTGCTGTGGTGTTATATTTATTGTCCTTGTCCCTGACTATGCATGTTGATGTTCTGCCATGTGGTGAAAGGAGTGTTATAAGTGAACATTATTGTTACTATCAATTCAGGTTCCAGTCACCATTTGTTCAATCCTTGAATGAAGTCAAGTTACACACTTGCATGAGTGAATTGCCAGCAATCCCCTATCTTGGCATTTTACTAATGCATTAATTGCAATACTCAGTCATTGAAGATTGAAGTTATCTCTTGAAAATGATCTACCTGTTGAGCTTTTTCCTTTGCTTTTCATTCAACAGTAATCAGTAAGCATTAATAATTCACTTCCATTAGATCAGGTTAGATACAATACATTAAAAAGCAAGTATAAAATACTGTATTAATGATGTTGTTGTTGTTGTTGTTATTATTATTATTATTATTATTATTATTATTATTATTAATCTTTATTTTTACCCACTTTTCTCCCCAAGGGGACTCAAAGTGGCTTACAGCCATTAAAAGAACATAATTAAAAACTGTCGTGTACAAAAGTTAAAACAAAAATTAAACCACAATAATAATTAAAGCATGTTAAAATACATATAAAAACAGCATTAAAATATCAATTAAATAACAATGAAATGACCAGCACCAATAGAAATTACATATAAAATGCTACTGGAAGAGGAATGTTTTTTACTGTTTTCTGAAGGTTGGCAGGGAGGGTGCCAATCTAACCTCTTTGGGCAGGGAGTTCCAGAGCCTGGGAGCAGCCACTGAGAAGGCCCTCTCTGGTGTTCCCACCAAATGCACCTGTGAGAGTGGTGGGACTGAGAGAATGACCTCTCCCGCAGATCTCAACACTCGGGCTGGTTCATAGGGGAGGATACAGTTCTTCAAATAATCTGGACCTTTGTAGGGCTTTAAAGGCCATCATCAGCACTTTGAATTGTGCCCAGAAACAGATTGGCAGCCAGTGGAGCTGTTGCAAATGTTCCATTTCATGCAGTTGGAATCATAGCAAATGTCAGCTTCATCACTCTAGTTGCTTTAATCCCATCTACCAAACTAAACAAGACTTTTGAAACTGAGTTTCACAAATGGAAATAGTAAATAGAATAATGGTAATTAGAAACTCTAATCCAGTGTTTCATTTTTGGTTGTGTGTGACAGCAAATTTACCCATTCGTACTTTATAGAGTCTATTATTTCCTTTTCTATTATAAATAATTACATTTCTTCGGTAGGCTCAGAATGTGGGTAGGGAGATAAGTTTAGATCAGTGGCAAAAAACTTGGCAAAAAAGAATGAAGTACACTGCTTGCCAAAATTTGAGAGAAAACATCTATAAAATGCATCTGAGATGGTATCTCCCACCCGAAAGATTAGCCAAAATGTATAAGTGTGATGACAGGTGCTGGAAGTGTCATACAGAAAAAGGTACTTTTTACCATTAATGGTTGCTCTGTATTCATGCACAGAAATATTGGAAATTTATTCATTTAACCATGGAGAAAGTTCTAGGACTCAAATATAGGATGACTCCAGAAACATATATATTGAATATCTTGGAAGATGAAATGGAGAAGAAGCATGAAAAGATGATGTTTTATATGATAATATGTGCTAGAATCGTGTATGCGAGATATGAAATCCCTATGGAAGAAGAATGGGAAAAAGCTTTGTGGGACATGATGACTATGGATAAAATAACTCTGTCTCTTAACAATAAGAATATAGGGGAATTCAATAAAACTTGGGAACCGTTAATATCTTTTTTTAAAGAGAAATGGAAAGAAGAAATATTTGCAGAAAGTTGAATATGATTATGATATGGAATTTAATATATATGCATATATATATGTTTAGCCCACTCTCATAGATAAAATCTATACCTTTAGAGATAAAGAGAATTAATGTCGTATTGTTTAATAGATACAGAAGTTAGGATCCAGATTCTGAATACAAAATACTGTAATATCAACAAGTCTAACCAAGTGGAATTTTTCTTTCTTTCTTTTTTTTCTATTTCCTTTTTTTTACTTTTTTTGTTCTTATTTAAGATGTATAGTGTACTCTGGTGTTTTGTCTTTTGTAATAGACTTGCTGATATATATTTTAATGATTGAAACTTTTTAAGTAAAAATAATAATAATAATAAAAAATAATTACATTTCTATACATTATGTAGTCTTAATCCCTTGTCTGTGGTTAAAAACACTTTTAATGAAAGATTCTTCAGTGCATTTTTTTTCAATCATGCCTTTTCTCAGATCAACCCACATTTTTTTGCTCCAGTTGATATTCTCAGGGTTTTTGTGATGAGTTCTTGATCCAGGGAAGAATTTTTGAGGGGCTTGTTCTTATTTGGGGATCTAATGATGGCTCATGTTTAACCTGTCAAAACAAATTCTGCGTTTACTTCCATAAGAATACATTTTTACCTCTGAATGTTATGTGAAGATCTATTACTTTAAGAACATCCAGCTGTATCTTGAAATAATGTTGGATCTCTCAGTTGACATACAATTTAATATTTTCTGGTGGTGTGACTTGCAGTCAAGCAAGGTGACCATATAGTCTATCTCTGCAGCAATCCAGTGGTTCATGGCTAATAAAAATGGGAATATCTGAGCACTGCTTCTTACTAAGGTATAGTAAAATCTGAATAATGCAGCAAAGAATGAATAGAGGGTAACACCAGAACCCCCAAATGTACCAAATTTTTAAGCAGGTCTTCAGCAAAGAAGAATGCCCTTGTATTAAACTTATAACAGCTCTGACCAGATTTAGTGGTGGACTGAACAGCTGCCCTAGCCCCCTTGAAATTAAAATTAAAGAGATGTCAGCAGAGCTAGAAGTTATAACTGAGACAGTAAACATCACTTTGAATTTGATTTTGAAACTTGATTTTTTTTATCACCCTGACTGTTTAGTTTGTACACAGAACATATAGAGAAAGCAGGACTAGATTCAGTGGAAGCTGGTGTAAAAATGGGGCAAAGAATCATCAGCAGTTTAAGAGATGTGGATTACACCACATGACTTGAAGAAAATAGCAAACACTTGGAACAACAACTTGGAAAGTCAGGGAAGAAACTGCAAAGCAGACTTACAGCTGAACATTAAGGAAACAAAAATAATGACCACAGAACATTTTCATAACTCTTCTGTGGTCAGAAGACATCAGTCAGAATAGAAACTAGTCAAGAAAGCAGAAGATTATGACTTGGAAGGGCAGCTGTGAAGTTACTAAATAAAATCCTCAAGTGTGTATCGTTGAATACCAAAGTCAGGATTGTTCATGCCATATAATTTCCAACTTCTATATTTCTATATATGGGTGTGAAAACTATACAATGAAAGAAGCTGATAGGAAAATGAATCAACTTGTTTGAAAGACAGTGGTGGAGGAGAGTTTACGGATAGCGTGGACCACCAAAAAGAAAAATAAATAGGTCAAAGAGCAAATGAAATCTGAACTCTCACTAGAAACCAAAATGACTAAACTAGGCTTTCAAGCTTCAGGCATATCATGAGACAACATGACTCATTAGAAAAGAGTAATGTTATCTCCATCATAATATCATCTTCGGCCATTTCCACACTATACTGTTACAATGCTATTGTTCCACTTTTAACATCCTCTGGAATCCTAGGATTTGCAGTTTAGGGAGGAGCATTTAGAGTACTCAGCCAGAGAGGTCTTTGGCCTCAGTAAACTACAAACTCCAGAATTCCACAGGATGTTGAAAGTTGAATAGTAGCACTATAACAGTATAGTGTGGAAATGCCAAAGACACCATTATGATGGATTGGCTCAATAATAAGAAACCACTTTGCACTTTGCAAGATCTGAGTGGGAGTGTTGACAACAAGAGCTCTCAGTCATAGGTCATCATAAATTGAAAATCATTTCATGACAAGTAACAACAATACAATTGTGTTCATCTGAGGCTGAAGATAAAGAGAATTTAAATTGGTATGGCAAGACAAATGTCAGTGGGTTGGGAAATGTGACTAAGAACAAGGGTGGAGTTATTATTTTCTTTAAAAAATCAGTCTCATGGAGGATGCACTTCAAACAGAATATTAAAATGGGCTTACTTCAAAGGACAGCACAACACTCCTGGCAAAACACAGTCCCATAGTGCTGTTATAATTGTGCCAAGAAGGGTCCTTTTGCAGTAGATGATACTCTGGAAGATCAAAGAAGTCATTTGTGATGGTAAAACTACAGGAAGTCCTATTAGCACTAGGCTCCTTTTATAGCCCTAGTGTGCTACAATCCACATTCTTGCATGTGGTGTAAGGACAAGTTCATAAATTTAACCATGAATCAATACTATTGGAAGGGAATCTGATTGGCACTCTCAGCTCAGCTTTTGATAGAGACTCTCATGCATTTGTCTGTGCACATGAGCCTTCAAGTCACCTGTTGACTTGTAGCAACCCTGTGAATTTCATTGGGTTTTCTCAGGCAAGGTATATTCAGAGGTGTTTTTGCCAGTTCCTTCCACTGGAATATAGCCTCCAGCACCTAGTATTCATTGATGATCTCTCATCTGAGTACTAACTAGAGCTGATCCTCCTTAGCTTCCAAAATCAGAGGTGATCTGGTGCCTTTAGGGTATTTTAGGCTAAAGGAAAGAATGTGGATCTTTTAATTTTCAAAGTTATGTTTGGACCTAGACTGCTTGACATTTTGCTTCTCATACAGTACAGTCAGCCCTCCACATTTACGGGTTTAACTTTCACAGATTTGATTATTTGTTCTCCAACCCCCACCTCAGGCAAATTCTTTTCTCAGGGAACATTCCTCTTGGTGGTTCCAATCAGGGTGCACAACCCTCTAAAAACCCACCTCTAGTCTTTTTCTCCTTCCACCAGTCACTGTCTGGCAGCTAAAGACAGCTTGCAGCCTGATTTCTCAGCACTACAAACCCTCTCCTAATGTCCCCCCACCGCCACAACTCAAGAAAGGAGATGGGTGAGGGAGAGGAGGTACAGGGCCACCCTTTCCCTCTCTTTTCCTGACCTGGTTTGGACTTTCCCCCACCATGTCTCGACCCCCTTCCCACAGATACACGCACACATACATATGCACACATTTTTATATTTGCAGTTTTTCCATTTTGGCAGAGGTCCTGCGCCCCAACCCTAGTGAATGTGGAGGGCTGACTGTAATTATAATACTATGAATCAGTAACAGAACTTGCTGACATTAAAAATATCATCATCTAAGTTTCAGCATAGGATGCTGTTACACTACAATAATGACTTTGCACTGGCTTGGTTTGTGTGACATTGATTGAATGTTGCAGTTGACAATTTAGCATTTATATTGATTTTTTCCAACTAACATGACTTAATGCTGCATAGCAGAGTCATTTCAGATTGGGAGTATGAAAGAAGGTAGAATTTAAAAGTGATGCAAAGAGGCAGTTGCCGCACAGAACTTCTTGGGAGGAAATTGACTGTTGGGAATGAAATGTTTCTATATTACAATAGTTAACCAGTTTATTAAAATAGCTTGTGATAAATTTTTATAAGAGTATTGTAGTGGTGGTCAACAGAAGGGGCCAATTGCTTATTTAGAGGATCAGTCCTTATTGGAAATATAGTAAGTGAGGTTCTGACATATATGTAAATGAGGGGAGACATTGAGGAGAAGAGGGTGTAACTGCCGTTATGCCAGGGACCGAGGTAATTAATACATGGCTTGACCATATGGTTGCAAAGTTCTATAGCCGCAGTTTTAAATAATAGAGGAATTTGGTCTTTGTGAATTTCAGTATAAACTGACTTGACTAAGGTGCAGATCAAAGCAACTATCACATTTCCCAAATGTTCTGATTTTATTTATTTACATATTCAGAGTATTTATAACCCAGCCTTTGGTCAGAAAAGGCTCCCAGTGTGGCTTACAAATTGTTAATCTGGCAATTTCCTCTCCTTAGACTGTAGGGCCATTTCCGCACTAGAGTGTTATAGTGCTATTATTCCACTTTCAACATCCTATGGAATCCTGGGGTTTGCAGTTTGAGGCCTCTCCCTAAACTGCGAACCCCAGGTTTCCATAGGATGTTGAAAGTGGAATAATAGCACTGTAACATTCGAGTGCGGAAATGGCCCTACAGTCTAAAGAAGACAGGCTACACAAGGAAAGGGGGCTGGAAGTGGGGGAGGAAGATTAAGTCAAACAGATGCTGGCTGCTCTCCTCTCCTCAGAGGCAGTTGGAACGTGAAGGGAGAGGTTCTCACCATTCACTGGGGCCAAAGCACAGTGGAGCCGCCATTGTCTCCCTCAGAAGCCAGAGCAAGGGCAATTTGAGCATGGAGGGAGGGCCACTCACCAGCCTCTGGTCATCGGCATGATGGAGTTAGGCCAGGCTGATCTTTTCTCCCTCAGAGGACAGAGCAGTGGTAGTTCTTGGTGCCATTCTTGGTTACAAAAATATCAAAATATTTTCCAGCATTCACATGTGGAGAGAGAATATGTTTGTGTTTTGAGGGGAAAAAACTCACTCAGAAATTCAGATATTGAGGGAGCTTTTTAAATTTTTATTAAGCGTTTTCAAAGACAATAAAAGCTCAAAGGATAGACAAAGAAAAAACTAGGAAAATATTAAAGAAAAGAATAGTGAAAAGGGAATTTACATTGACTTCCAATTCCAATAATATTTGTGTATATGTAAACGTACGTATGTGGAAAGGGGATGGTATGGATTTCCAGCTGGATATAAAATGCCTCCTCAGAGATGAAGCTACCTCAGTATCCACCATATAGCCTTTTTAGTGCTAAGTGAAGTCCTTTTTATTTCCTACAACATTAGAGTATTAAGGTAGCCTTTTTGTGCTTTTAGTTGTGTTGTGTTAATGTGCTACTACTACAGTTAGTTTTATTGATTTTACTTTTCTAATGTGCTTGGGTTTTATCCTCTGATATATATTTTTTTTGGTCTGTTTAACTTCTTACAGTTTTTTTAATTGCATAGAGAACATTTATTATTAGGCAGTTTACAAATACTGCAGCTAGATGAATATAATCACACAGACTGGAAATAGACGGATTTGCCCTTCTGTAAGGATAAAGACATCCCTGTTCTCAGTAAAATCATTTGCGTTTCCTCTATTTGGTGCAGGAGAACAAACCTTTTCATTCCTTCGGTTCAAATGCTAAAAGTTGGACTTTTTTTTCCAGTTGGCTCTTGAGATGTTTTCATGCACCATTTTTAAAGAAATAGTCACACTGCTGGAAGACTACAGTCTTCATTATATGCAAGAGGAAGAAGAGGAAGGAGCTTCTCTTGTGTTTATTTGTAGGAAAATAGATTGCCCAAAGTACAAGGTTAGTTCTGAAAGTTTACAGAGGTTATTCAGTTTTTAAAGACTTTAAATTTCATTTTTAAGTCTATTGGAACTTAGACCCTTTCTGCACCATACCTGGATCCTGTGTCATCCTGTTGCGGTCCCAGCAGTGGGCCCCAAACGCTCCCCTCCGCACCCAGCTGGCTGACAGCAGATGAGTAGCATTCGGGACACGTTCCTTCCTTCTAGAGTGCAGCCAGACTCTTCCTGTGCTACACTGAGGAAGGAAGCACTTGATAGCACTTCCGCCCTTCCTGCATGGCAGCCAGCAGTGCAATTGTTGCATGAAGGAAGGATATTACTGGATTTTTTCCCCAGTAATGGTATACCGTACAAGTGCAAAGGCTGGGGACATGACAGGAGTGGGACCATGTCAATCTTGTGTGATGGCACACGTTTCCAACTGACAACAACACATTCCCATGCCGGGATGGTGCCATCATGCGGAAATGGCCTAAGTATTTGAATAAAATAACACTAGAAATGAGAAGAAATGTAGTGGAAGGACTTTAATTTGACAGTTTCACTTATTGTTTGAATTAATTTATGGAATGGCTTCTGTGAGAGGACATTACTGTCACCTCTGCCAGATAAAATGAATACATATAATATGGATTGAGTATCTTTGAAGGAAGTAGCTTGCTTTGTTTCACGGAAGGAGATGAAAAAACAGCTTTTGGTTTATACCACTGTCATTTGCCTAGAGATCCTGAAACTGGGTTCAACACTGACTGGATTTTTATTTTGGTAAACTTTGGGATATTAGTATCAAACTTCCTGAATCAAAAGATCACATTTGGTCAGGGTTACACAAGACACCAAAATGATGATTGGATGGCATGCCTAGTGGTCTTCTGACAAAGGTTAAAAATACTTCTGGTCTGTGACTGAACTAGTTAAAATTCAGTTCAACATTAAGAATGATAAGAAACATAATGGAATTTTGTGGAAAAACCACAGAGATCATTTCTGTCAGAACTGTCTTTACAAAACTAACTGAAAACTACAGATTTGTTCAGAGTGGGTTTGCCGTTGCCTCCCTCTGAGGCCAAAAGAGTGTAACTTACCCAAGCAAACCCACTGGGCTTCTATGGCCGGTCAGGGATTCAAACTCTGGTCACCAGAATTGTAGCCCAACCCTCCAACCACTACATTATGCTGGCTCTTATGCCTATTTACTTAGAATAATTCAAATAATTATGCATTTCTGAGGGGTGAGGGAATGTTAGGAAATAGCTCTCAGTTAAATCATGCATCTGAAAGACGCTTACCTAACTAAAAGAGAAGGAAGGTGATTTTTTTTTTTACAACTTTCCTCCTTTTCCTGCAGTCTGTTTTATGCCTGTTTTATGTTTTTCCAAAGTTCTCTCAGTCAACGGCATATTTTGGAGCTGGAGGTCCCTTGACAGACAGGCAAAAAGATTTGCCTATGCTGAGGATCTCCCCCCCCACAGTGTTGGTCCAGCTGGAGAGAAGGGGAAATAGGACATACTAGGAGTAAATAACAGCTTAGTATAAATACACTATTTCCAAAGCCTTGTCATTTCCCTGAGACAGGATTCTATGTCAGTGATACAGGCTATAGACATTGCAGTAATTCCACCTGCAGATTACGTCCCTCTAATGTATTGTAAGTGTCCAGTATAATTGCTCTGTTAAAATGATTTAAGTATTTACTAGACTGAATTAACTGCTCACAATGACAATGCTTATATTAGACTTATTTTCATTTAACTATTTTTTTCAGTCTGTAAACTTCTACAATGTCCCGCATGGACATTGTACAAATATGTAGGTTTAAACTTACTATGCCCCCTTCCTTTTGTTTTGTTTTGTAAATTGTAAAAGCTGAGTATTAGACATTCAGGAATTATGTTGGTATCTTCTAGTTGAATTCTAAACTTGGAAAACATCCTGCTAGAACCAGTGAGTCTTGCTTCTAAATAATGTCTTAAGCATTCTGGGACTAAGGCTACCAACAACCCAGCAACAAAATTACTTGCTGTTGGCTGGTCTCTTGAATAAATAGTCCAGAAGTGTTTCAGACTGCTCCTAATATATTCTCTCTGGTTGTTTCTGTGGTTTCACTAAGACTAGTTTAATTCGGAAATGAGTAATGGGATGTGACCTTTCTTGGCAGTTTTTCAACAGCTGCTGTAATATATAATTAATTAGATTAATTAAGTAATAGAATACTGCTGATGCACCTGGGACTAAAAAAAGTTTTTTTCTCCACTTTTTTTTTTTTTTAAGACTTGAAATACTAGAGTGGAACCAGAACATTCCCCCTCCCACCTTTTGCTAGAACCTGTCTTTCAACTCCCCAAAATGGAATGGACGCCACAATAGCACAATCTGAATTTTGTTTACTCAGAAATGTATTCCTGCTAATTTCTACAGGTTATACTCTCAATCAGCTGCCTTTTGGATTTAAGTCTAAGGGTATATCCACACTGCACAATTTTAGCAGATTGATACCACTTTTTAACTATTGCGGTTCCATCATGGGTAGTCACAGGATTTGTAAGTTTGATGAGGTAATGTAGAATTGTCTGCTAGAAAGTTGGAGTCCATTTCCTTGGACTGGAACCAAACTATAAAACCAACTACTTAAGTGTGTGGGCATCTCTTGATAAATGTCACTAACAGTTGTTACAAAAATACCAGTGCTTTTCTCTAAGTGACATGTAGCAAAATTTTTGAAATACCACAGGATTTTATGGTAGATTGTCTCCCTTTTTCATGCATAGCTTCCCTTGAAGCCAGAGAGGAGTTTGCTACTTTAAAATATCTACCACATTCTGTCTTGCAGTGGAAAGTACTTCTTTGTTTTGAAGCAGGATTTCAAGAGCTTTGGGAGGTCATGTCTAAGCAAGGCTTAGATGAACTCTCCTAGAAACCCTTTAGAAGAACATGAGCTGTGCTGAATCAAATGAATGGTCCCTCTAAGCTGGTATCCTATTTCTATGTGTCCAAGCAGACTTTTCTGAAATGATCAGGAGCATTTTGATCACAGCCCTCCCTTTCTGTGGCTACCCAGAAACTGGAATTCTGCACTATGTAGAGAAAGTAGACAGGGAAAAGTTCTAATGCTAGAACCTGCAGCCATTCCCTGAAGTTGAATGTGGGAGAGGCAGCATTGATAAAAGGAAATACTTTTTTTCACACGGCGTATAGTTACACTATGGAATTCATTTCCACAAGATATAATGGTGGCTGCCAACTTGACTGGCCATAAAAGAAGATTAGCTAAAGTCATGGATGATGGGGCCACTAGTGGTTCCTGATCGTGATGGCTACTGGTCTTATATCCAGTAGTGGAGACAATAGGGATGGAAAGACTATTCTTCTGTCAAAAAAGGGTTTACCCATAATAATAATTTTTTAAAAAGCATGGGAAGAACGATTACCGTAGCAAGACTTTCATGCAGCTTTTTCACAGTATTCTAACATCCCAAAATGTTCTGGAGGACTTTTCTGTGCAGAAAGGCACTCCTTTTTCCCCCTGCAATGCACTTTTTCTGTCTAGAAAGGTACGTTTTGCACCGAAAACATGTTTGTCTTTCTGTTTTGCACCGAAAACATGTTTGTCTTTCTGAACAGAAAAATCCTCTAAAACAATTAAAAGCTACATAGAAATATTTGTTTTCTTCCACAGCAGAGACAAAACTACACTGATTATTCATCCTTTCCTACAAGGATCAGATAGGCAAGGATTCGCAGCCGTAGGAAGGCAATATACTTCTGTCTGTCAGTTGCAGGAAGACCAAGGAGAAAGGTGCTATTTGCATTTATGTCCTGCTGGTGGGCATCCCTTAAGCAGGATGTTTGGCCGCTAGGTGAACAGAATGCTAGATTAAGCAGGTTTTTGGCCTGATCCAGCATGGCTCTTCAGCATGTTCATATATCAAAGCCAGGCCAGCTCAAGACAATTTGCTTCCTGAGCAAATGTGGTGGTTCATCCATACCATGCGCAGAAGTCAAGTGAGCTAGTGTCTAAATCTTACTTCAGGCGTAGTAACATGGAGGCCTATTCCACAGCACTGAAGGCCGGGAGGCTACCTAGCAGCATCATAGCAAGGCCACATACTATACAAACTCCAATAACTCAGTACTGCTCACTCACTGCTCTGCATGCTGTCTGCCCACACAAAACCAAGTGCTGCAGTGCACCAGTAGCAATGCCAGTGTGGCTTGTATTAGCAGAGCAATGCACACATGTGCATGATGCCTGCTGGAGTATGTGGTCTGGGATGACTGTTTCTATCTGTCTGATTGCAAGGTCTGGATCTTTTCTTGATGACCAGAGTCTAGCTGCCACATCCTGCCCAAGAGTACAGCTGGCCCTGAGCCACTGATAGGGCTGTGAATTGGTCTAATTCCTTCCTAAAGTCATCTCAGCTGGTGGACATTGCTATCCTTTTTGACAGCAAATTCTGTAAGTTAATTATATGTTATATTAAGAAATGTTTCTTTAATATCAGGAATGATTTGTTCACTTTCAAAGTCCCATTAGAAACCCAAGAGTTGTTCTACATTTTCAGTAAAGATTCAGTAGATTGAGATTACAAAATGGGGTGAGGTGAAGATTACAACTGATTTGGAAAAAGAATCTATTAACTTGAACATCATTGAAGGGCTAACCAGAAAGATACAAGAGCATCTAGAAAAGGGTTTTTGGAGGGCAAGAGCATGAGACCTATGGCCTTCATTTGAAAGAAAAATCTTAGGCTGCCTTTCAAAATAATGAGATCTGGTTGGCTTGCTCCTCCTGCTGGGAACCTGTATTTCACACTGGAGAGGTTTATGCTATTAGTGGTGTGAAGAGTGGAAAAGATGCATTGCTGACTTTGGGGAGCTGTCGTTTCCTCTTCATTCGGCTGTGAGGAACACATAATGTCATTTTCCTCCCTGAAATCAGCATTTAAATGTTTCATTAGGAACAGTCAAGGCTTGTCATGTGCTTGGCAGTTCCTCAACTACTACTGTACATTCCCTAACTATTTGAGCTTGACTGCTTGTTACTGTGGAAGAAGTATTCAGCTTCAAACCAGGTGGGTGGCTGTGGAACGTGGACTGAAATTACATTGTGGTGGATAGAACAGAAAATAGGACAACAGGACAAGAGCCACCAGCAACCACTGTGCGCAGTGGCTGTATCCTATATCTTTTAGTAGTAAAACGTTGCCATGATGCATTCACATTAGGCGTAGATATGTACAGCAGGAAACTTACACTAAGCATTGCCGTGATGCCTTCATATTAGTTATGGATATGTACAGCAGGAAACTTACACAGAGAGAGAGACTTCTAGGCACATAGGCTGGCATGTGTACATAAGCAGGATCTATAACCTACAGACATCATAGCCTAACATACAAAAAATTAATAATGGAGGAAGCCACACAGTATTGGTGGACAGTGGAGAGGAGTCTGTGGAGGGGAGAATTTTGAACTGTATGCAAGGACCAAGTTAGATGTGACATAAGGGACACATGATTAGTCTTTTGTTTTTGTTTTTTTAATTTAAATACAATTCTATGGTTGTTGTGTCCACTGTTGGGGAGGGGTAATACCAAGCTCTCTCCCTTTGAACAGTTTCTCAAATCAGGATTGCTTAACCAGCTATTTTCCCACTTGCAGGGACAGTTCTGCATGGCACCTTGTGTGTGTGTGTGTGTGAAAAAAGCAGTGGGAAGGGGTGGAAAATTTTTCATCAGAAAAAAAATGGCCACAGGTAAAGGGCTAAGCACTGCGATTCTATTCCATCCCAGTTGAATTTCACTTTACACACACACTTGAGGCATTGGGCAAGTGCTTGGATGTTTGGTTTGACCCTCCGTCTCATTTATGTGGACAAAGGAAAGATTTATCTTGCCCTGCAGCACAATAGAAGTGGTACAATCACTTTCAAATGTGTCTGCCAAGAGGTAGTCTACTCATTCAATATTTATTCAGACTACTTTTCATAACAGTAGGGAATAATCAGCTGGATTCAGCTGTTCCAGCAATCAAAGACAGGCATGCTTGAAATGTGTGAATGTTTGATCCTTTAAGGATAGACAAATGGCTTTAGTTTGAGAAATCATATATGCATGGGTTTTTGTTTGTTTGTTTGTTTTATACTGTGAATAATTACAGTAACTCTCTAGAAAAAGTTATCTCAGCATGGGTATATTGCTAGTGTAATTGCCCCTTTGTGCCCCAATCCTAACCACTAGAAAGAGTAGGATCCAGTTGATTCAGTGAGATATATTTTCAAACATACGTGTTTAAAGCTGCTTTGGTTGTTATCTTTCTGAGGAGGAAGGTAGCTGCAAAATGGCTCCTTCAGTATACCACTCAGATAATGCTACACTTCTTGCCTCTCCATGAAGACTGCAGTGCATATTTTTCCCTTTCCCACATGGTTGAGCACTTTGAGGTTGATACGGGAAAGACCTCTGCTCCAGTGGCTTTCATCCTATAAAGGTAACATCAGAAGGTACCTTTAATTTCATTTCTCTATTAAGTTCCAAAACTTGATGTTTGCATTATATTCCAGATCTAAAAATCTCTAATCTCCAATGATATTGTAACTGTGTCATGACAGGTATTCAGAAGAATCCAGGAATGGTCTTGTCACTGATAGTTTAAGTTGTGGTCTTAGATTTGAAATGCATATCAGAAAAATTGAGACTCGAAGCATAACCATTTGACAGGTTGTAGGATACCAGAATATAGCACAAACAAATAAACCAAACACATCAAGTGGATTTAATGGGCTCGGAAACTTTTAAATTGGAGTGTCATTTAGCATTTTCCAAAGTAATGGTAACATAGGTCTCAAAGGGCTTTCTGTGGCGTGGTCCAAGTCATTAGTGAAAATGATAAATAGCACTACAGCCAAGGCCTACCCCTGTGGAATTCAGTTCAGTCTGGCTTGATTTGTTGTTAATGAACCCATGCAAGCTAGTGCTAATCATTGTGTTTGCCTGTAAAAGTTTACAAATGTGTGCGAAGAACTTCACTGGCACTAAAATTAAACTAACCAGCTTAAAATGTTTTTGTTATTTTTTCTTTCTTTTATAAAAATGAAGATTGTAGTCCATTCTCTAAATTCTTTCTCTTCCCCTCTTGGAACTATGTTCCTTGTGAGTTCCTCCACGTAATAGCTGATGGTTCTCAGATGTGTCCTCCTATGGCATTCAAAATAATGAGTGAAGACCACGCGGTATGCTCATCAGTCCCACAGACTGAGTGAGCATCGATAGAATTTATCCATGAATGAACAGTAAAATGTTTAGAACAATGTGCAGTTATACTCCTATATGACTAGGATTTGGTGAGAATTTTTTTATTTCAGGCATTTTTAAAAGGTAGCTACTGTCTTTAATCTGGACTGGCCAACTTTTCTGTACAAATTTTCTGATGTTTATGTGTGCGCCAGTAACCATTTCAGCTACCTGGAAGCAATTCAAATTTTGGGCTTCAATTACAGTTAAGTGCACACACTACATCTGGAGAATGCTAAATGAAAGTGGTAGGGACTAAGATATCTTTATAGGAAGTCTTGGCATTTTCATGAGATAATTACAATTCTCCCATGATTCTGTGACTGTGTGCTGTCACAGACCTTTCATTGTACAAGCAAACAGTATAATAAAACAATAAAAATGTGATTAGAGACGTATGTTCTGCATGTTTAGTTGATTACTGTTTTCTAGCTAGCTCCTGGTGCAGAAAAGAATTAAGACCACCCTGTTGGTTGTTGATGACAGGTTGTTTCTTTTTCTATGAATGTGTATGTTTCTGTGTGTTCAATGTTTATTGGTCTTAATCTTGTTAACACTATATTTCACTGTGAATTGATGTAGATGTAATGCTCTTAATCTCCTAATGATGATTAAAGAAGCAGCCCAGGAGATATCATGTTTTCTCCTTGTGTTCTCTTCCCTCTCATATTTGAGTGCTCCCCAAACTTCCTTCACAGCTTTTCCCCCTGACTAATGCCAAACTGGGCTTACTCTTAATCAGGAGTTGAAACCGATTAAATATCTGGTTATTTTAAAGGAAATCATTTTTAATGTGTATGTCTGCTGGGGAGGTTTTGGGGTCAGAATGTATTCCATTGGAAATGCTGTGTTAGTGCCAGAGCATCCAGGAGACGCACACACGTGAATATAAAAATACAGAGATTTAAAGTGCCGTTGAAAACTTCATCAGTCTGCAACATGTTCCCTTTTAGAAGTTGTCATGGTGGTGAGCAGGTAAACTTTTTTTACAAGAGTATGAGTTTGTGATATAATATGATAGTGTTGGTGATAAAAGTAGTCCATGTAGCCTCAGCCAATTTCAGTTCTTTTATTTTCTTTTATAATGGGCGAAGGAGATTATTCTTGTAAAGCTGGGCATAGAGTTAATTGATCTGAGCTTCCATGCTGTGATATAATCCTAAATAAATAAATATGGTTCATTTCTGACTTCTCTGAAATCAGGGGAGATCTATATATTGCAAGAAAGGTGGGAAACAAGGAAGTAGGAGACCTGCCATGTACCAAGTTTTCACATCTCTCCCCCATAATGTGTTCTTCCCTCCCTTGATGTCGTTTTCCAAGATATTCACAACCTTCTGTGTTTTCTTGCCACTGGAAGACAATGATGTAAAGAAACAGCAGGAAAATTAGTGTAATAATGCATATCCTCTAGCTGTCCCAGTTTGTCAGGGACAGTCTTGCTTAATCCTTTGTTGTGACACTTATTCAGCTGCTAATGTAAAATATCCAGGTTTTCTGTCTCCTTCTTCCACTTTTCTCCTTTCTCCTCAGTTTACTTCAGTCTCTGCAAACTGAGTTCAATGTGCAAAAGTAGTTTACACTTAATTGCCCCTCCCAAGATGGTCAGATGAAAGCAAACTGCTGCAGACATTCCTGGCTTATGTTTTCTGTCCCCTTGATAACTTTTGCAATTTTTGGCCACACTCTGATTTTACTTGGCCACACATATCTCAGTTTTCGTGGATGAAACACTGGAGTATGAAAAATAGCAGAACATTGGCTAAATTTTACAATTATGAATAGGAGGAAAATTCCTTAGCGCTATGCTCCGTGTTTGGTGATGTCTCCTTGTGGTACTGTATAGTTTTTCCCAGAGAAACAATGTTCCAGTAACGGTTCATAGTGTCTTTTCATTTTGTTATTGTGCAGTGAAGGGCTCAGTTTTCATCTCCCTTATTGTAGTGGTCCTTCAAATCATAACTGCCTAAAAGAAGAACATTCTGCTGATAGATTCAGTAATGGAAACTTAATATCTAACCTTTGGAGGAGCCAGGATCCCACTTCTAAAGAAGCAGGAATGACCAAAGGATAAACAAGTAGGTAATGGGTCATGACAAGTCTCTTTAACCACAGGTTAATTAAATAGTACAAAAACTCTGAAATTATTAATCCAAATTGTATAGATATCTGGCATTTAAGGCCTTTTGTTAATTTATCATTGCTACTAAGGCAAATGCATACTGAATTTAAAAGTGTCTTTTAACCTCTTTCTTATAGTTTTCTCATCATGTATTTCTCATCACGCAGGAAGATAAAAATCTTTTTGTTCTACCAGAGAATTCTGACCTTGCATCATGAAATATTTGTAGATTATATTGGGAATCTAGGCACCAGGAAAACTCAGTGGGACTCCTTCCTATTGTATTTTGTTCCATCTTCTCTTCCCAGCACAAGTAACTTATCGCAAGCCAATATATAATTGTCACAGATGCAGTCCCTTTGCAGCTTAAATGATGTATCATGGCTTGTGAGTATATCACTAGACAATGGGGGTTATTGTTTGTGGCTATGTGCTTATCTTGCTCTGTGTGCAATTGTATGTACATGAGAGAAGAGCATTACACACTGGAAAGGTGTTCCATGATATAGGCTGTGTGCATGAAGCAGTTTCAGCTAGAAACAAGTCTGCTTATCAGGCAGACTACTTGCAATTGATAATATAGTATAGCCTAATTATAATACCACAAATGATGGAATTTAAAAGAAGCTGTTTATTGTTATGATGCAGAATAACCTTCAAGCACTTGGTAGAAATGTGTTCCCATTAAATTTCTCTTTTTTTAATCAGTCCTCTCATTTTGAGAAGATTCCTCTTCTGAAGTCAAGTGTGAATGGGTTGGGCTTCCTTGGCAATTTTCTACTTACTTGTAACTTAATTTGTTAGCAGTGTGCTCACTCTTTAGAATTGGTTCACCAGACTTATTATACATCTTGCACAAGTCCTGGGTGCTATTAAGTCTAGGGTCATTTCCATCTGGGTGGTTGCATGACTAGCTGATCTAGGGCATAAGGGTTTAGGGTAGAGATGGGCAACTGTTTGTGCCTACCCTTGAGATCCTCCAGGGATTACTCTGAAATTCTGAAAAGGAAAAACTGTAAAGCCAGGAGCAGCAGGGTTCCACTTCTGGTTTTGAAAAACAAGGGAGGTTTTTATTTTAAACAGTGTGTGTGAGGGGGTTGCATCCATTTAAAAAGATGCATTGGTGCTACTAGAGGCTTCCAGGAGAAGCAGTTCAGTCCTTTAGGAGGAGCAGTCTGGAGAATCTGGATGGGTTGAAGGCCTCAGAAACAGGCTATAAGGCTTTGCCTACACCTGGTTTAGGGTATATATAGATTTGTTGTGATCTCAACAAACATTACTACAACACTTTCTCCTTTGGATATCTCTCTGATTTCATTCTCCAGCTTCAAGATCAACAAAATCAGTTTGGCAAGATGATAGCAGCTAGAATCCTGTTAGTGATATATGTGCTTAATGTCTTATGTATCCCCTTTTCTGAATGGGTCTCAAGGGGCTGCCCAGCTCCCCCAGTCAGCAGTGAAGCCCCATGAGTCCTTTGCTCCAACAGTTAAACAGCCATGAAGGGCAAGAGAGGGAAGCAACTGGGCAGTGAGAACAGGTTCTCGCCCTGCTGCAGTTTGATGGATACAGATGGAGTTTGAGGTTCCATCTGCCTCTCTCTGGTGAACTTCAGGAAGACAGCCATGTGTACTGCCCATTCACCTCCCTCGTTCTCCCTTATTTTCCTCCATAGCCGTTGAATGGTCCAAAGGAGCTTTGCTGCTGCCTAGAGGAGGTGACAGAAGCAAAACTGTACATATGGAGCAGTTGCATTCCATAACCATTGAAATTTCACTCTGTTTGAAGAGGAGGCCTTGGGACAGCATCAGCTTGCCCTAAAATCTAGAGCCTTCCTTCCTCCACCATCTCAGTCACACACTTCACTCCTTCAAGCTTTGCATACCTAGGTACCTCTGCACATAGAAGAGCCAGGGTTTCAGGGTATGTACAGCAACTTAAATTTGTCTTCCAGGACTATCCAACTGGATTGTCTCACATCATCACCACCAATCTGCCCCTACTGAGTGACTCTGCTTCATCATTATCTACCATTATCTATTGAAGCCCCAGGGCTGCTGCTGTTGCTGCTGCTGCTATTGTTGTTGTTGTTATTACCAGGGATTATTTGCAAACCCGGGTCTGTCTGAGTTTGGCTACCATTGCCACACAACTGGAAGGGAAGTGGATTTTCTCAGCAATGCTATATGGTTATGCGCTATTCCTGTTCCGATCCCAAGTTTGTAGTGGCTTTATAAAACACTTGAGTCATAAAATATCTTTCCCACACTTGACACGTATCTTCTGTTCTTCAAATGTTACTTTCTGAGTGGTAGAAAAATTTAGATCCTTTTTGCTCTAGCTGTTCATCTGACAGTTGATACAATATTACTTTAGAGCTTTCTAACTGATCTTGGTACCCCTCTTCCTTTTTTCCTACTGACAGCCTTAGTTTTGTGGGGGGAGGGAGTTCATGAGCCATCGGTTCTAACTAAAAATTACAGTTGTATACCAAAGTCCACTGTGATCCAAATCTCCTTTTGTATAATACATTTATGACTGTAACTGGCACATATGGAACTAACTCAGAAGTGGGTGTCTTGTGGTCCTCAAAATATTGGCCTGCAGTTCCCAGAATTTCCCAATATTGGTTATGCTGCTAGGCCTGCTGGGGCTTTCAGTCCAGCAACATCTGGAGGGTCATACGATTCCTACCTCTGCTCTTCCTTTAATGTCCTGCTTGTCTTGGTCGTCATTCTACCAGCAGTATGGAAATCGGCATTTGTGATGTGATGAATCATGTTAGGCCTCAAACTAGGAGTAGTCCCTACATGAGGCATATTTGGATGCAGGGAACTCAGTCCTGTACAGTTCACCATGTGGAAATACTGCTTGTGCTTTCTTGTGGCTATTCTTCTGTTCTCCAGTTCCTTCACTGTTGCCTTTATCCACTTCCAGTTCTGCATAACTCTTCCCAGCATATTGACCCAGAAACAGTAGTAAAGTGCTACCTGAATTTAAGGAATGGTCTTGGAGAAGGCCAGAGCTCAGTAGTATAGCACATACATTGCCTACAGAAGCTTCCAGATCCAATGCCAGATATCTCCTAGTGGGACTAGGAAAGTCTTCTATCTGAAAACATGAATACTTTGCAGTCAGCACAGAAGCCACTGAGCTAGATCAGTGGTCAGAGGAATTGCTTTGGGGATGATGCCTCTCAGAATCCCCCAGCCAGTATAGCAAGATGACTGATTATGGGAATGGCAGTCCAAAAGTAGCTTTTCCCAAGCTCCTAGCTAGATTAACCATAGCCTGACTCAGTGTAAAGCTATTTCAGCATGTGGGGGAAAAACAGAAATGCTTGTGGGGGAAGTGCCTCCCTCCAATGTTTTCCAAGGCTCTTTTAGAATGATGAATAAAATGTTGAAGGAAAGGTGTTCATAGAAAGCTAGTGTGATGTAGTGGTTTGAGCATTGGACTATGACCCTGGAGACCAGTGTTTGATTCCCTAGTCAGCCATGGAAACCCATCTTGGGCACATCACATACTCTGAAACCCAGAAGAACTTGTGATAGGTTCACCTTGAGGTCTCCATAAATCGGAAATGGCTTGAAGGCACACAACAAGGTGTTCATTTACCCTCCACTCACACAGACACATTGTTTTTAGAAACTATGAAATTATTGTATTATGTTCACAGACATTTATTTCTGATGGATTTCATTTTCTTATACTTTGTCACCATTGTTTGGGCAGGTTTGGCACAAGACCCAAATCCAGGTTCATGTCCTATCTCAGTCCTAGCAGCACAGCTGATAATTCAAACAAAACAAACTGAATAGCTCCCAGCTAGTTACTTACTTTTATTCAGTAAGCACAAGGTCAAAATAAAGTCCAACAGGGTTCAAAGGCAGCAAGTTCAAAGTTAGCCAGGGTAATCCGGAGTCAGGCACAGAGTTCAGCAAGACATCCAGCCAACAGAGAGTTCAGATAAGCTTTGACAACTCCTGGAGGGGAAGTGTGGCAGCTATATGGGTCAGCCACCTAGCGCAGCTGTTGCCTGATAAATTGTTGCTAATTATATATTCTCTGGGATCAGCGTGGGCTTTCTCTTTGTTATCTGCACTCAACAAAGGTAGGTACTGTAAGTTATCGTCTGTGTCTGAAGGGGCAGGACTCTCTGCTGGAGCTGGTACCACACCCTGGTCTATTTGTGGCACTGTAACCTCTTTCCGTCTAGTAGGTTTTGGCATGCCCCCTGTTTCAGCCTCTGGCATGTCTCCTGTTTCAGACTGAGTCAGAGTCCATGTTCTGGAAGCAGAGCATGACAGTGAAAATAGACAGAACTTGCATGCCCATCATAAGGGTGAGGCAAACCACTTATGGGACCTTGGGAGTATGGGTGACAAGGGTCATGCCAAGCTTGAGGGCATGTGGCTTTGCCCCACTTCCAGATGGCATGGAAACAATGCAGTTGTCATCTACCCATATGGAATCCCATATCTGTCATCCCAAATGGATGCCTTGCAAGCAGGCTTGGTTACATAGGTCATAGGCCACCAGGTAGATCAGTCAGTTCTTACATCTGGACCTGTGTGAGTGCCAAGCCTATTTGCAGCTGTAACTAATAAAACTGTGGCCTGTTTTATCCAAAGCAGAACAGAACGAGTATCACTAAGCATGATTTCCTCATCTACAACACTTTATTAATAAAGGCAGAATTTCTGTGTCTAAATGAGTTTCAATAGATGGCCTTCAGCTTGAAAACTGAGGTCTCTCAGGGTGGGGAGGCATCAAAGAACAGATTCAAACATCTTTTCTTAAAAAACCAACAACCTGATGAAGTTCTTGTTTTGTAGAAACAAAACTAGTAATGCTGTAACTTTGTAGATTACAATGGGGGATAATAAGGACTTTTAGATGAGCAGGAGGCATTAGTTGTTTGTTGTCCAACTCTGTTTTAATTAGTTAATATAATGTGGATGGACATTCATGACCGTAACTGTTGCTGCAAGGAGCCCCAGGTGCCTACTTATGTTTCCCAGGGACACAATTGTGGCTGGACTGTATGTAATCACAGTGTTTAAAAGGCTGTAACCCTGCCCTGTTTCATGAAGAAACAGATGCATAATGCATTCGTGGAACATTTTCAAATATAATAAAAAAGGAGGAAGCTCTTGCATGCAGGGGTCAAGCATCTGAGTCAAAGAGGTGACCTTCACCTCACCCTTGCTAGATTATGATAATGAACATAAAGCTCATGTGTTCCTTAACCTTTGTTGTAAAACTCATTCATCCTTGGAATTAGTAGCTTTATATGGAGGGATTCCCTAGGAGTAGAAGTGTATTTAAAATTAATAATGTAGTTCTGCACACTGATTTTCAGTCTTGGGAGGAATGCGTTTTCCAGTTTTACCTTCACTGTCTCTAGTGAGAGTGCTATGAAAGTACAATTTACTTTCTGTGTTATTGCTTACTATTGAAACAGCACCTGGCTGGTCTGCTGGGAAGTTCTAGACCTGTAGGGACCTACTAATAGACGCTTGGACTCCCCCTCCCCCACATAATTATTGACCTTCATTTCAGTAATTTGGGGAAATAAAAGGAAGTGGTAGCGGGTGCTCCAAGGAGTACAGAAAGCCATTTAGGATCTGTGACAACTCTAGTGGGAGATACATCCCATTGTAATGCATCTCAGGACCTCATGACTTTCAGGAGCTTTCAAAGTAATTAGTTGCTGCTGGAATTACACCGTGAACTTCCCTCAGTTAATTACTATCATAGCTGCATTTTTTGAACTTTGAAAGTTATGAGTAACTAGCATATATACCTGGCGTTGCCTGGGATTTTATTTTCTCATAGGTAATACTTGTTAGAAAGATTAGAAATGCTGTGTCTCTAATTCCCCAAACTGTCTTGTCCAGTAACTGTAACTTTACCCCATATTCTCCAATCGAATCTGTCTTCAGAATTATTAACATACTGAGGTTAAGTTCCTGAGGGAATGCACTGCCCTCCTCTTTGCTGCTAGGCCTCATCTCCATAGCAACCAGCCTATTCAAGACAGACACAGTTGACTGAGGCCCAAGAGCTCTCTGGCTGAGAACTCTAAAGGCCCCTCCCCAAACTGCAGACCCCAGAATTCTGTAGAATCTTCTTTGGCAGCGAATTATATGAGGTCTTCGCCTGACACAGACAAACAGAAAAACTTTCACTTTTATATATTAGGAGATACATTCATGTTTTTCAAAAATAACTAATTACATTTAGTTGCTTGTTTTCAATAAAAACATTGAAACATTGCAAGTTTATTGTACAGAACATGCCATCCTCCCATCCATCTCCTTGCCTCAGAACAGAGCATAGGGACAACACAAGCCAATGCTTGAATCATATGACATTTTTCTTCCCCATTGTTAACTGAAACTATAGTCCTGTAACTCTAAATGCAAATAAACACTGTAATTATACTCTGAAAGGTATGAAATTATCCATACTTAAATTATATTGGTAATCTAATGTATTCTAGTTATTGAGAAAAGAAACTAATATGTTGTAGTAATATCATGAAAATTGGGAAAGAAACTAATTACAAATAACTAGTTATTTATAGCAAATTGATTCTAAGTTCATTGAACCTTGCATTTTATTTTACTTTTTTTTTTTTTGATTATGTGTTATTACTCTTCACATATGTTTTCTTCACATTCTTTTCTCCATGCTGGTTGACTTCATATTTTGAGCAATGCTTGCATTTTGTTTGGTTGTTGTTGTTGTTGTTGTTGTTGTTGTGTGCTTTCAAGTTATTTCCATCTTATGATGACTGTATGGCAAACCTATCACAGAGTTTTCTTGGCAAGATTTCTTCTAAGAAGGTATCCTCTTGCTTTGCTCATAGGCTAAGGGAGTATGAGTTGCCCAAGACCACCCAGTGTGCTTCCTTGGATGAGCAGGGATTCGAACTCTGGTCTCCTAGAGTCTAGTCCAGTACTCAAACTGTTACGGTTTGCAGGATTTGGCTCCTCTGAGCATGAGCAGAGTGCAATCTGTGAAGCAAGGCTTTGCCGCAGCAGAGGGTACCAGTGAAGCAGAAAGAATTCCAGAAGCTGCTTAAGTAGGACTTAGAGACAGAATTTATTGCTGCGCTCTAAGATAAAGGCTTGGCAAAACATACCAGCATTCCAGCAATTAGACAAAGAGGAATAACACAAGATAATGGAGAACAGTTGAGCAGCATCTCCCCTTACAATTAGTAAACTGTCAACGGCATGACAGGTCCAGCTAGGTGGATCTAACTGTCAGCTAGTCAAGGCAAACACCAGCCTTTTTATGCTTTCTTGTCACCCTGAAACAAGTGGGGTGACCCAATCAGTGCTCTGGCATGTGGCCTTCTCTAATGCACAAGTCGCAGCCTAAACAATCCTGCTGTCCTTGCACCTGGCTGTCTGGTCACATCGCCTCTTCCCTCTGCCATCCACTCAGAGGAAACCTTGCCTGCCCAGCAGCAGTGTTGACACAGACCACAACACCACACTGAGTCTCATTTTGCTTGTGGGTAATACTAATTCAAATGTCATCATTACTATAAGATACAAAAAGTCCTTTACTGAAAGAGGCAGTTTGCTTCATCAGTCTCACATGGGTCTGACTGAGGCAATATTTCAACTATGAGAATATTATGAGGCCTGATTTTGTATGTCTGTATCACTTACTGTGTCATCAACTGCTCTAGAATATGTGAAGGAGAATATGGGAACTGCCCTTAGGATATAGTGCCCCTGCTGTATATGTAGAGGTTCCATTCCAAGAACTCCCGTGTAAAACAACAAACATGAGTGTTGTGTTCCATTGTAGTCTATGGACACAACATGCATGCCCCTGCACCCATGCAGGTTTGCACCTGCTATGTCCACTGACTATAATGAGAGTGACACTTCACATGACCTCATAGTCATGTGTTATGCTAAAAGAGTGCACACTGCATATGAATTACCTTATGGGCAAGTATTGTTTTTTATGGTTTACCCCTTTTGCCCGTTTAAAAAAAAAAAAGGTCTGTATGCCTCAAATATGTTGAAACAGTCTGTTGTACTTGCAGAGGCTTGAGAGGAGTGCTGTTGGCCCTTTCAAACCAACCAACCAACCAACCAACCAAACAAACAAATAAATAAAATCTGATGCTACATCTTGGGTTTAGAGCATGGCACTGGAGGAGGGGGAGCATACATGGCCTTGGAAGGGATCTACCCTATGAGACAAAGAGGAGGAGTTGTGTCACTTTTCATTCAAGACATTTGCTGATCAGAGACTCAGTCTCCCCCGTCTCCAAAGTACGAGGTAACATCTATGAGCAATAATAGCTTATAATAATAATAATAACCAGAGTGATAAATAATGACAATAATGGCTGTTAATGAGGACAATTATTTCACCGACTTCTTGGCAGCTGCTTTTTCTCCATCAGTTAGCTTACTGCTAATGTTACATATATTTCTATTCTAATTCATTAAGTGAGATTCTGGATTTGTTTTGTTTGGCTTTGCTAAGAGAACTTAATGAAGGTCTCTTAAATATCTTGTATCACATACTAAAACTACTGCTTGAAATGCTTCCCAAATTATTTTGATTTCAGTGGGTAGGCTGGATTGTTCAGAGTTTCTGCTGTATCTTGTACTATTTTGTACTGTTTTTTTTAAAAAACACACACATTTACATGCATTTCTAAAATGATTTATTACACCTTGTGGCTAAGACAAATATTGAGTTTAACAAGATTTCCTTCATCTCTTTGAAAACATACATAATTAAAATATGTTAATAGAGAAAGGGCAGCTGAGTGTCCTGCCTGTAGGGGGACTTCCTTTTTGTTGTTGTTATGTGCCTCCAAGTTATTTCCAAATTACAGCAACCCTATTGTGGGATTTTCTTGGCCAGATTTGTTTAGTGGGAAGTCTGCCTTTGTCTCCCTCTGAGGCTGAGAGATAACATGCCCAGGGTCACCCAGTGGGTTTCCATAGCTGAGTTGAGATTTGAACCCTGCTCTCCAGAGTTATAGTACAGCATTCAAATCACTGTACCATGCTGGCTCTCTCTTTCCTTTTGGAGTCCTCCAGGAGCATTCTTGGATGTCTAAGAGTTACAGAGACATGGAACTTAAACAAAATAGAATAGCATTGAATCTAACATTTGCATTTGGAGACATTTTAAATTTTCTTTTACTCCCCACCTTGCCTTTGTCTGGAAAAAATGTATTCCCAAATTCTATGCAGAAACGAGGGGGGAAGGGGGAGAGAAGAGATTTCATGTGAAGAACAATATTGTCCTAAATACCCTAAAGGCCCCAGATCCCATCTGATCTTGGAAGCTAAGGAGAGTGAGCTGTCATTAGTACTTGGATGGGAGGCCACCAATTAATATTAGGTGTGCAGGCTATATTTCAGAGGAGGGACCTGGCAAAACTATATTTGAGTATTCCTTGCCCAAGGAAACCCTATGAAATTAATGTGGTTACCATATTGAAGACATGTGTGCATGCACACACATGGAACAATATTAGTTCTTGGTAATTTATCTTTTACATGATAATCCAGATCTAATACTATATTTGTGTGTTTCCTAGTTTTTGCAAAAGTGGTGTAGTTTTGAAGAAGAGAGATCAAACGGTTCAGGGTTGTGAGAAAGGTAGAGACAGGCTGGGAAAGGAGGGTGATTTAAAATAGGCCTAAATGTCATGAATAAAATCATAGACAAGGCAGGAATTGGCAACTTGGGACCTTCTTGATATTGCTGGATTGTAGATCCCATTATCCATTGCCCATATAATATGTACTGAGGGATGATGTGAGTTCTATTCCAACAATATCTGGAAAACCACAGACTGTCTAGCCTTGATGTAAGAGACATAAGAAGCAGCAACCAGAGAAAGGCAGGGAAGTGGTCTGAGGACTAAGGAGGAGAGAGGAAAAGATTTTAATTTTTAATTTTAATTTTAATTTTGTAAAGTGCCATGTACATGGATGGCACTAACTAACTAAATAATAGTAATAGTGGAGGATATATGGTATTTGGTTCTGGTATTCAAGGCTTTGCATTCTAATCTCCCTCAGTACCTCACAGCTCAGCTAGTATGGTATGTTTCATCCAGAAATTTAAGGTCCTTTCCACAACTTACCTTCTTCCATCATCCTCCAGTTGCAATCCTGGCAGTGCCTCTACCAGTAATGGAGCGCAATGGGAATGCTCTCCTCCACACCAGACTGGCTCCCTGTGGAAGGGAGCATGATGGACATGCCTCTCCCTTCCACAGCACAGCCGGGCACTTTCCCATGTTGTGCTGGGGCAGGAATTGCCTCCATTGTGCTTCCAGGCCTTCCGCAGGTCAGGTAAGTGTGGGGCAGTTGCACAATTGAGGGTCATTGATGGGGAAAACCCATCAATGATTTACCCCATGATCACGCCAGCTGGTGATGGGAGAAGGATAGGACCACAATGATGTAGTCCCCATGCAGTTGGCCTGTGTGATGGCCTATTGTTGGCCAATAGGCCATCACACAGACCAACTGTAACACATGCAAATTGCTCCCACCCAGGGACTACACAAGTATATATATTCTGTCTCACTTCCATGCCACCAGATCCTCTGAAGATGCCAGCCACAGTTGCAGGCAAAACGTCAGAAGAAAATACTAATAGAACATGGCCTCAAATCCCAGAAAACCCACAACAACCTATGGATTCCAACCTTGAAAACCTTCGACTTTACATACAACTCTCATAGTTCCTTAGCTTTGGTCAGCTCACCAGGCATGATAGGAATAACAGTCTAGCAACATCTGAGAGGGCCACAGGTTCCTCAGCTATAGGGTAGGGACTTGGCTAATGGATGAGATGATAACCAGCAAGACTCGTGTAGCCTACAACTATTCTGGATAATTCAAACACTTTAATTTTTGTATTATTTTATTTTGATAATGTGAACGGAGATGGTTCCTTTCTTAACACTTCACATTATATGAAAATATTCATTTTTGAAAGGATGGGTAATATAGTTGTATAGCAGAAGGAACATTTAATATATCCTTTTACATCTTGATAACTCTTTTTGCAGGTGAGAAGCTTTTGTATTAAGTGGTTGTTTGTTTTGTGTTTTTATTCAATCATTTTAATGATAAAATGACTTTTCAACAAAGCAAGAAGAACTAAGTGCCTCAACTCTGAAAATCAATAGCAAATCTCGAATCTCATCTGCAAACACGCAAGGGTCTTCTGTAGCTCAAATCTCTTTTATTTTCACCTTTAATGAGGTAGAAAGTTTTTCATTTGACATACTGTGCCCTGGCCTTTTCACAATAATTGACCGGGACCACTGGGCCATGCCTTAATAAATCTCTTGTTTAAGAAGATGGGAAGAGAAAGAAGAATTTATTTGTTCTAGAACTTGTTGAATTTGATTCCCTTGTTGAAATTTCACAGTTCTCATTTTGCATTTTTGCTTCTTCACCTGAGCTGACTTGCCCATACAGGACAAAAATGTGATCAAGATAAGTGTGTGTGTGTGTGTGTGTATCAACGTGCATGCACCCTCCTCTGTGTGTCTCTATGTGTGTGTTTATCTTCATTTGGCTTTCATTCTTTCAGTGTTTGAGCATACATCATATACACAGAAGAAAGGATGTAGACAAATCTGTCAGTTTAAGTTTTCTGTATTCCCGCCATCTTAAGTTCCTTATATTCTGTTTTGGTATCAGTTTGTTACATTTTTAAAGGCGCACATGAAAAGTAAGATACATTTTATGCACATTTTCCTATTATATGCAGTATTGTAATTAAGTGTACCAAATAAACCTTCTTTTATATGCTAGTTTGCCTACTATACACATATTTGCATGTATTTTCCCCTGATACTCTTCTTTCTGCATGCATTTCTTTATGTGGAGGACTGCAATCCTGAAGTATGTGCATCCCAAAGGATAAACAGATTCTGGCTTATATATTTGTCCAGAAACAGCAATTTGTTAAGTTCTTACTATACTGAGTTAAATTCTGAAAATTACTGTACTGAGTGAATTTCTCCCCCATTCCTGCTTTGAAGCATGAAACCCAGAATCCCAAATTTGTTTCAGGAACCATTCAGATGTGTTTTTACCTTAACTGCCTCGGTGCCTGCTACAGTCTTCATTGAAACATCTAAACTATCCCCAAAACCTCTCAGTTTGAAGGAAGCTAGCACCGTGTCAGTTATGGCATTGATGAAGAAGTAAAAACCAGGTGGGAAATGAATTCACTTGTTTGGGATTTAACATTCTGTCTTCTGCCGGGAAAGAAAAGCAGAGAAAAACACAAGGACAGTTCTAACAAAATAGCTATCCCTCTTGAGAATGAGTAAAGATATATCAGCTGCAGGACACTGAAATACCTGCTATGCAAGGTGTCTCTCTTTCTCAAATGCATTTTGAAGACTGGTGTGCTGTGAGACTGCTGGATCATTTAATATGTACAGACACACACATGCGCACATGAATTTTAAAAACAGTTGCAGCAATTTTATTGTTGTCTAAAGCCATGATTCTGCTAATTCCCTATAGCAGTCTGTTGTAGGCAAGGATGTTGGACACTGCAGATGGACCCAAGATGATACAGAGAAAGAGCAGGTAGATGTGCTCATGAAGGTCTCCTTTGGTCACTGTTAGTCAAAACTGATTTAACAGCAAATAGCAACAAGAACAGTTGCATTATTAACACAGAAGGAAGGCAGGGGAGACTAAAGTTGGAAGGTGGTGAAGGAACAGACAAGGTCTGATGTTGATATGTTTGAATTGTGCCAGAAAATATAATACCACTTTCCCTCTTAACTATATGGCTTGATACACCATAGCTGGTCCTCAGCATACATTCTACAAAAATATTTTCAGCATTGGTCTCTTGGGTTCAGTATCTTGTAACTGGCTAATGAATTTGTTTTCAGGCACAGGCATGACTTGGTGAGCTAGAACAGGTTTTAGGTAAAATAATTCATGGTATCTTTCTATTTCTAAGTTTCAATATAACATTGCCCTTTTACAGAAAGCTATCATTTTGTCTTATCTCATTTCTTTGTTCCCAGAGAAATCAGCTGTTAGTCAGAAAGGTTGAAGGTCTCACAGAGGGCATGTGAAGTCTGCCCTGAATTAAAAGACAATACTCTGACCTTAGCCTATTGCTCACAGTGAAGTCAGAAAGACTGCACCAGAGAGTAAAACAACAGAAGAAAAATCACAATGGTTCTTAAAAAGCACAAACGACTTCACAGCTTCAAGTAATTTTTTCCCCTTGTCAGATAAAAGCAGGGTCTTTGGTTCTGTGTTTCTATATATAGGCAGCATTTTCTATAAATATGGGCCCTTATAAATGTACTTTTCCTTATTTTGGGGCTTCTGCATCTTTTCAGACACCAGTAGAAACTTGTTTCGATACATTCAATACATTGGAACACACTACTGGAAAAAAAACAAAATGTCAGCCATCACAAGATTTTTCAAACTTCCTTCCTGAAAGTGAAGAGCAGCATGAACAGGAAAAAGGGAGATTGCACAAAAATGTTGAAATGTGTCTTTGGGCAAAGAATTCGCACCTTACTATGAAATGCTCACACAGGATTTCTCAAATGCAAAAATTCATTGGAAATGAATAATAATTCTTATAATTTTGCCCAACAAGCAGAAGACTCATTCTTGTGTGTGTGAATGAAAGCAGCAATGAGTTACTCTCCTAGTCACTGGGTATCAGATGGGTTATCTAGGGCCCTTTCCGCAGCTTACCTTTTTTCGGCGCTGGAGTGCAGGGATCGCGCATGCAGCCTCCAGGGAGAGGGTCTTGCGTCCCTGCTGCGTCAGCTCCACACGAGCTGCCTGCTCCTGAGCAGGTAGCACGAGAGCCCCGCCTCTTCCTTCTGCAGCATAGCCTGGGATTTTCCCAGGCTGTGCTGGGACAGGAAGCGCAACTTCCATGGCTCCGGAGGCTCTGCACGCATGGCAAGTGCGTGTGGGGCCCTGGAGCAATGCGCAATTGCGCACCATTTTCAGCTGAAAGCCAAAAATGAAAAAATACGCAAGCGGCGCCTGCCCTATCCTGGAGCGTCACGCGATTGTGAGTGCATCATGCAGATCACTCCTCACAATTGCGCAACGCTTTAGGTGCCCTTTCGCATGGCAAATACCGTCCAAAAACTTCCTAAGACTCTACAAAGTGTCTTTGTATTGATAATATAAGGATGTACTCTTTAATTTCTTTAAAATCCTTTATTTAATAACCCACATTGGCTGAGCCATATGAGCCTTCTTTTCTCACTTTTCACTCCATAAATGTTTTGCATTACATGTGAAGAGTGTTATGGCATATGACTTTTCTACATGTATGACTTTGACACCTGCTTATTCTCAAGAAGCTTAATTGCACCATCTTGAAGTGAACTCATAAAACTCAATTGAAACATGTTTCTCACGTCCCTGTGGCTAAATCCAGCACTGCACTGTGCTGACATTGCTTGAATAAGCAAACCACACAGGACAGGCAGGTCATATAGGACATACTCATGTCGACATTGAGGTCACTGATACTGCCATGCAGGTTATTCCCATGATTCATTCATCTCGTGATTATATCAGTCAATTTCATGGATGTATTTTGTAGCCCAGCCACAAGAAGGCAACAATCTGCATTAGAACTGAGGTAGAGAGCCAGTGACCATGTTAGACAAGGGCTGTACACACCTGACAATCTTGTCAAGGGTCGAAAGCTATGTTCTGTATAAATTGCCAACTGGAAATATCCCAGGTGACATGGGGTAGAAATCATTAACACAGAATGCTTTATGGTTGTCTGCTGATGAGGGCAGAACATGAATTACACTTAACAGGTCTAGGTTTTTCATCTAAAAGGAGCCCAAGACTTTATCCAGTGCAGTCAGAATATATTTTGCTTCCTGAAGTGTACCCAAATGGTGCCCCCAACTTCTTGCTAGACTCAGCACACTTAAACATCTTGCTGTATCTTGCACTACTGAAGGAATGACAGTTGAGTATATTGAGTAACCTGCTGCTCTTGTGAAATGACATGGTAGCAATGTTAGGAATCAGCTGGAGTTGCAAAAAGCATGGTAAAAAAAAAATCCATCTCAACATGATAGAAGAGATTTTGTGCATTTTTCATTTTTTTTAACATTTCATGACTTTTTTCCAAATTTCATTTGTGCAAAATGTTATATTTTGTGGAAATTACAGTGTTTCATTAAAAAGTTGTATTTGGGCAAAAACATAACATTTCATGTAGGTAAAATTTTAAACCAACAGTCCTGAAATCAACAAAAACACATTAAAATTTCTTGTAATCTTGGCAGAGTAGAGGGGGAAGTAGCTTTTGAAAAATTTCATTCGTAGGTACAAAAATGAAATACCGTATTTTCCGGTGTATAAGACGCACCAGCATATACGATGTGCACCATTATATACCAGCAAATACTATTTGCCAGCATATAAAATGCACTGGCATATAAGACACACCCCATTTTCAAATAGTATTTTTTTGGGGGGGGGAAATGAGTCTTATATGCCAGCGAATAGGGTAAATGGGGGTTTATATTCCTATCAACAAGAGCCTCTTTCCTCAAATGGACATTTTTAAAAGAAAAGGTTCAAAAGGTTAATGAGTAGAAGGTTCTCCACTACATACGATCCTGACATTTGAACTGTGTTGGAAGTGCTTTTTTTAAAGGAAGAAGTCATTAATATCCTAGCAATTTTCCTTATCCTATCTACCACCAGGAAATCTTTGTATTAAAAAGAAAAATCCCTAGAACATACTTAGAAAAAAAAATGGCTTACAAAACTATAGCTGATCTGGGACTGCAAAAGATATACATTTGGGGATTCTTCTTCTTCTTGGTTTACAGCAGTTTGCAGAAGGCATTGAAACAAGGATAGGAACCATGCAGTTCAGTGATTAAATTATATGTGTCCATTTGTCTCCACTGGGTATCCAGATGCCAGGAATGGGTGTCCATTTAGAACAAATACTGCTTTAAAAATGCCTTGCTGATCAGCACTGTCTGCAGTAGAAAGGCCATACTCTGCTTATTCATAGGTTTAAGAATTGATGGTGCACCACTGAACCATTTGTTGATTGCTGACAAACAACCATTCTTCATGATCCCTGGGACTTTAAAAACGTCTTCCAAGCCTTGACTCAGAAAGTGGCATGATGCCTCCAACCAGATATGCCAAAAACAGCTTGGGACTTGTTTTGACTTTTTGTAAAAAGGCAGCAGGCAAAAATTGAGCTCAGGAGCAAAATCTCTTTCTAATGAGGCCACAGTGGCACTTTGCAATGCATATTTTAAGACATGTAATTTGGAAAAGCCTCAAAATGAACCCAAGCCTACCATGTTTCCAATTTAACACTGCAAATGTTGCATAGTTCAGGTTTATTTAGGTGCTTCTTTAGTCCCCTGAAAGTTATTCAGTGACATTTTTATATTGCTTTGGAAAGAACTTTTTGAACATTTAAATTCTTTTGCAAAGTTTCAGAGGTCCTTAGGTGCTTGGAAAACACATGCAAGTTGCACATGAGAAAGAGAGGAAGTTCCACATTTAGAAATCTCATAACATGCATTAAAAAAATATATTGTTGCCTATGGCTCTTGATACATTTGCCAAGTATAATGTTGGTCCTTCTCAATCTGATTCTTAGCCTTGGGTTTGCTTTCTTTTTATTTTTAATAAGAGAGCATGTTCCCCCTCCTCTGCCCCCAAGATTGCTAAAACTTAAATAAGAAGCAAAATGAAAATAGGAAGAATACTTTACCAGCATTAATTAAAAATAATCAGTCCCTTGAGTCAAAAAGAATGCTGAGTTCAGATTCATACTGCACACTGCTGTTTAAAAAGTCTTTTATCTACATAGAGTTTAAAATTTAGATGTTTATTTAGCCATTTAATCAGAAATCCTCCCTGCTTTTTCATAGTTGGTTTTGATGTCATTTGAGGACAGTGATTGCCCGGTCTCTTTGGGGTTCTGTGTCTTTCCACTTTATAGTCTAGATATTTGGGGTACATTTGGGCAGGGAAAGAGCACCAGATTCTCTGTATATGGCTTCTGGCTTCCATCCAATTGGAAGTCCCTTTCAGGGATTATTGCAGCGCTGAATAATGACATTTAGACTGTGAGGAGAACGGAAGGTGGTTTTATTGGTCCTGGCTTCCACGCACGCTGTGTCTCTGCATATTAGACAGGTCATTAACATGTTCTGAGCTTAGTCTTGTTCTTTGCAGTGAATATATTGTTCATGTATATTTCAACAACCTTGACATGTTCTGAAATGAATGTATAGTGGCAGTATGGCTGAGGTGGATGTGAAAAGGCTGTGTCCCCTCAGGCAGGATTTGACTGGACTCTGGTGGTACTGAGAAGAAATATGAAGGATCATAGTGCATTGTAATCAACATAGCAAAAAGCTGCCAACTGCCATGGGGGCATAATGCTAGGATGTGGGGAAAAGGAAAGAGTTGATCCAAGCATAATTTCTAGCTGCTTTCACAATATCATTGCTTGTGATACATGAAAGGTCATACTGGCTATTACCACTGGCCAGGATTTGGCTTAATCTGGAGTACTTTGTTTAGTTCTAGTTAAGAAGAAAAAAATTGGAGAAGGTTCTTCAGAAAGAAATAGGGATGTAAATTTAGATTTATTTCATTCTTGCATCTGAGAATGAAAAAAAAAAGTTTTGTCCTTGCCTGGTGAGACTACTTGAGTTTTTGCATTTTTGAAATGATACATTGCAGTTTTTGGTGAACACTTTGCTAATGCAAAAAAAAGTATTTTACATAAAATGCGACATTTTGTACAAATAGAATTCATTTTTTTTTTTGCACCAAATATTGGCTTCGTTTGAAATCCTTTTTGCAGGGCCAATGAAATTTTCACAAATTTTCTGAAATAGAAAAATGTGCAGATTTTCTTATCCTTTTTTGCTGGGAGAGAGAATAACTGTGACTGTTCTTTCAGTCCGTATAAAGAAGTGTCAAAGGTAGCAAAGGAATTTGGAGACATGCCATACTATCTAAATAGAAGGGATCTTGTTTCATAATCTTGGAGAAAAGGATTAAGAAAGTGATGACTGAAATGTTAAAATATCCAAAAGGACAGAATGATGAGTACATGGAATAATTTCTCTTTCACCATTCCTAGGGAAGGAGAAAATGAAATACAGTAAGTGTACAGATAAGAAGGATGTTTTCTTAGCTGTGCTCCTAAACTAGCCATTGTGTAATGAAGCCATTTACCCACCATTGCTTTGGCATATCCCTCATTTAAAAAGTTTTTAAAGGAGACTAGTGATTATCTGTTTATGAAGTACCTTGAAACTTGTCAGATTCGTTAAAACTCAGTCCTCTTTCTCAGTGTATCTGTGCAGGAGGACTGGTTTCTCTTGCAATACAAGCTTCTGATTCCTTTGTGGTGCTCATTTGTGTGGAATCCTGGTAGACAGATCTTGGAAACAAAGAGTCTGCATCAAACACTCCATTCACCCAAGTGCAGAGCTGCTGCATGTGCTTAGCTGTCCCCTGCCATCAAGCAGTACCCGTTTACCCACAATATACAGCTGCCGCAAATGAATTTAAAATAATCCAGATTAGAACTGTGACAAAAGTGTGAAGCAAAAGTTAGAGTAAAAGCAGAGAACTTTCGACTTCCACTGATACTGAGGCTAGTCCCAAACACAATCAGTAGCGTCAAATTCAAAACACATGCAGAACTGCAATAAATGCCAAGACGGGATAATTCTTCCCTTAATTACTTACATACACAAATACCTTTTGTGTATGTACATCCTCTCACTTTCATTCATGCTCTTATAAATAAAAAACAGACAGAAGGATGTACTTTCTCTGACTTGTTTCATTCTACTCCTCACTCCTATGCCACCCTTGCTTGTGTCAACAGTTACCATGCTCTTCTCTGGCAGGTCTATATAAAGCCTGATAAAAATGGCAGGCTTCAAAGGAGTTTGGTGACCATTCATCAGGCCAGACAGCTCAGCTCCTACTTTCCACTTTTGCTCCCCCTCCTGCATACCTAGCAGTGCTTATGGCAATCCAGAGCAAAGAACAAGACTGCCACCCTACTGCTACTTGTAGTGGTGTACCCTAAGAGAGGGTGGCCAACTGCCTTAGAGACTTGTTATTTGGAATTTTATTTATTTATTAAATTTTCTTTGTTTGGTCACCTTTAAAATATTTTCTGTTTTTCATGACATTAAGGCCTTCGACAAAGTTCCCCATGATATTCTTGCAATGAAGCTAGTAAAATGTGGGCTGGACAGGGCTACTGTTAGTTGGATTTGTAATTGGTTGACCGACCGAACCCAAAGGGTGATCCCGAATGGCTGCTTTTCATCCTGGAGAGAAGTGACTAGCGGGGTGCCACAGGGTTCTGTCCTGGGCCCAGTGCTGTTCAATATTTTTATCAACGACTTGGATGAAGGAATAGAGGGCATGCTCATCAAATTTGCAGATGATACCAAATTGGGAGGGGTTGCTAATACGCCGGAGGACAGGATCAAAATTCAAAAATGACCTGGATAGATTGGAGAGCTGGGCCAAGGCGAACAAAATGAAATTCAACAGAGAGAAGTGTAAGGTCCTACACTTAGGTAGAAAAAATGGAATACAGAAATATAGGATGGGGGACACATGGCTGGATAGCAGTATGTGTGAAAGGGATCTAGGAGTCTTCATAGATCACAAGCTGAACATGAGTCAGCAGTGTGAGGCGGCAGCCAAGAAAGCCAATGTAATTCTCGGCTGCATCAGTAGGAGTATGGTGTCTAGATCGAGAGAGGTACTGGTACCACTCTACTCTGCTTTGGTGAGACCCCATCTTGAATACTGTCTCCAGTTCTGGGCACCCCAATTCAAGAAGGATATTGACAAGCTGGAGCAAGTCCAGAGGAGGGAGACCAAAATGGTGAGAGGCCTGGAAGCCATGCCCTATGAGGATAGACTTAGAGATCTGGGTATGTTTAGTCTACAGAAGAGGAGGTTAAGAGGGGACATGATAGCCATGTTTAAATATTTGAAGGGATGCCACGTAGAAGGAGAGGGCTTGTTTTCTGCTGCTCCAGAGACCAGGACAAGGAGCAATGGATTCAAGCTATAGGAAAGGAGATTCCACCTGAACCTCACGAAGAACTTCCTGACAGTCAGGGCTGTCCAGCAGTGGAATCTGCTGCCTCGGAGTGTAGTGGAGTCTCCTTCCTTGGAGGTTTTTAAGCAGAGGCTTGATGGCCATCTGTCGGGAGTGCTTTGAGGGTGTTCCTGCATGGCAGGGGGTTGGACTGGATGGCCCCTGTGGTCTCTTCCAACTCTACATTTCTATGATTCTATGACATATTCTCTACACAGAGGCTCCTCACAGGTCTGTCCAAATTGACTCAATGTGCATATAATCACAATGTATAGATATGAAATTTTTAAATGCTTAACATTATTGAGACTTTTTTAAAAAAATGGAAATTGACGCATGTATCAGAAGTCTTGCTTAGTCTGCATATTTAAGTTGACTGGCCTGATTCTTCCTGACCAAAACTACTACAACAATAAATTATGTGGCTTTCCATGTGCAGATACTGTTCTTAGCTCAACCCTCTCCTCCCAAAAAATGTTTATAAAAATACATACAGAGGTGTATTTTAAGGTAAAAGGTGTCTGTGAATTTCATGGGAAAATTATATAAGTAATGCAGGTTTTCATGCCTTTTCTTTGAAAAAAAAATTATGTTGAGGTGGGAACTGGACGACATAGACTTTATGTACCAACACATGCACAATGGAAGTATTTGTCATACTAATTTGTTGTTTCAGGTCGTTCCATGTGAAAATCAGTTCTTGTGTATTCAGAAAGGCAGCAGAATTGCAATGCAATCATTTGCACCATCATTGTATTTGCATTTCAGTGGCAATAGTCCTCATATTTGCTTTCTTGTATTTGCAAGACAACAATGCCATTCACACCACCCTGGTTTGGAGATTTTTTTTTAAAAAAACAAAGCAAATCCATATAATCATAAGTGCACAGTTACTTAATGATGCTGTTAAGCAATCACCCCCACTCCCTGCCCAGATCAAAAAGATGAACACATACCATATCACTACCATGAATTTTTCCTATGATTTTTCATTTGGGCCTACACTTTCCTGATTCTGTTTTATGCACTGTTCTTTAAACTTTTGTATATTTACTCTTTCTCTAGTCTTTCCATTTTTCCTAAACACCTTGGTTTCATTGAGAATCAATCCTTAATAGAATTACATTAGAAGTGTGTGTTGTGCTATTTGTCTTATTAATAAAAAAGTTTTTTAAAAATATGCAAGGGAATGGAAAAGGAACATACAGTAGTTTTCTTGGGAAGTCTTGGGCATCTCAGTGTTCACCCAGCCGCCAGAAGCAGTGTGGGGTTTCCTGCTGGAAGTCCCAAGAAAATCCCCAAGGGGAGAACAATGAAATCACACCCACATTGCACCCACTGTGCTCCCAATATCTCAACAGATTGGAACAAGATATTCACATCCAAAGTGGTTACTAAACCATAGGTGGTCATTAGCAGATTATTTCAAGTAGGAAAAAAAATTGATTTCCAAATGACCCAGCAGTGGTACTTCATAGTATAGCACCAGGAGATGCATGATGTCAGCTGATAAGTTTCAGGTAAAAATAGAACTCATACAGTGCACTTGTGGTATAACAGTGTTATGTGATAAACTCCTGACCTGGACAGATCTATCCATCTTTAGTAGGGAGAGAACACCTTGAAACTTGACCAAATAACTTTTTGCCTGAAGAGATGGCAAGCTGTACATGTAGTGACGTGGGATCCTTAAGACAATGTGATTGCGTTGTCGTCATCATCATCATCATCTTATTTATTTCTTAATATCCTACCTTTCTGCTGATAATAGGACTAAGGAGGCCAACAGCATTAAAAATACAAATTAAAAAAAATACAAAACCTGAATAAAAGTCCAATTATAAGGTTTAAAAAACAAGCAATTTATGAGGTTAAAACAATGCACATTAAAAGTCTTTTAAAAACATTAAAAGACAATACAAGCCTTAGAAAGAGAACTGCACAGCATTAAAAGTCCAAACCTAGTCAATTTATAAAGGTGTGATGGCACAAAATGTTTTTACTTGCCAACAGAAGGAGATCATGGATGGGACCACCCTGGCCTCTCTAGGGAGGGAATTCCAAAGGCTGGGAGCAGTCAGTCAGAAGGCATTCTTCCTTGGTGGGACAGAGAGAAGGGCTTCTCTGGATTATCTTAGAGCTCTACTTGGCTCATAAGCCAAGATAACCTGGACCTCCAGATAACCTGGACCGAAGCCATATAGATGGATTCACTTTGTGAGACTGGAGTTTTGCATCTGTCAGGTGTCCAGGAAGTGCCAGAAATATTATAGCAAACAATCTAGTCATGATCAATACCCTGGACGCAGTCTTCCATAAATGAACAATATGGTATATTTCAGAATAAGTTACTCTTAGAAGTAGAGGGGAATACTTTACTACTCGCCAGCTAGTTTTTTTTAAATTGCACTTGGGGAGGAAAGAACTAGAATTTAAACTCACAGTCTAGTTCTGCAGACTTGCACCAAGAAGCAAAGGTTTATGGGTGTTTTGAGATGTGCTATTACAAGTGTGGTGTTTCTCAAAGCAGTTAGTACATGTACTTTGCTTATCTCATGACTTTTCATTAGCACTAATATTGATTAGATGCAATACGGACTTTAACAGTAAATGGCTGCTTTGAAAGCTTTCCTGATTGTGGCGAGTTTATTTATTTATTTATTTTTTAAAAAAACCACCCAGCTCTCTTAGTTTAGAAGTAATTTTGTCCACTTAGGTTGGCTCTGGAAGTGAATTAATTAAATTGGAAAACAGTTTTAGCCAAGATCATATACCACTGTGAGTGACAAATTGCGCGATTAGGCATAACTAGGATACTGCAGTGACATTTAACTGGAATGATACTGTGCAAGGAAGCAAATAAATCGTCATTTTGCAGCTGAATGTTTCCCTTTTTGACTCTTAACATTATTGGGACAGATGCCAATTTTGAAAACTCTCATGAGCCTGAACTGTCCAAAAGAAGAGTTTCTGGTCTTACCAGATTAAAATGTCACTGTCTTATTTAAGCTGACATTGCCTTCTTTGAGACCTCATTTTGCTCTGCACACTATTCCTTAAAAGAGAATAAACACTTAACACGTAATTAAAAAGATAAAAGCACACCACACCCCTAAAAGAGAGAGGCCAGCAGAGAGTATAAATCTGCCAGAACGTCTTCCCTGGAGGGAGAATAAAGATATAAGTGGATAAGAAACAGAGCAAAATAAATAAAGAGTCCTTCAACAGAGACAAATGCAAAATTGTACATTTAGGCCATAAAAAAAATTCACAGGTATAAGATTGGGAATACATGACTCAGTGGTACTACATGTGAAAAGGGCCTTGGGATTATTATTGTTCGTAAGTTGAACATGAGCCAGCAGTGTGATGCTACAACAAAACAGGCAAATGGTATCTTCAAGCAAATTAATAGAAGCATAGTTTCCAAATTGAGGGAACTAATAGTCCCACTATATTCTGCACTGGTCAGGCCTCATCTGGAATGCTGTGTTCAGTTCTTGGCATGTCATTTTAAGAGGATATAGAGAAGTTGGGGCAGATTCAGAGAAGCGAAACAAAGATAAGAATGGAGAACAAAACATATGAGAAGAGGTTGAAGGAGCTGGCCATGTTCAGCTGGTTCAAGAAAAAACTGAGGGATGACATGATCACAGTCTTTCTATACTTCAAAGGCTGCCACAAAAAGGAGAGTGCAGGCCTGTTCTCTGCTGCCTCAGAGCGTAGCACTAGGCCTAATGGTTTTAACTTATAGAAGGGTAGATTTTGATTGAACATTAGAAGGAACTTCTTGACAGTGAGAGTGGTTTGGCATGGGACCAATTACCTCCTTCTCTACATGTCTTCAAAAATTGGCTGGACAGCTACCTGCTGGGGTTGCTCTATCTGAAGATCCTACGTAGAGTGGAAGGTAGCACATGGTGGCCCATGATGGCCAGTCCAGCTCTGTGTTTCTATGACTGTGATGCCACATTTAAGCATTTAGTTTTCCGACATCATAAACCCTTTCACCCTATACAATTATAACACTAGGATTTTACTTTAATTGCCATGGCTGCGCCCTATGGAGTCCTGGGATTTGCAGTTTGACATTAAAGCTCTCTAGCCATTAATTGTAAGCACCCCACCTTTAACTACATATCCTAGGTTCCCATAGTTTGTAACCATGGCAGTTAGAATGGAATCATAGCACTATAACTGTGTAGTGTAAAAAAGACCCATGTCTTTTCATCTCACGTTTAACAGTGTCTTTATCCATGGGTAGTCTTCCAATTCATTAAACTCTTTGTCTTATGATTAAAAAAAAAATCCAAGTGTTCTTTTTTTTTAGAAAAAGGATGGAACAGCAGTGTCCACAGCTGTAGACATTTTTGCATTGTGCTTTCCTATTTTTGAAGTGCTGTGGTTTTGACACAGGCAGTGTGACATAATGGGCAAGAGAGTCTCTCACAGCTCAACCCATATTCACTGTAATTTTTACAGGGGGCACAAGTTATTATTTTATAACCCCATTATAAGATGTTAATTTTAAGCTCAGTATTTTAACTACAACTGCAATACTTTTCCATTTATACACATTTAAATGTTAATATATAATTTAGTAAAATAGCATGATAATGCTGCAGAGCTAATTTTAAGAAAAGAAAATAATCCCTGTCCAATCACTGCCATTTTAGCAATGTATTTTTAAGTAGTTCCAGTTTATACCTCCAAGCCATTAAAATTATATTAAATATTAGCAAAATATTACCAAATTGAAAAAAATTAAGTAGTGCTAATCTATACAGTTAATGAAAAGACAAAAATTCAACTTTTTTGCCGTGTCAAGGATAATATTGAGCAATCGTGCTGAAATGATTAAGTGCCTAACACAAAACAAGTAATTGGGTTTTTTTAAAGATCACAAAATTATTTTTCTTTTTGCTGTTGTTAAATAGCCGCTCTGGCAACTTGTATCTCCCCCTTCATTATTCACTGCAGCTAGGTGACAGCCACTGAAAATATTGAAAATGTGCAAATCCTGACAATGTGGAAAGTCATATCTAGCTCTGTTTTGTAATTATTTGTTAATACTAGGAGCAATCAGTCTTGAAGCAGCTAAGAAGATTCTGTGGGACCCTTTAGCTCATTTGTGTTAAGGAGCTTAATCAGACCAGCTTGCTCAGATCACCTCTGACTCAATGGCCTTCAACTGGGGTGGGGGGAATTCACATTGGATATATTCACACTGCAAAATTATGGCTGTTCGATACAACTTTAATTGCTGTGAGTCTATGCAATTTTCAAATATGTAGCCTGGGGAAGTGCTTAGAGTTCTCCACTGTACTCTTTTGAGCTACCACATTAGAGCTTTCTGGCACATAATTTTTAGTAGCTCCCTAAACTACAGAACCCAGGATTCCATAGAAAGGGTCCATGGCAGTTAGTGATATCAAAGCACTTTAACTGTTTAATGCAGATATAACCACAGTCAGGTAAAAGCTGATGCTTGGTGACATCAAATGAGTTTTCTGAACATACGCATCAGCTGGTAGCCTATTAAACTGCTTTTGAAAATTTCCCGTTTTTGAGAAAGGGCAATGTGCAGGAAATGTGTGTGCGCATTTCTCAGTTCTGAAGAGAATTTGTTTCCATTTCAAAGCATAACCATTCCACACCTCAACTGCTCCTGATTTCATTTCTTTGATCTGCTTGTATTATCATGGAAGGCTGTCAAAATGACATGTACCCTTTTCTGAGGCTGCAACGTGCTTTGCTTAGGACTGTGGGTGAGATTTTGCTCCTCAGGACTTTCAAGCTCCTCTCAGAACTTTAAGAAGTGCTGTTGTGAAAGAAACCCAAAATGCCTCTGTGGGAAAGGAGTGACACATTAATAGGACCAGATCAGCAGTTTAAGTGCATTAGTATTTTATTGGTCTATATCACAAAGTAAGTGCATTAGTGCCGATCAGCACTTCTAGTTTATACTGGGATTTTTATAGGGGTTACCAGCTAGGCGATGTGTTAAAAGCCCTATTGGCCTGGATCAGCATGTTAGTGCATTAGTGGATCATGTAAATGCTTAGATGATAGAATCCTGTAAGACTTTTGAAGTGTTCCTATCTATCATTCACCTTTCAGCTCCTCTTTCCTATTGCTTTGAAGTGAATTTTGTGAACCTGATGCAGCTTCATTATCAAAGACATGTGTTATTTGCTCTCTATGTACTTAAAAAGAAGAGTAGCAACACAAAGTAGGGATTGATTTCTGTTCTCCCTTCCACTTTCTGTATATGGTATGTTTATGTAGCATTTTGATTTTTAAAATCATTGAAGTATTTCACAGTTAATGATAAATACCTTCATCTAAAGAAGGTTACTGGGGCAGCTTTACTGCTTTCAGTTTTAGGGTGAAATGTCGTGTTACATCAACAAATGCAGGTTCCTGACCTATTTTTCCAGAAAATGAGTGTAAGTGAAGCATTTGCTGGAAGAAGTGGAGGAAGGGTAGTCTAAACCATGTTCCCACCTGCCATATTTCCTTCTAAACCCTCTGCACTCATCTGCTACCACCACTCATTCTAAGTGGATTTCTTTCTTGTCTGAAAGTGGAATCTGTGGAAGTATGAAGAGTATAGCTGAGTAAGGAGTTGTAGGGTAGAGAGGTGTGAGGAACAGTGGAGTGAAGGTACATTTTCCCTCAGCACTCCCCAGTTCCACATTCATCTTATTCAGCAAACATTGGCTTGAAAGCTCAAATCTGTTGACATAAAGTATAGTTCTGACTTTTCTTCCTTGATCTCTGGCCTTTCAGTACAGTCCTTCATTTTATGTGTGCTTATTAGTCCTTAAACAGTGAGCCAGCAGCTGGAACGAGGTGCCAATTCTGCAATAAAACCCATGTAAACCCTCCATATGTTACATTGATTTCGGGGAGAGATTGCAGCCACAGTCTATATGTGACCAGCAAACTTTTTTGTGGCCCCTGAGCTGCAGATCCCCAACTGTTAATTTTTGAAGGGTGAAAAATTGTCAAAAAATTGACCATAATGTAACGTGGAGCAGCACTATCCAGGAAACACCAAGCATCCTGCACAACCTGCTTTATTTACATATTGAAAACTGAGTGATTTTTTTGGCAAAAGAAAAAAAGCCAAAAGAAGAAATCTGCAAATTACTTTCAGTAACTTTCACATTATGTTTACAGCCAAAGATGTGCAATTGGAGCCTGTCAAAGAGTGTACATGTAAAATATGTAAAATTTGTATATGTAAAATATGTAAAATTTGGCCTACAGTTGATGCTGTAGTTAGAAAGGAGTAACTTACAGAAAGTGGCTGTTACATTGGTAGGATAAGGTCTGGGCTTTATCACACAAGGCAAATAAATTTCAGTTGCTGCTGCTACTGCTGCTGTTGTTGTTACATGCCTTCAAGTTGTTTCCAACTTATGGCAACCCTAAGGTGAACATATCTCAGGGTTTTCTGGAGCTGAGAGTGTGTGATGTGCCCAAGATCACACAGTGGATTTCCATGGCTGAGTGGGGAATCAAGATCTGGTCTCCAGGGTTGTAGTTGATTGCTCAAATATCTACACCATGCTGGTTCCAAATCTCAGTTACAGGTAATAGCATCTTTGGCCGAAACCCATCATATTACCTCATTCCTCTTCTGTTGTTCTCCCAGTGAGAGACAATTTGGAAAATGTTTCTTTTACAAAGGACATTATTAATGGATTGTGTGTGTTAACAAAGGAAACCCTTTTCAAACGTTCTCCCACAGGGAGAACAACAGAAGAGAAACTATGTCATGTAATAAATCCTGGCCAAAGACACTGTTGTTCTGCTGCTATATCCATTTACCTGCCTTGCATGATAAAACTCAAGAGTCCCACAGTGGGTTGCTGTTGAGCAATCAAAAAGACTATCAAGTACTGTCACTTTTCTCTTACAAGGACCTCTATAAGTGCTTGAGGACCATGTGTCTGTTGTTGCTGTTTGTATTTTGACTGTTTTGAAGCTTTTTTTTTTTTTTAAAAAAAACTTTTATTTAAAGGGGGCATCACTAGAGCAGATCTAGCAACAGCAGGAATATTCACTTTTAAAAACCTTCATTAATTCCATTAATTTCTGAGTTAAGAAACTCAAGAGCCATCCCCCTGCCACACTGTTGACAGTTAATTTATTTTTGTTTCACCAAATATTATTAAACTTGTTACTTCTTAGTATTAAAAAATAAACCAACCCAAAACCCACTCAGATTTATCATAATAAAAATTCTTAGTATTTAAAAAATAAAACCAGCATAATTATACAATATTCATTGCAGAGTACTTTAAATTATGACTTAATTAATGTGACCTTAATATGATAAGTAATATAAGGGAATATGATAATTATTTTGCCATTGACTATAGAGCATTTTCCCATTGAGTATAGTGCAGTTTGACAGCAAACTTCAATGTCTTTTGAGGAAAACCTTATTGAGATTGCTGGGGACACTACAGGTGTACCTCACTTTAAGATACTTCACTTCAGAGTGCTTTGCTAATATGACACTTTTTGATTATATAGTACCGCACCATTTTGTTGTCCATGCTCAAATCTATTTACAGCATTTGTACACTCTGTTTCTCAGTGTTGTATTCTGCCAATTTCTTTATTATTTTTACTTATGCATCCTTTTTAGACCTACCACTATTCCACACTTAACAAATGATAAAAAATGTTTTTAGGCTTTTGTATGCACTGGCATTTGCTCTAAGTTGATCTTGCTTTAGGGTGGTGGTCTGGAACCTAACCCACTATAAGTAAGTAATGTATGCCTGTATAGAAGTCACATGTGGCCTATGAGCTACACTTTATTCATCTTGTTTTACACCAGTCCCTTGTTCCAATTCACAGAGGTTTTACATCCACTGGAAGCTCTTTGCTGACTTCTCCCTAAAGCCATCCCCACTCTGGGAGAAAATGGGGTCTATGCTGTCTACAATCAGAGATGTCTTTTTAAATGTTCACCCTAATAAATAACAAAAGACTTTTTTTTTAAAAAAAAGATGTTTTTAAAGTAACTATCCAGAAAGATAAAGAAGAATGAGTATAAAGTAAGAGCTTTCGCAGACGATATGGTAATATTCTTAGAAGATCCAATAGAAACACTACCTAATTTGCTAGAGGAATTGAAGGACTATGGACAAGTAGCAGGATTCAAGATAAACAAAAATAAATCATCATTATTAATAATGAATATGATTAAAAAGAACAGGAAGAGTTGAAGGAAATTTCCGGATTTAATATCGAGAAAAAAGTAAGATATTTGGGGATCTACATTACAAAGAAAAATTCGGAATTATTCGAAAACAATTATCAAAAAATTTGGAATCAAATTAAAAAGGACTTACAAAAATGGACCAAATTTGATCTTTCATTATTAGGACGGATTAACACCATTAAGATGACGATTCTCCCAAAGATTATGTTCCTGTTCCAGAACCTTCCAATAATACACAATAAAAAACCATTTGTAAGTTGGAATAAAGAGCTTTCGAAATTTATTTGGGCTGGGAAGAAATCAAGGATAAATATGAAAGTACTACAGGAAAGCAAAGAAAGAGGAGGATTCGGATTACCACATTTAGAATTATACTATCAAACATGCTGTCTAGAATGGATAAAAGAATGGATACAATTGAAGAATCAGAAAGTATTGGAGTTAGAAGGGTTCAACATAATATTTGGATGGCATGGATATCTCTGTTATAATAAGGCAGAGATAGATAGAGAATTCAGGGATCATTACATCAGGAGGGCCTTGATGAGGACGTGGCAATTGATTTATAAGAAATTTTATTGTAAACTGCCCCTGTGGACTTCACCGCAAGAAGCCTTTAATATTTCAGAACCAAAACAAGAAGGAATAATAAGATATATGGATTTATTAAAATGGGAAGGAAGATTACCGGAGATGAAGACTAGAGAGGAACTAAAAGATCAGAAAAGAGAACTGGATTGGTTTCCTTATCGACAACTAAAAGAAAGATATAAAATGGATTTAAAAACTACAGGATGGGAACATGAACTGAACAAATTAGACGAAATCTTAATTAAAAATGAGAAAAAAACAATTTCAAAAATTTATAAAATTCTATTAGAAAGAGAGATGGAACAGGAACAAATTAAGGATTATATGATAAAATGGTCACAGAATGTTGGTCATAATATAGAGGTGGAAAAGTGGGAAAAACTATGGAAGGAGGATATAAAATTCACACGAAGTCTGGCATTAAGAGAAAACCTATATAAAGTGATGCACCGCTGGTATATGACTCCTCAGAAATTAATGAAAATAACAAGAAAAGGAAACGGGCAATGCTGGAAATGCGGAAAAACAATAGGATCATTTTTTCATACATGGTGGACATGCCCTACAGGTAAAAGATATTGGAAAAAGATACATGATAGTATAAGTAAGCTTTTAAAGGTGAAATTTGAAATGACCCCGGAGATATATTTACTAAATATGATTGAAGAGAATAGTCCACTGAAGAGCAAAAAGAAAATACAACTTAATTTAATTACTGCGGCAAGATTGAATTACGCAAAAGGTTGGAAAGGAGAAAAAGAACCAACGCAAGAAGAATGGAAAATAAAAGTGATGGACATTATGGAAATGGAAAAATTATCCAACAACTTGAGGGGCAATTCAATTCAACATTTCGAAAAACAGTGGGAAGATATAATTATATGGGTGAAAAAGAGTTGAATAGATAAGATTAGAAAAAAGAAATATCAAAGGTAACATCTACACTAAGGAGGGCATATAATGAGATGAAGGAGGAAAATAGATAAATAACTAAATAACAACAATTAAAAGATAATTACTGTTAAATAAGATAGAAAACAACAACAAAAAGAGATTTCGGAGGAAGGAGGTTTAGAAGAAGAAAAGGAATACAAAGTTTGGAGTGGAGAAAACGCGGAATATGGATGGAAAAGGGGGGCGGGGGGAGGAGGATGGAGAGGGGGAAGGGAAAGGTTTTAATGTAAGAAAGGGAAGGGGTGGGGTGGGAGGAGGGAACTTAAGGGAAGGGGAGGGGAGATGAGGGGAAGAAAAGAAGGTCGGAAAATATAATATAAATAAGAAATGTAAGAAATGTAGAATATGTTTGGGTAATACAATTAGAAAATGATTTGTATAGAATGGTTTTGATTTTTAAAAACATTAGAATTTTTTACAAATCTAGTAGACTATCATAAATCAGTCGATTGGTAGGATCCATGATTTGTTGATTTGTTGATATAATTCTAATGTGAAAAGCACTAATAAGGAAGATAGAAATTGGATATTACTGTTTTGTTTTTATTGTTGTAGTTTAATAAAAATATGTTAAAAAAAATAAAAAAAAATAAAGTAACTATCCAGAGAGAGTTACTGAAGATCTCTGTGCACCTCCAAAGTTGGGGAGTTCCATAAAGACGTCACCACAGCCAAGTTAGCCCTTGCTCAGCTACCCATGTCCCAGGTGTCACTTATAAGTGGGACCAGAAGCAAGGCCTCTTCCAAAGATGTCAAAGGCTTCTCCAGTACATACCATGAGAAGTGATGGGCTCTGAGTCAGATACTTGAGTCCCAAGTCACCTACCGGTAGGTTTTTACAAGTTGACATAAATATCTTGAAGTTCTCTCAGAAGCCAGTTGACAGTCAGTGCAGATCAGAAGTGTAATATGGCTCCAAATTTGTATTATCGAGCAGCAGCATTGTGCATCAACTGAAACCTCTGACTGTCTTCAGGGGAAGCCCCATACTAAGTGCATTGTAGTATTTCAGTGGGAGGATACTTAGGTATGCATTACTGTAGCCATGCTATCCCAGACCTGGAAAAGCCATAGTTGGTGAACCATTAGCATGTAACATGGTTAGGTATTAATGGCAGGCAAAAATCATGATTTGTGAACTGCATCTTGCCTCTTGCCATACTTTGCATGCTCTCCTGCTTTTCTAAACTTTAGTGTCACTTACCTTTCATAGGCTACAACTCCCACTGATGCTGAAATCTTTTTCCACATGTTGGCAATACTTCCTGCATGGGCGTTGTGGCCCCAAAACGAATCTTTACTGCGGGAAGGACACTTTTTTGCCCCAGCATTTTAAATGTTTCTTCTGTCTTGCTTTTTCACTTTACCCCCCTCACCTCATCTTCCTAGAAGATGGAATGGGTGTTTTGTTGGCCTGTGATAACTATTGCATTATCCTTTTGGAGAAGGGTGCCTATTCTGTTTTAAAGTTGCATTTTAACATAAGCCCAGAAAGATTTCCATCTCCACAGAAAATGAAACTCTTATGTGTTTTTGGAGAAATATAAAAATACTGTTGCCTTGAACTGATTTTCTTTCCCAATGTTTTCATGTCTGCCTCTTTAAAAAAATGAACATGGAATGTGAAAGAGAACCTACATCCAGCCATAGAAGTTTATTTTATCTCCTTGTGCTTCCTGCATGCTTTACTATATGAAGTTTTTTTGCCCCCTTATGGTTTCTATTTTAAACTATTGTATCTGTGTGATTTTTGTCTTAACGCTGAAGCTCTGGACTGCCACCCTCCAGGGAATGAACCTGAACCTTTTCTAATCACACGCTTCCTCCACCCCAAACAATTGTAAGTGGCTGCTTGTCTTGGGAGAAACTGTTGTCTGGCTTTCTTATTGTCATTTCTCAGTAAATTGACCTTTAGAACCAGAGCAGGCAGGCAGAGACATTGTTATAGGGCTCTTAAAGAATTGATACTTAGCATCAGCCTGCTTCTGAATTTCTCGTAACATCCTGACTTAAAATAAACATACTTTGAGATACAAGCTTTTTGTATCATATTACGATGGAGAGATTTTATCAAGCAGATCAAATAACCTGGGAGGGAGTGAAGAGACTGCTGTTATTTGGAATATTCTATGTATTTTTTAATTAGCCTTAGTTCAAATTAGGGGGTAACAAAAAAAGAACCGTGAACATGCTGTTGTAAGGCGTTCAAACAAATTTGCATCCGGATACTGATTATGAAGATAATTATTCAAGATTAAAATGAGTGCAGTTATAGAAAATGCAAGTTTCATTTGTTGCCAACGTTTAGACTTTGGAGTTTAAGCAACCTCTAGTATAATGTTGCTATTTAATCGGTTTTTTGGTTTTTTGAGCCAAAAAGACTGAGGTTGAAATCCCAATGCACCTTTGAATGTCATGGAGGATCAGACTGGGGTCTTACAAAGCTGGCCCATAGCCAACAAGCACACAAACTACTAGCTGCTCAGATTAGTGTGCAAACCAGACCCCAAAACTTCTATACATCTAAAAAAAAAAGTTTTATTTAGGGTTGTTAGGTCAGGATTATCCCAGGTTGTGAGATTTCCAGGCCAAACTCTGAGACATAAAATGGCCTCTTGGTGATGCTGTGGGCATGGGGGCCCTGGTGATGTCATTAAGCATTATTCATTAAGCAGCAACCACAATCAATGGCTCACAGCTTGTCATTCAGACATAGGCCATTTCCACATACACTGTTATAGTGCTATTAGTCCACTTTCAACATCTTGGGGTTTGTAGTTTACCGAGGACAAAGAGCTCTCTGGCTGAGAATTCTAAATGCCCCTTGCTAAACTGTAAACCCCAGGAATAATAGGAATAATAGCACTATAACAGTGTAGAGCAGAAATGACCATAAACACAGACAAACAGATAGCAGGAGAGAACATACTTTCCTGCTTGGGAATCAAGAGAGAAATTCTGGCTAAAGGGGCTATTTCAAGATCAAAGAGAAGTGAGGGGATTATTCCTTCTCACCTATGTAGGGAGATTAGGTAAAGATTATTTTATTTTCAATACTGGTGACTCATGGAAACTGGAGACTCAGTTACAGGATCCTGAGATCTGATAACAAGTGGCGGACTGATGTGGGGGTGGCGGTGCGCACCTTGGGCGTCAGGGTTATGAGGGCGGCACCAGGCCACACACACACACACACACACACTCCCTGGGTGACTCTGGAGCTTCTTGCTATGTCCAGTCATCCCCCCCCCTCACACACACACATACATACACACTCCCCACCCCCTGTTCTCATGCTCTCTCACTCTGGGTGATTCTGGAGCTTCTTGCTACCTCCAGTCCTCTCTCTCTCAAACACACACACACACACACACACACACAGTTGTCCCCTCCCCCTTGTGGTGCAGCTAAGGCAGGGAACAGGGAGAAGTGAGGCAAGAGGGGTGGAGGGCAAACGAACTGGGGAAAGAGGAACCAATGTAAGAAAGAGCAGACACAGAGGCTTTGCTCATTGCTGTCCTGTTGGACCATGTGGCATGGTGTGTGCATGGCTGTTTTTCCCTGCCTTCAGGAGAAGGAAGTTGAAAGCTAAATAAGTCTTCTTTTTTCCAGTAAGAGAGGGATTGTTTTTAACCCAGGAGTAAGAAATAAAGATTAATGTAGAAAGCAGGGGGCAAGTGTTGGACTCGCCACTCCTGGTCGTGTTGGAGCTTTTTCTCTGCCCTCTTTCCCCTGCCATGCATTTGGGCTCCAAAATCTGCTGACTGAACAGGGCAGAGCAGTGGGGTGAAGAGTTCTCCAGGTTTGAACGGAATGGGAGATAATGGAAGCAGTTTTAACAGTGTGCCTATTTTCTTAAGGGTGAAAACTGGGCTGGGGAGTGGCATGCCATGCTGGTAAAGGAAGCAATCCATTCCTATTCTCCTATTCTCCCCCCTCCCACCATTCTACCAGCTTTTTTCCTCTTTTCCCTCTTCTCTTCTACCCCAGAAAAATTCCCAGATATGTAGGAGTGACCTGTCAGGTTCCTTGAGTTGAGCCAGAGCCACAATCAACACAGGCACAAACAGTTTGCTGCTGTGGGTGGCTCTGTCTGCTTAAGTCCCTAATAAGCCCTAGGCTTTGATTTCCACAAGCAATTGCTTTTTTCTGGCTTTTTGCTGGCTTGGTATTATTTTGTTGCCCCATTCCATCAAGAAGCTTCTAAATTTCCTGGAGACTTGGTGCAAGGAGGAAGCAACTGCCCCTGTTGCACTACTTGAGGCATCAATGTATAATTTCTGTTGCCAGATGATGTTGAAAGCTTTGTTTCACTTGAAGGATATTCAGTTGCTTATAGACTCAGAAGCTAAGGGAAAATCAGAAGCTCCACAAACACAGGTTATAGGAACATGACACATAAAGCATGACTCATGAAAAGCTGTACATTAGGAAACAAGAAACTGAACAGATGAACATTGTAATACTTGGGATGAGTGTGCTAAAGTGGACAGGAGAGAGAGACATCTGGTAAAGTGGAAGGCAGTAGGAAAAGAGGAAAGCCACATTAGTGATGGATTGATGTGACTGTGGAAGCCACAGTCCTGAGACTGCAAGACCAGAGCAGGGCTGTCAATAAAGAGGTGCCCTGGAGGCCTCTAATTCATAGAGTCACCGTAAGTCCAAGGTGACTTGATGGTAACTAAAACAAGTCTGCTCTCACAGATGTTCTTGCTCAGGAGTAACCCACTGGATTTCAATAGTAAACTGCATTGGACTGTACCTCATAGAACCATAGAGCTGGAAGAGACCACAAGGGCCATCAAGTCAAAACTCCTTCTGCCATTCAGAAATACACCATCAAAGCATACCTGAGAGATGGCTACCCAGCCTCAGTTTTAAAACCTCCAAAGAAGGAGACTCCATCACACTCCCACACAGAGTATTCCACTGTTGAATTGATCCTACTGTCAGTAGGTTCTTCCTAATATTTATGTAGAATCTCTTTTTCTGTAGCTTGAACCCATTGCTCCTTGTCCTAGTCTCTGGAGAGGCAGAAAACAGGCTTGCTGTCTCCTCCAAATGGCATCCCTTCCAATATTTAAACATTGCTACCATGTCACCTCTTTGACTTAACCAAGGACAGGTTTTCAAGGCTGAACAGGAATTCCAGCTGTCGTCTCCAGAGGTGTAGTCCAATGTTCAAACCCTTACACCATGCTGGCTCTCAGACTTCCTTTAGTCAGGCTTTAATATACCCTCCACATTTCCAACTTTGATTTTCATGGATTTGCTTATTTGCAAGTGTCTTCAACTCCTGCCCTCCACACTTCAGGTGCTTCTTTTCTGGGGGAATCTTACCTCTCGGTGGCTCTGATCAGACTGTGCAGCCCTTTAAAACCTTGCCTCTGGTTCTCCAGAGCACCATAATCCCTTTCCCAATGCCACCCCACACCCCACAAAGGAAATGGGCAAGGGAGAGGAAGTATAAGGCCACCATGCTGATCCACCCACTTTCCCGGGCCTGTTTTGGTTCCTGGGTGCCCACTCTCTCTATTGTGTCTCAGCGTCCTTACCACAGACACATTTATACTTTTTGATATTTGTGATTTTTCCACTTTTGCAAGGGTCTTGTTCTCCTTCCCCTAGAAAATGTGGAGGGTCAGCTGTATGTATAAAGCTTGTGCTCAATTACATGGGTTCAGATCTGCTAAGAAACCAACAGAATAACCTAGAGCAGTTACTGTCTCTCAGCTTGATCAACTGCATAAGCTAGCAGACCTCTGGGTTGGGCAGAGAATGAGGGAGGGAGAAAAGGAGGAGAGGAGAGGAGTGGAGTGGCACCCGCCTCCCCCCATCTTCCAGACTGGGGATGAGCCCAGCCCAGCCAAGCCTCTGAGGAGGGAGGGGGAGAGGCGAGAGGGAGTGGGCTCTCACCACAGCAGGAATGCCAGTGTGCCTCTGAGTGTGTACAGAGTGTCCCCTCTGAGCACGTGCGCCCGGAGCCCAATCACCCAATCCCAATTGAGTGGTTTTTATTTGGTATTTTGAATAGATCCTCCCTCCCCTGAGAAGGGATCACTCCTGACTGGCAGAAGCTCTCGCTACACCACTGCTGGTAACTCTAGAGTTACTGTACTTGATTTATTTGGACCTCAGTATTTATCTGAGGAGTAGCGGTACAGACTCATCTCCCTGGAGTTCCCTTATTAGGCCACAACCATCTCCTGGCAGAATGTAAGATCCCTCTATGAATGCTCCCCAGATTGTGTTCAAGGTTGCTGGAAAGTAATTCTTCACATGGACGCTTTGACAACCAAGTTATTTTCTCCCATCCTAGCCCATCTCACAGAGCTGTTAGAAGGATAAGAGCATGGCCTTAACTTACCAAGGTAGCTGAGGGCCAGCTGAGCCCCACTAGTCTATTTGAAGTTGTGGTGAATCCAAACCTCTCTCAGCCCAGGAATTTTGGAAATTACTTTAGACTACCCATCTTCTGGCTTAATTTTGTGCTGGAACAATAGTTGGTCTCCTGGGCTGGGAGAAACTTAGATTTGAGATAATTCAGCTCCTTCCTTACTGTGCCCCCCAACTCTTCTTTTGTCTGATCTCAGGCAGCAGACAAATTGTATTGGCAGATTCCTCTGCTAGCTGATCTCTTAGTTCAACCATCTTGAACACAGTCTGGGGAGTATTAGCTGATCTCTTCTCCCTTGATTCCCGAGCAGGAAAGTATGTTCTCTCCCGCTATCTGTTTGTCTGTTTGTCTCTTAGATCAGCTAATAGAAAGTGATCATGGCTAATAGAAAGTGATCATGGCAACACTAAGACAGCCTAGCCATCATAAGGGCCAGTTCTGTTGGTATTATAAGCTTTTGTCTATTCTTAACACACACACACACATTGACACATGTTTGAGTCTTTGAGTTAGAATTGCACTGTAAAATGGAAAGGCTCCATATATGTACAGAACCTTGAGTTCCTTGAAGGTAGGTGAACAAATTCTATTGGAATGTAATAATAGGCAATCAGAAATGTTTGTTTGGCTTCAACATTCACCTGTCTGGCTGGAAGTGATGAATGCGAAGTAACAGTCTGAGCTGTGACTGAGTTGGTTTTCCCTAGCTGGGTAAAAGAAATGATTCATAAAGCTCAGGATATGAGTGTATACTGAATCTATGGCAGAATAGTCCTTATTTAAAATGCATGAATGCAATAATAAATCCAGAGTCTATTTTTGCAGTTTATGCTTCTAACTTTTAAAGCATCGGTGAGAAAAGCTAGATCAGAGTTACAAAAACAAATGGCAGTTTATGGGGTCTTTAAGCCGTAGAATTTCTATTTGGAGGGCTTTTAATTTTGCCACTCCAATTTAGAAATCTCTGTTGGATCACTAAGAATTAAAAAATTACACAAGAGACATATATCTATTAAATGGAATATTTCTAAAAATAGTGATGCAAGGCACAGATATTCTTTTAGCGATTTAGATTGCTCTCTCTGTCTATGGCTCTCTCTCTGTCTATGACTGTGTGTGCGTGTGTGTGCGTGCACACGCATGTGTGCATGTGCTTGTGTTTTCGCTTGGGTTCTACAAAGTGATATTGGAGAAAAGTGTGACTTAGGAGGGGAAGAAAATCCTAGAAATGAACAGGTTCAGGTAGTGCTGATTTTACAAATATGTGAGAGCTCAGCAGAAATATCTCAGAACATTAAATATTAGCCTTAGGTTCCATCAAGGGCCAAAAAGGGAAGAACTGTTTTTGTGTATTTTCCTCACATGAAGCCTCATAAGAAAAGGCTACATTTTTGTTTGTTTGTTTCCACCAGGACACATAAAGCTCCAGAAAGTTTGAATTTTGTTCATGTTTATAGGACAAATCTTTCAATTCTACTTCCACAAAGGCTAACTGGAGAAGAGATTGTTGCCAGTTAGGTCATTTTCATACAAGGCTGCTATGTCCCATAATTCAGTTGAAGCAGTATCAGCAGCATAATTCTATATATACATACTCAAAAGTAAGCCCCCAGTGAATTCAAAAGGACTTACTTCCTGTTTAAGTATGTATAGGCATGAGACACGATGGAGGGATCAAAATCTCCAGCTCACTGAGTTTTATACTAAAAAGCAACTAAATATGGCTTCCTTGACATTTGGGGAGATGAAGGGGACAGGAGAAGGAGAGCCACCATGGTGTAGTAGTTTGAGCATTGAACTATGACTCTGGAGGCTACAGTTCAAATCCTCACTCGATTGTGGAAATCTACTGGGTGTGATAGATGATGGTTCAGAGGTCAATGAGCAATTGATTGTGCCAGGAACAGAGCCAGTGATAGAACAAACTAGCTTCCAAATACCCCCATCAGCTGAAAGACAAGCGGAGGCAACCAGCCCCAGAGGGAGAAGGAACCAGCAATGATTTAGAGGAATTAGGTACACCTTTGCCCCTGAGCTGCCGATCATGGAGGAGACAGAAACAAGAAGCTCAGAGGGAAGCCATTTTGGCAAGATTAAGAAAACAGAAAAGTGATAAGGAACACCTGTTGTCATCAGCTATATAAGTCTGTCAGCATTGCTTGCAGTTTGCTTATAGCAAATCACTATGCAAGCTCTCACAGCCCTTGTGTTCCAGCTTCCTTGATCCCTTTGGATGGGCTTTCTGGACTTTTTGGATGTGACCTTGACTTGGCTCAGCTCAGCATTTCCACTTGTTTGTTTGCATTTGGACACTCCCGACTGCCTTCTCCTCTTGGGCAACTACTCTCACCTCCCTTCCCTTGCTGGCAGAGAGTTGGACTCTGACACTGGGTGATCTTGGGAAAGTCACACTCTCTCAACCTCAGAGGAAAGCAAGGGCAACCCCTTCTGAACAGATCTTGCCAGGAAAACCCCATGATAGGTTCACCTTAGTGTCACCATCAGCTGGAAATGCCTTTAAAGTACACAGCGAGAAGAACAAGCGGAAGGATAGGGCACGAGCCATTTCCAACACAGTGTTGCCACAATTTAAGTTGATCTCATCTCAAAATTTGTATTGGGAAAAAGAAATAAAAAGCAACAAAAAGTACTACACAGTGCATCATCACCATGAGGTTGGTAATCATGTGTGATATTCAGCAATGGCATTTCAGTAGCACAAGGAAACTCATTTTAATCCTTCTACATATGTCAAATCCAGTACTTCTGTTTTGCTTACCTGTTCCATGAGGCACTGCACAGATCTTTACAGCACTGTTCAGCTAGGTGTTGCTTCCCATAGTTATTTTGCAGCTGGTTCCTGAATTCTGGTACAGCTTGCATATCCACTCACAGAACATAATGATTTGTCCACTAGCCTAACATTGCATAGAACCCAGTCAAAATAACCAGGCAAATAGTCCTGGTCAGAAAGATCCTCCATCATGATATAGTGGGACTTGAAAATTTTGTTTCCATCCTGGTTAATTATTGATTTGACAATAAGCTAATGTCATCGATTCATGAGTGCCTTCAGTACACATGGGTGGTGGTATTTTGCCATCAGCAGAAGTTATTTTTAAGAGGAGATTACTATGTGCAGTGTCAGTCAGCATTAATGTTGATATGTGATAGCATTAATAATATTGTTTATATCAGAGAGCTTAAGAGAAGAATAATCTCAGGGCAATTAATTGTCTAATTAGCAGAAGTGCCTAATTTGTTGTGTATCTGCCTCATGATCATGTTATAAAACCAGCTGGCATTATCAAGTTGGGAGACAAGTGCAGGCTCAGTGAAATGTTTGCCTCCAAATATATTAATTAAGCCAATCACTTTTAATTTTGCAAACGAGGCTCATTCCACATAAACCAAAATTTGCAAAAGTCCCTGGGTTCTAATGAGGTAATAGATCCTTCATTTGTTTACTCATACTCTGTGAGATAGAGGTCTACCAATTAACTAACCAAATATATATGTAGTAAGAATAAAATTAGCAGGTTACAGCTGAATAGATTGAACGATTGTTGTACTTTTTAAAACGGTTAACTTTGGAGTTCTGCAGAAGAGTAAGATTACTGTAGTAAGAATAAGATTAGCAGGTGATAACTGAGACAAGAAGCACCAGCTAAAATTCTCTGTTCTATACAGCCATTAAATGTCTAACAGCTCAGTTGTATTTGTCTTGTGGCAGGTCTAGGAGCAGCAAAGCTGTCCTCTGTCAGGAGATAGAGCTGCTGCTGTTGTGTGCCTTCAAGTCATTTCCAACTTATGATGACACCAAGGCAAACCTATCGTGGGGTTTTCTGGAGCTGTTTGTGTGTGATGTGCCCACGGTCACCCAGTGGATTACCATGGCCAAGCAGGGAATCGAACTCTGGTCTCCAGGGTCACAGTCCAATGCTCAAAGCACTGCACAGGCTGTCAACTCTGAGACACCTGAAGAACCAGCAAGTCAGCTTTATCTCTTGATGGGATCAGTTTTCACTGTTTTTCCCCCACCACCGTTACAGCATAATCAAATAAGTGACTTCTGTTGATATAAGTGACATATGCCGGGGTAAGTCAACAACAAGATTCCAGCCAACCAAAGATTACCACAACTGTGCTTTCTGAAAGTATGTTCTTGAATAAAGCTATTTGAAGCCATTCTGGGGGCCTGTGAAGCAATAGCTTACATGCAGTTGAGAAGCCAAACTTGATATCCAAAAATCCTGTGCTTTCAGATGGCACATCAACCCAGAATCATTTCAGTATTGTCTGCAGGAGAAGTAGGAGGGGTATTTTTGTGTTGTTTTGGTACAATATTTGGAGATGTTTTGTTTCAGCTTGTGCCTGTAAAAACGAGATAACATTTCTGTATTTTGCAGTTGTCTTAAGAAGCTAAATAATGTTGCACTGCAAGCTGATAAAAGGGCAGCAACAGCAAAACTGTTTCCATAGGAAGCAGAACAAAAGCGCATCAAATAAACAACCTAGATGAAGAGGCTGATGTTCATCTGTGTCAGCCTTACTATCTCTTCTCTTTTAAAAAGTTTGTCCTCTCTCCCTATATTTGCATTGAGCACATAATGGTGCATTAAAAATTCAGCACTTTGGAAGAAGACCAGTGTAGTCCTTAGGGGTAATAATTATAGGAAACAATGCAAACACCTGTTAGCCATTATATAAAGGCCCTGTGAAGTTTGTTGTATTGTCTCATTTGCACATAATTGCAAATGGCATTTGTAGTCTTTCGGCATCCAAATAGCCCTTCTAGTCAAGCATCCCCCAAATGTTAGGACTTCTCACCAGGAGAAAAGAATTAGTGGGGGGTGGGGGGAAGCTGGATAGGTGAGAGAATTTGTTTCATTTAAAGAATCTTGCATGGCTTAACCTCCCAAGAAGGTGTGTTCTTTTCTTCAAACCTAATCATCTGGTGCCTTTTTAACATCAAAAATCCCACAGTTCTAAACTTGCCTTTCTCTGGCCAGCAGCATCTGGCTGCCCGTATGCAACAAAAGGGTCGAAGCAGACTGCCATTCAGTGCATCCCAGTTTGCATAGCAGATGGAAATATTTAGCCATTTTGTACCACCTCGGTTTGTACCTTCCATTATCAAGTGATTGATATTTCCCTTCCCTCTAGCACTGTTATTTCCCAGAGTTATACCTTACTTAGAGAAATACGCAGTGGCATGTTATAAACATGAGCAAAAAGCAATAAAGTGACGTATCTGTATTACAAAGTAGTCATTAGCCATCTGTGGATACAGTGCTAATTGGGAGCAGCAAAATGCACAGGCACAAGACTGTAGAGTGTTGCCAATGATCCATAAGTGCAAAATTACTCTAAATCTCTCTAACCTTTCACTGCCTCATTTTATTTTATTTTTTGGCCAGGTAGTAGTAGTAGTGGTAATATACCTAGCATTTATAAACACTGTTCAAAGATTTTATAATTGAATGGCCTGCCTATTAAGGCTTACAATCTGAGATACTCAATACAGTAGAGAGAGAAAAAATCAAGAGTAAAAGGAAGACAAGGAAATGCAGCTATCAAGATACTCCAGATTGAATAGCTAATAAGTGGATTGTTCTAGAAACAGAGCTAACTTGAAAGAGTAGACTTTTTTGTCTCATCTTCTCCTGAATTGAATTACTGCCAGAAAGAATGGCTGCTGGCCGAGTTTAGAAGGAGGAGGAGTCAAATCCTGCTGATTCCAGCTTTTGATCCATGCTTCTTTAATAAGCATATTAATATTTAACATTATTCTTAAAGGTTAAGTTCTGGGACAATTGACAGCATTATGGTAAAGGGCTTCACTGATAATGGGCTTTGATTCAGAACTTGCAAATATTGTAATGAAAGCTAACACATGCAACAGGGGGGTCTAAGTTCAGTTCCCTTTGTAGTGACTGGAAAAAGAGGCAAGCCTTTAAAAGGGGCTGTGGAGAGACACCCACACTTTGCAGGGAGCGGAATTCTCAAACTCAGTTGAACAGCTGAGGTCCCGGAGACACTGCTTGATGTATTTTGTTTTCTAATAGTGTCATTGCTTATTGTTTATTTATCTGATTTATATCTTGCTTTTCTCTCAAATGAGATGCAAAGCAACATTTGAACATGTCCAGAAAAAAAAAGCCAAGATCAAAAGTCAATCTTTTTTTGTGCTAGATTTTATGTTTCCCAGATAGTTGTGAAATACAGTCTCACCAGGTCTCTAGCATATGCTGAATAATTGAAATGTTGTCACATGAAAAGTTGTCACATAAAAATACAAGGACTGGAATCCTATTGGTGACATACATGTATGTAATTCAGGGTTATATACATGCATGTTTTGTTTTGTATATTACACAAAGAGCTATTTGCTAGCTGCTTGTGAAATACCCCAAATCTTAAACAGTGTTCTTGGGCACACTGGTTATACTGGTCTTGTGGTGCATGTTGAAGATGCTCAAGTGCAACACTCTGCAAGTTTGTCACAAAATCAATCACATTAGTCTCTGAAGAAGCAGAGCCTCCTCCCACTGCCTTTGCACAAGCTGCAGTGGACCTTTCACATCATGACCATAGACCTGCTCAAAGGGTAAATAACCATGGCTTAGGCATGGGACGGACCTATAGGCAAACAAAAGCTGTGGTAGGATCAAGTCTCATTCATTGGAGTATTCATTCATGAATGTACATATCGTAGTCCCCGAGGTCATATTAAAACACTCTACCAACCCATTGGCTTGGTGATGGAAGAGGACCAAAGTAAGATGGTGCACTCCAAGTGTTTCTAGGTGTCATTGCATGACTTTGGACTTGAAATCAGTCTGTGCACCTGTCAGGATTTTTAAAGGTCACCCCACCCTTGCAAAAATGTCCATCAGAGCTATGGTCTTAAATGTGATTCTACCCAGTGGGGTGGCTTTTGGCCAACAAGTGCAAAAGTCTACAAACGTAAGCACATACTGTTTCTCTTGGCAGTTTTTCTAGGAAAAAGCCCTGGGATGTCTATTACCACTCTCTGGAATGAAACAGTTATGATGGGAAGTGATTGAAGAAGGGCTGCTCATGAGGTTTCCCAACTCTCTGGCAGGCCCCCAAGATCAGGCATACTCAGTAACATCCTTGCCCATCACCACCCAGTAGAAAGACTTTCCTAATCTGTCCATGGTCTGATTCATCACAGCATGTCTGCAAGGATTATTATGAGCAGGCTCAAGAGATTGGCTGAGGAGCTTAGGAACCAGTAACTGCTTCTGAGCATGCCAGTCCTCCTTATTGCCTTTCAGCTGAGCCTCTTAGTGTAGTAGGCCCCTGGCTATCACAGGTTTGGACTGCTTCATCACTGAAGGAGACTGGGCTTCTTCCCTTGCCATCTTCCATGCAACTTGAAGGTTCTGGCGTGCTTCCTGCTCTTTCTGAACCTGCTGTCACTCCTTTTGAGCCAACTGCTGCTCCTGGAGTAGAAGACTTTGATCAGGTTCCTGCTGCATTGTGGCAGAAGGTGATAATTGGTCTGATGCTGAAGCAGTCACTCCAGTTTTCGAAGCTGCTCCTCCTCTCTCATTGACATGTCAGCAAGTACATTCCCAGTTGTGATAGCCCCTTGTTGCAATTCTGCCATGTTATCCCCTCCAGGTAAAGGATGGGTTAATGATGTGTTGGGTTTAAGTTACATTCATTGGGCTCAACATCATATAGGAGCAACAGAGATCACAAGAGACAATGACCCAATGAGGATGACCAGTTGAGGAGAAACATGAAATCTTTGAGCTACTTCCAAGTGAGAAGCTATAAAACCTTGGAGTGTCACGAGAGAGAGAGAGACTAATGGAGAGGGGTACTACCTGTTTCACCTCACCAAGAAAGCTTGGTCAAAGGAGCCCAGACTCCCAGCTTCCCATGACCTTGCAAGACCCGGGGCACCACTGTATTGTAAGTAGAATAGGAATGTTCAGCTAGTCCTGTTAGAACTTAGGTTTCTTTTTAACCTTGGCTGAATAATGATCTAGGCTGTTTTTGTAACTTTGTGATTACTACTTAGTAACATTTGAAGAAAAGCACCTTCATGTATGAGATACCTTTTTGCTAATGTAAGGTCATTGGGAGAGCACTTTCATCTGTCTTCTCCCAGCAGTTGTGGTGCTGTTTGTTTCCTTCACCCCTCCCTCATTATCAGCCCATAAACAGTATTTCAGGTTTGTCACATGTGTGTTGGAAGCAGATAGAAGGATGTTGGAAGCACCAGTAGATTTGCTGTCTTGCTGCAGGTCTCCTAGCATTCCATTCTGTCCTTTACCTTCTTATGTGCCTTTCTGTCTTGCTCCCTATCACAACAACAGGTTGGCAGCGTATAAGGTTTTGCTTTGTTTTTGTGCACTCCATTTGTGGTAGTGTTTATCTGCAGGGTTATAATGATACAAATGGCTCAATATCAGAGAAGAGCCTTTTTGCATGGCATATCCACAAAATGAAATGTAACATACCCAAGGTCCTTATGTTGGTTCCTTACATTCCGTTTACAAACAAGGAGCAATTTGAAAATAGGAGCTATTAAGGATAGGAACATTGAGATAATCACAGCCATCATGTAACTGTTCAGCATGGATGACTATACATTAGTAAATGGATATGATGTCGATAAATTTATTCCCTCTCATTAGAGATGGGGCGGCAGCAGACATTGCCTTAGAAGCAATGTTAACACTGTCAAAACTGTCTGCTCCTGATTATTTGGTTTAGGGATTAATATCATGTCCTTCAATACAATTCAGAGAATGGCTTGTAAAATATAAAACTGTAATAAAACATACTAAGAACAGGGCAACCATCATAGCCTTTCAGGACATTTCCATTCTGGAACTGCTATTCATTCTTCTAGAATAGGCATCCCCAATCTTGGATGCCTAAGATGTTGTTCCTCTACAATTATATTTCTTTCCAGGCAGCAGGATCAGTGATGAAGAACACTGGCCATATCTTGGAACTCTAGGTTGAGAAGCATTTCTCTAGAGCACAGACAGTAGATATGGGTGGATATTCTCAGTACATTTGTTTGAAGAATGCTATTATGAAGAAAGTATCTGCTTCTTGCATGATACACCCAAGTAGTTAATTGCCTGTGTTTTTGTTTGTTTTGTTTTGTTCATTTGATGATGAACATGAGCCATGCAATAGTTCTGAGTACCATGTTGCCATAGAAGGATATTGTGTCAATTTACCTAGAAAGTATGTATATTAAATATATGTGCAGACTTGGTCTTTTCTTTGCAAGTGGGACTTAAGACATTTTTATTATCTTTTGTTTGAAATTTTACTATGCTTATTGGTTGATGGATGATGATTCATGGGTCAGAGGTATCCTGAAGTCTCCCTTTGGCTGTCTCCATTCTAGAGGAATGATTCTACGCTAACACTTTGTAAAAGTGTTTGGGCACTGCCATTTTTGATGAAGGGTATATAATTATGCAATGACCTGGTGGAGAGTTTTGACAAGCATTCTGCACAGACATTCTGTAGCATGCGATTTTATTTGTATGGCTGAGTCTTTTCCTTACTGATGTATTGAAAAACATTTAAAACACTCTAGAATAGAAACAAACTCTTTGCATCATTTTACTGAACATTCAGGCAATTCGTTATAACATTATGGGAACAGTTACATGTTTTTTTGGTTGTGACTTAAACATACAAATTACAATGTTACTGTAAATTTCTTCAACAAATATAACCATAAAAAAGTGAGCAACAGTCAGTGCTACTACCATTGAGAAACACAGTTAAGTGCAATGCAGAAATTAAAATTATGGAAACATATTCAAAGACAATCAAAATGCCAGGGTCTGGGTCATCTGTCTGTACACATTCCTGCTATTTTGTGGAACTCTTGCAACCGTGGACCCAAGCCTGCTTTACTGCTGAATGCAGTAAGAGGAATGGTCTTGAACTAATGGAAGGCAGTGGATTAGAAGTAAAGTTTCTCAGACACAGAGGAAAAAGTGGTAAAGCTGTCTAACAAAGGGAGTCCAACTTTTTATTTATTTATTTGTATCCCGCCTCTCCATATGGATCGAGGCAGCGAACAACCCACAAATAGCATGTATTTCAAAACATTTCTATACATGCCCCCAACAAGCTGGGTATTCATTTTACCGACCTGTGGAAGGATGGAAGGCTGAGTCAACCTTGGAGCCCAGCAGGATCGAACTCACAACCTTGTGGCTTGCAGTACTGGCATTTAACCACTGCGCCACCAGGGCTCCATTCTGTCTCTTATCCAAAATATGCAAAGCAGGAAATCCTGGACATCCCACAATCTCAGACATCAATACAATGTTGGAGGCATCTGCCTGCATGGACTCCATTTTTAGATCATACCTACCAGCATTCCAAGCTAATTATGGGGTGCAATTGATTTCCTGAGGATACTGCAGCCAGTTAATCATCTTCCACAGTATAAACTTCTTGCCACCGTCAACTGTTTTCTGCATTTAATTTCTT
>CAOLHI010002470.1:0-253747 GCA_948474755.1 Ctenosaura bakeri | reverse complement strand
TTAAAGAATGGTAAAAGCCTGTTCTACTCTCATTAAAGTGTTATGACTAAGTCTGTCCACATGGCACTTGTGACATTCTACAGAAATGCAAGTCTAACTTCAACTACTGGAAACATGAATGTCCCTCTCCAGGACTAGTTCTAAACAGGACCTTAAAATCCTGATATGTGCTGATATGTGTTCCTTAACACCAATGAATTAAAGTAAAAGTGGTCAGGTAAGGTGGAATACAGAAGGAAAAAGAAGATCACTTTACAAATGGGTTGACTCAATAAAAGAAGCCACCTCTCTGATCTTGCAAGTATGACTTTACTGTACTCTTATATCTGTGTAGCAGGGAAAAGATTTGTCCTCAGTCTTACTAAGGAGTTTGAATGCTGCAAACGATGCTACTCTATAAAAATAAGGAAAAAAAATACAATTGCCCATTATCCTTTCTAAGTATTGAGAGCTTTAAAAAACTAACATATGAAGGCAGCTTATGAGCACACACATCTGCTACGAACATTAAAAAATTTAATGGAATACCATACCTGTTTCTCTTCCTATTTGGCGTGTTCCAAGATTGATAACTGGGGTACCAAAAGCCCCTACCTCTCGCACACCACAGCTGCTGTTCCCAATCACACAACCAGCATGAGCTACTAACTGGATGAACTGGTCAAATGGAACATGCTTCACTGCTCGGAAATTTGGGTGGTGTTCAACACCTTTCTTCCTCATTACCCGAACCATTTCTTTGCTCCCTGTGGTTAAAGCAACCATACATTGTGTAATGAATTAACTGTATTTTGACAAAATGACTATTATTACCAACACTGTTATTACAAGCAGTATAACCTAACCATATAAACAGCAAATCTACTGCATTCAAAGGCCTGCCATAGCTGTGTATGGATGATCCTATATCAATCCCATAGAGTACCAATAGGATGCAGTTACCTCAGTTATTGTTCTTAAGTATCAGAAAATCTCCACCGTTGAAGCAAAACAATCTGGCAGACACAATGATCTATCATACAGCTATGCTTTGCAATTCAGTTTAATTACAGGCGTGTTCAATAGGTGTATTTTCAGCATTAACACCTAAACCAATGAACAACACAAATTAAGCACCTTTAATATCCACTGACTTCAACCTGAAAGTTAAAGCCTTGCTTAACCTTCTTCTAATCAAACTCATTGGATTTGAAAGCACTTAATTCTGATAGATCATGAAACCTTCTTTCTGAAAAAGAAGCTGCGAATCAAAACTTTAAAGTCTGGCAGCTTATAGAACTTCAAGAATTCATTATGTGCAATACAAAGACATAGTAAGAAAGGAGTTTTAGTGCTTCCATCCTAAGTTTTAAGGTCATTCAATAAAAGTCCATCACACTTGCCTGCATCAATATTTGGGAATAAAACCAATGTCCTCTTGTTAAAAGAGATGAGGGCATCCAAAGTCAATTCAAACATCTTTATGGAATGTTTAATATCTGTGGTCACTGGGTGCTGTAAAGCTATGATATAATCTTTTGGTTTTACATCCTCACCTGTGAAAACAAAGTAAAAATTAAAAAAATGTAGCTTAAAAGAAAAACAAGAACAGTTCTTGGACTGGAGAAGGAAACAATAATAATAACAATGATGCTGAAAATATTTCATCCAGGGAAATTACCCAAGGTTTTTTCCACCATGAAATAAGGTAGTTTCTTTTCCAAAGTCATTAATCACCTGGACCATTTCTTGCATTATCAATCCGCACACAATAAAGATACCATCAAGTTTTAACAGGGTACTTAATGAGGCCATCAATTACTTCTAGTACACTCATTTATCTGTTCAGGTTCTTGACAAGTCATAGCCTGAAGAAGCTAAGGTGTGCTCATTTACTTTTAAAGGCAGAATTTGGTTGTCTTGTTTATCTGTGGTACAAAGGGCAAGGAAAGGAAGAAAAAGACATGCTTTGATTTATCCTAAAAATAAAATTAAAGATAAAGCTTCCAAGCAGTTTGCTCCCCAAATACAGATTTCAAATTTTAAAATATTTCTTTACAAATGCCAAAGAAATGAATTAGTTGATTTGGATGCCTACAATAAGCTAGAAATCACTATAGTATGTGCTGCTGTTACCCCAAAACGTGGGTGACTCAAGGGTCCACCCACGGTCAGTGCCTCTGTGAAATGGTGGGGAATATTAGCTCAAAGATGTGTACGAGAGGGGGGGTAACCTTATGAGATCTTTTACACCTATGTCCACTGGTACTAGTGCAGGGAAAAACCATCTAGAGATCCAAAACTGAGTTTATTTGCTTTACTGGGGGAACTGCAATCATGCACATGAGATCCAAGCAGTCTTACACTCACACAAGGCTAACTGAAGGAAAAGAGATGAAAGTTTTGGGCAGAGTTTAGGGCGAAGAGGGTGATATTTACCAATCCATAGAGAAGCAAAGAAGCAATGTGGCTTAGACTAGGTGTCCAAGGACAGTACACAATCGGAAATTGGAGCAGCAGAGTGACGACCAACAACAAGTGTACTGCGAGCTGACTAACCAAAAACTGGGGTTTAAATACTCTTTTTTTCTGCCTGGAGGGCAAAGGTGTTAATGGCTCCCTGGGAGAGTAAACAATGGAGTTCAGAAGGTGGGCAGTGGGGTTCAGAATGAGCTAATGGTCTTAGCATTAGGTGACAAAGGGCTAATGGCAATCTTGGTAGCTTCTTAATTGTCAGACAGGTAGGGGGACAAAAGGAAAGATGGCTGGTCAGAGGGAGAGAAGCTAAGACAATCAGCTGTCATGTGGGAACATCGCAGACACTGTTGTCCCTTAAAGGTTGAGTCATCAAAGGCTAACTGTCAGCCCATTGCTGCTGGCGTTTCCTGGTGATTTCCTGAACTATAACCTGGCTATGCCTTGAGGTCTTTCCTGACCTGATGTTGTAACGCACATGTTCGGCCAGCTTTTCCTCTGAGTCAGAATGGCCATGCAGCCATAGCAGAGTATAATTTATATGTATGTCAATTAATATTTGCCAATTAAACCATATCAAAGTGTGGGGGTGTGCAGCCTATTAACACTGTTAGATTTTTATTACTCAGGAAACACTGTGCTGCCTTATATTCACTGTTTTGTGGGTAAAACCTGTACTGTCCCATGTACACTCCCAAATACTAATAGAATTCACCTCAAACTCCCTCCTGTCTACTCCTCTAATCTGCATAAATGAACAGCACCCATTTACAACACACAATCTAAAGCACGCTTGTGCAACATGTGGCTCACTGAAACCTGTCAATTATGAGAGTAGACTCATTATGGGCTATATAAACACTGAATGATCAAATATTTGACAGGATACAATACTGCACTTAGTGAAACTGCACTTAGCTTGGTGAGTCAAAAGTTGCTCATTGTACATACAAGCAAGACACCTACCTAACCACATGCGGATAATGCTCATATAGTCTTTATTTTTGGCAGACAACAATTTGTCATAGGAAGGGCAGCCCGCCAAGAGGATCCGGTCATGATCTTCACACATAGATATCAAATGCTGCTCTGCACTTCTTGTACAACACACATGGTAATGTGCCAATTTGGTTATGGCATGCCTGATGGAGTCATCTATGGTCCCACTGACTTCTCCACCTTCAATGTGAAGAATTCGAATGTTCATTAAGGCTGCAGATGTTGCCAGTGCAAGGGCATCAAACCGGTCTCCATGGACTATCATTATGTCAGGCTTCAGGCGATTGAGGACATCTGGTAGCTTGACCAAGGCAAGGCCAACTGATTCCACCATGGCCGCCTCATCTTCTCCTCTCACTATTGTGTGTAATCTGGTGTGGATGTCAAAGTCATCCTGCTCAATCATACGATAAGTGTTGCTTTAAGGAGGAAGAGAGAAAAGTTTTTAGACTGTAATGCCACATACCTTTAGATCCAGAGGTTGGACCAGGATGTAGCCATATCTAGCACAGATCCACTGAAATCAAAGAGATTTAAACTATACTCCAGAAAAAGGCAGAAACTTGTTTCAGGGGTTCTTCATTATTGTAAAGATGGGAAAGCAGCTCTGTTACAGACAGTTGACATGTTAGAGACATAAAGCTTTCCTAATTTAAATAACGCACAGTTTAGCACGAAACAGCAACAAAAACAGCACAATATACAAAAGCCGAGGAAGGAAACAAGTGAAGAAAGGCAAAAGCAAATGGAAGGCTGGGATGGCAGTGATGACGAAAGGGTGGCAACAGTGGCAAGAGAACATGGGTTGCCAATGCAGAAGGCAATATTCATAAAACAAATACACTGCACTTACACCTGACCCAGAAAGGCGAAAGTTTGTACTTGCCCTCCTTTCTTAAAAGACACAGCTTACTACTACATGTTCTCCACTTTCACAAAACAACACCAGAAAGATAGGTCAGTTCATAGCAACTTAATAGGTTTATGTTATTTGCAAACACTCTGAGATACGTATACACACATACACACACACACATACTGATCTAGTTAATTACTGGTTAACGCCTGCACAATGTAAAAACCGTTACACAATAGTCTAAGGCTGTGCTGGTGCATTATCATAATAGGTTGTTAATCTTTCATATTTTCAGACTCTAATACTAGAGTGTTCATCTAACTGTGTCAGGGAATATCAGAATGCACTATCATAACTAATCAAGGGATTGTGTTCAAAGCTATGATAAAGTTTAAATGATAGCCCCATAACATAACTGAAGTAAATGGAAAAAATATCCATCATTTAAACAACTCTAAATGGGTGAATAATGATTCAATAAATGGTCTGGGAGGACTTGATACTATACTGTTTGTGAAGTTCAGTAGATGTGCGTCTGATCCTGTTGACATGAGACATGGATAGGGGACCACTGGGAGCTCTGTGTAATCCTTTAATGAGGACAAATATGTTAAATAAAACAACACTCTTACATCCTTTGTAAATTAAAGGAATTTAACAGTTTTTGGTTGCACACGTGAAGTCTGAACTGCACTAACATCTGTTTCAACTACCTTAAGGATTCGTATTGTGATCAATCCGGCATGAAAGAACGATCTTGAAAATTTCCTCCTTCACCCAATTCATTATAATGGAAAGAAACAACAGTATTCTTCTTACCCATAGTCATCAATCAGGTGGGATCCAAGAACCACCACATCAAGCTCAAAGAACTGTGGCTCTGCCTTCATGCCAAACATGATAGGTGCCAATTTGGAATAATCAGCTCGGTTGCAAGTAGCAACGCAAACCCGAAGTTTCCGGTTGTTCCCATTCTTCTCCATTATTTGCTTTTGCTTCTGCTTAGACAGGTTCTTGAAATATAGTTCCTGTAATAATACAAGATAGGATATAACTGAAACACTATACACTAGGTCCCAGTGTGGTGTACCAAAAAGATTAACTGGACTCAGGATAGGGAAGAAGTGGGTTTAATCCCCCTTTTGACCACAAAGTTAATTCACTTATTCTGGGCCAATAGCCTCAAGGGCTGTTGCGATAAGATGAGGAGGGGGCTCCTTAGACCAAGGGTGGGAAATGGTGGTCACAGACCCTTCACAGAGTTAGCCTCCCTCATTCCCAAGACATTAGCTTTGCGCTTCTCCATGAATGGATACACAGAATCATAGAGCTGGAAGAAACCACAAGGGCCATCGAGTCTAACCCTCAGTCATGCAAGAATACACAATCAAAGCATGCCTGACACATGGCCATCCAGCCTCTGTTTAAAAACCTCCAAAGAAGGAGGCTTCATCACACTCCGAGGCAGTCAAATTGCTCTTTTTTTTTTTAATTTTTTTTTATTTATATAACTGAATCACAAATACAAAACAAGAAAAAAAAATTAAACACCATGTGATATACATAATAGTGAATTAAAAAAAAATTTTTTTTCTTTTTCTTTTTTTCTCTTCTCTTAAGCAATACTAACTTTCATTGTTATTTTGCACCTTTACCCTTAAATTTATAAATCTGTCCAACTGTTATAATTTCACATTTAATTCAATATTTTTCACATCCCCTTTAATCTATTTCTATTGTTAATTCTTTTAACTTTTTTTTTAAAAAAACATTAACATCACTTATCCATTTAAATCTATAAATCACAAGTTTGACACACACACCTACTAAGAATTTCAAAATATACAACATAAAAGAAAAACAAAACTAAAACTAAAAAATACCCACCCCCCAGAGCCAACTTTTTATTTAATCCACTTTCCAAAATTGCCATTCTTCTTTTGACAGGGTAGTATTACTATCTCTTTTCAGAACTTTATCCAAAAATATTTTCCAAATTTCTTCAAAATCATTCCCTTTAACCAAACCTTTCATAAGCCTAATTCTACATGTTAGTTTATCATTAATTGCAATTTTCCACACTTCTTTATACCATTCCTCTATTTGAAATTTTTCATTTGCTTTCCATTTTTTTGCTATTATTAATCTCGCTGCAGTTAACAAATTTGTTATTAATTCTTTCTTTACTTGAGTACACTCAACCTTATCATATATAGACAACAATGCAATATTTGGACATACTGGTATATCTGCTCCTATAATCTTTTATCTCTTTAAAAACCTTTTGCCAAAACTCCATTATCTTATTGCAATTCCACCACATATGCATATATGTACCAATTTCTTGACATCCTCTCCAACACAATCTTGAATATTTCTCATCTATTTGATTTAATTTCACTGGAGTCAAGTACCATTTCCACACTAATTTATAATAATTCTCTTTTATTCTTATTGATAATTTTTTTAAATGACGTTGTTTCCAAATTTTTCTCCATTCTTGTATATCTATATTTTGTACTATCTCTTCCTCCCACATTTTTCTAAGAAAATCCTCTTCTTGTTCTTTTGCTAATATTTTATATATTTCACTTGTAATACCTTTTAGTATTTCATTTTCTTGCATATTTTCTCTTTGAATAATAATTTGTTCAAATTTAGTATATTCTTTAAAATCCTTAACATATCTTTTCATACTCTTTGTCCATTGCTCTAATTGTATATAATTTAACCAGGATATTTTAGTTTCCTGCAATCTCTCTTTCATTCTATCTTTATTTATCATTATTTTCATCCAATCTTTTAATCTATAAATTTTTTGTTTTTTTATTTCTTTCTCTATTATTTCTCTTAAATTTATTGGAAATTTTTCCATCATCACTATCGGAGTTAATATTGATATATTCGGTAATAATTTTCTTTTATTTTTTTTCCATATTTCTATTATATTTTTTATAAAAGGATTTTCTATCTTCTCCATTTCTTTCTTTGAAAAATTCCTAAAAAATATATTTTCTAATTTTGTCTCAATATTCATATCTTCTATCTCTAACCAATCTAAATTACCCTTTCCTGAAACCCCCTCTATGATATATCTCAATTGATTTGCATAATAATACCATTTTAAATTTGGAAGTCCCAGGCCACCTTCTTTTTGACTTTTATACCAATATCAAATTGCTCTTAACTTCAGGAAGTTCTTCCTAATGTTTAGATGGAAGCTCTTTTCCTAAATTTTGAAGCCATAGCTCCATGTTCTAGTCTCTGGAGCAGCAGAAAACAGGCTTGCTCCATCCTCCATAGGACATTCCATCAAATATTTAAACATAGCTTTCATGTCACCTTTTAACCTTCTCTTCTCCAAGCTAAACATACCCATGCAACAATGTACCATAATGAATATACAAGAACAGTTAGCTATGTGAAACAGCCTGTTTATTTTCTTTGTGTGAAGTTTGGTTTTCTTATGCAGAGTTCTTTCACAGTCTGTGAAATAAATACTTGCCCCATGTGCCAAGCAGATTCTTTACAACCTAAACTTTAGATACAGGCCCCTGTTAGACCAAGTATGAAAAACTTCAATACGACTTTGTAATGGAATTCTGCACATTGCCAGAATATATTTATATTTTCCATGATAAAGTTCATACACACACACACACACCCCTCTGGTAGAAGAGGAGAGCTCATTTCTTTCCACTAAGGATTTGAATAAGACTTTTTTTCTCCAGTTTGCAGAAGATGAAAACTAGATCAACTGGGATTTTAAAAAATTAACCATAAATTGAACATGCTCTGTACATTCAATTACCATCGGCAGTAAATAAATAGTTACGCAGCAATTATGATAACTTGGAATCTGATTAAACCAAACCAAATTTTTGACTTAACACCCAGCACAGTATGGTGATTTGAGTGCTGGACCAGGGCTTCTGAAGACCACAGTTGGGATCCTCACTCAGCCATGGAAGCCCACTGAGTGACCTTGGGCAAGTCACATTTTCTCAGCCTCAGAGGGGGGCAGTGGCAAACCTTTCTGAACAAATCTTGCCAAGAAAATCTGTAATAAGTTCACGTTAGGATCACCATAAAACAGAAATGACTTGAAGGCACACAACAACAACACTTGATTAAACAAAATGGCAGATGGGGCAGTCCAGAATACTATTAAAGGAAGAGACAAGGTGTATACTCAAAATTTTATCTATTTACTGAATGGGACTTTGGCAGTACTTCAAAACGAGGGTATTATCAACAGTCACTCCTAAAACACCAGTTGAAAAATGAATCATTGTTCTATTAGTTTTCACAAAAGTATATTTCAAATTTAGTTGAAAACTCTGTTTTCAAGAGATAAAGAAGCACACCTACTGGCTGTCAAGACTGTGACATCACCACTCCCCCTAAGAGAAGTTATTTTTGGTAATGGAGTTGAGATTTTATTACTTGTCTTTCATTGCTCTTTGTTCTTAGTCCTTCACATGGCCAGTAAGGGGAGCGGCCTCTACCAACACTGAAACCTCTCAATACCATCTTAACCAACCGCATCTCAGACAGAATGTAGGCCCAGGACTCTAACATTATCACAATTTTTTCTCTGTATAATTTTTAACATCTTTGCCTGATGAAGAAGCAAGTGACTCTTCAAAAGCTTTCATAGTTTATGGTATTTCATGCTTTGGAGTTGGCCCAATATTGCTATTTGCTATTTGTGGATTTTGTCGTATTTTGCTGCATGGTTACCCCTGAACGTATTTTCCCTCAAGAAATTTTAGTGCTTGTTCCATTTTTTTAGGGGAGGGGGAGAGGTCTTGTTTCTAACATCAATACTTCCTCAGTCCCTGAAGCATGAGAGATACCACATTAGTGCACAAGTGTGTCACAGTCTTTAAATAAGAGGAAGGGGGCTCTCTTCTTCCAGCTACTGTCAATGAGCTAGGCTTTAGTGTATCTCCCCTGCCTTTTCTGATACTTGTGTGTATCCCTTTTTGTACACCACAAGAGCCTTGTCTGAAATAGGAGACCTTCTGAGGATGAGAGGGCTGTAGCCCTTATCTTGGTGGACAACTGGAGGGAGGAGCAATGAAGAATTATCTTTTTCTTCAACTCCATCCGTGAGGGATGGGGCAGTAAAAATGATGCAGAACAGATGGCAGGGAACAGCATCCAGGATAAGGCAACTAGACTTCATGTTGTCCCCTCTGTATATAGTTTGATAACCTTCATTCTCCCTGCATGGGGGAACCCTAGATCATGGGGCAAAGGAGACGAGATAATAGCAAGAAGACATCCCTTCAGAAAAAGCCAGTATCCGCATTTCAGAAGCATTTGACCAACTTTCGTTTAAGCCATTTCCACACTAGACTGTTATAGCGCTATGATTCCACTTTCAACATCCTATGGAATCCTGGGGTTTGCAGTTTAGGGAGGGGTCAGGCGGCCCCTCCACAAACTGCAAACCCCAGGATTCCATAGGATGTTGAAAATGGAATCATAGCGCTATAGTGCGGAAATGGCCTTAGTGGTATTATGAACACTTCAGAGACACTGCACATCTCCGAAGACGCGCTGTCTTTGAGGTGAACATTCTTTTACAGAAGTGGCCAAAACCAGCCAACAACTGAAAGGTATGGCTTTTAACACCCCACTTAAATCCTTAATCAAGAAAGATACCACTAATAACCTTACATTAACTCTGTCTGTTGCGATCTTCCTTCTCTCCCATGCACACAGATGTTGTAACATTCTCTTTTATGATCAGGGTTAGTGTACTGTACATGCAACAGAGAAAACTTATGTATGGTACATCACCCATCAGGAGTATTAAAAGGTTTTTTTCTTTGTTATCCTGTGTGTGTGTGTGTACTTTGTACATATTTTGTTCTTATATTTCTTTTTATATATTTATAAATAATAATAATAGCAGTAGTAGTAGTAGTAATGGAATACTAAAAGGTGCTACACCATAAGGATGATATTCCATATGTACATTACCTAATTAATAATAACAGTAACAACAAGAACAACTACTTCTTCATACTTGCATTTTGCAGCTGTATCATAACAGTTTTACTTTTAAGAAAATGTTTTGAGATACATAATTAAAGAGAACACTTGCAGTGTGCACCACTTTATTGTAGCCATGACTGGATTTTCATGAAATTTAAGTTACTCCTTCTGCTATCCAACAATCTTTCGCAAAAGGTTTGAATGTACTACTACTTTCTGAACCTGGTCAAATTTTTGCTCGTGCAAACTTTTCCAGAAATGAAGAAAAGGGAAGAAGAAATGGACTACAACGCAGGGTGAGGGTGGAGAATGCACTCATAAATAACATGGAATCATAGGAGTTGAAAGGGACCACAAGGGCTATCTAGTCCACCCCCAGTCATGCAGGAATATTCAGTTACAGCAGTCCTGACAAATGGCCATCCAGCCTCTGTCCAAAAACCTCCAAAGAAGGCAAGTCCACAACCCTACAAGACAGACTAAAAGCTCTTCCAGTCAAGAAGTTCCTTCTAATGTTTAGGTGGAATCTAAACAGGAATCCACACAGAAGTATTTGTTACACATGAGTATGTATTTCTTAGCAGTATCAAAACAACATTTTATAAATAAGAAGGGGTCATTAGTAAGCACTACCTTCCCAGAATCATTACTTACAGAATGCCACCCTTCTACTTTCAGGTCTCTTACCATTTTTTTCTAAGTGGGAGGAGAGAAAGAGAGCAAAAACAGGCTGAAGGTGTATTTATCTAAGACAGAATCCCTCACTCTGTCGAATACAACATCCTATCTAGATCCCTGTGGATCACAACACTGGTAGATTTACAGTAAGCTCTGTGAATTATCAAAATATTTGTGGATTTACAGAAGCCTTTTGAACTTCAACAGCCTTATGAATTTTCTTTATTGGATCCTGTACAGTTGATAGATCTTTTTTCTTTTCTTTTCAGACTAGGTACTGTATATTATGGGTGTTTATTTACATTATATGAATACATTGTTTTCTATAAATAGTCATCTCACTTCTCTCATTTATTTACTCATCATTAATTAAATAATTATATCAACTAAGTTCGTGAGTTTATGAGTTGATTTAGAAGTAATTAAAATGGTACATGGCCTATTATTGATGTGAAGCTAAGGAGACAGGTTATACATACTACTGCTAAGTTTCTTAAATTTAATCTCTTGCAACTGTTTTTGTTATGTCCCTTCAAGACGACTCGGACTAATGATAAACCTATCCTAGGCTTTTCTTGACAAGGTTTATTCAGATGAGGTTTGCCTTTGCCTTCCCCTTAGGCTGAGAGAGTGTGAGCTACCCAAGATCATCCAGGGGGTCTCCATGAGTAGTAGTCCTACATCCAAACTTTCATAACACGCTGGCTTTCCCTTTTTGTAAAAGCAGTTTTACATCTGGGATTCCCTCCCAAAGGTAGAGTTGAGGTTTTTTTCCTCTTCCTTCTCCTCACTGTTGTTGTTGTGGGCTTCCAAGTCATTTCCAGCTTAAGACACTCTAAGGTGACCTTATCATAGGGTTTTCTTGGCAAGATTTGTTCAGAGGGGTTTTTGCCCCTGCTTTCCTCTGACTTTCCCAATGTCACCCAGTGGGTTTCTATGGCTGAGCAAGTATTCAGACCTGGTATTGCAGCCTCTTAGTCCACAGCTCAAACCACTATACTGTGCTAGTTCTATTTCCTCCCACAAACTAAGAAATGTCTGTTTAACTTTTGCTTCGTTATCCAAGGAGGCAACCGTTGATCTATAACTAACCAACTAGTCTCCACCTGCAGTTTCTCAATCAATGCACACATAAACAATTTCCAGGAAGCAAAAAGCTCCATTTTCTCACTGTTTAGATTACAAGCATAAAAGGAGGAGAATTTCACACCAGTATCTTTCAGTTGCTCAAAAAAAGGCTGTTTCCTATACTGTAATAAACATGAAACAAATTCTAAAAACAAAGGCATCAACTGATCAAACCTTCTAATGAAAACTTCCTATACTAGAAATCATGTAAAGTGACGGCAGTTATTTTAATTTAGTTATTTTAATTGAAAAGGACCAAAACAAACACACAGCAGGCTAGAAAGTCTGAAAGAGCATTTATAATCAAATTTTAAAAAATCTAGTCTAGTTATACAACAAAGTATCAAGATGGTGCTCTTAAAGAGTACAACTAAACTTAGAAACATAGTTTTTTCAGGTTCATTTACAACAGATTTTCCAGTCATTATGGACTTTAAGGACCACTTACATACTATAACTTTCCTTTGCTCCAAGTGCTGCTTTTTCACAAAGTAACTTTAAAAATCAGAAGAAATTTTTTTACATTAAAATCTGTTTTGGTAACATCTAAAGCTATGGTAGCAAGCATCATTTTGGACACTGCTATCAATCATTATATCTTATTTTAGCACAAAAATGACTTACCTTCTATCTTCCTATATATCACAATGAAAGAGTAAATATTAGCTTTTATCAATAGTTGCACCAGATTTATAGTTGCACTTCCTCTTGCACAACACTGAGCAATGATTAACTTATTGCTCTGTCTAATAGTTTCATACTCTCTCAGCTGAAACAAGCAGCCATAATAATTAAGTAAGAAAAAAAAATCTCTCTTAGTGAAATATGAGGACAAAGAGTTAGGGCAATTTAAATGCCAAAAGAGCAAAAGAATGCAATGTCAAGTACGGTAATAAGGAACCGAAATCTCTGCAAATTAAGAAACCAGGTCATACCTGAAACCAGGTCAAATATGAAAATGAGATGGCATTCCTCTCTGAGTGTAAACTCATGTAATTACTATTGGGGTATGTGGAGAAGAGATGTTCTTTAAAGCCATAAAAGCATATTGCCCAATTGCCTCATTGTTTTCAAGATTCACAATCAGAACCTCTTTCCTTTCTTATTACCTTACAATGTAGTACAGCTAACACTATAGAACTGACCACTTGATTAATTATAGCCTTGTACAAGACACAGAGCCAGTGTGGTGTAGTGGCCTGAGAGTTGGACTGTGGCCCTGGAGACCAGAGTTCAATTCCCCGCTTGGCCATGGAAACCTACTGGGTGACCTCAGAGATGTCACACACTCTCAGCCCCAGGAAAACCTGAGATAGTTTCACCTTATTGGTTGCCATAAGTCAGAAACTACTTGAAAATACGTAATAACAACAAGAACAACAGGGTTTTGTTTTGTTTTTTACTCCCCAGCTAAATTTTTCTACGTATCTGAAATGTCAAATACCAGCAATTCAACTGCATTTGGAAAGGGGAAGCATCAAAGTAATCTAGTAGGCTATTTGCTTATGATGTTTCATTTGCACCTAAATCATAATCAATATGCAGTTTCCAAACCTTCTTTTTGAGGCAGGGTCTTTAAGACTAGGACAGGAAGAAATTCAGCATTTGAGGAATGTTCCCAAATCTCTGAACAATTACAACAGAGGATCAATGGGGTCAGCGGAGGGTGCAATCTACACCAAGGCTGAGCAAGTTCCAGGTATAAAGTTGAAGTGAGCAGAAAAATCTCATCTGCAACATTTTTAATGAAATGTTGATAATCATCCTTTTTTGAACATTTGAAAATTCAGGATATGCTGTAATATGTCACTCCATCATTGCTTTTGTTATATGTCTTCAATTACTTTCCGACTTATGGCAACACTAAGGTGAACCAATCAAAGGGTTTTCTTGGCAAGTTTTGTTCAGAGGAGGTTTGCCAATTTCCTTCCTCTGAGAGAGTGTGCCCAAGGTCACTCAGCAGGTTTCCACAACTGGATGGGGATTCAAAGCCTGGTTTCCAGACTCATAGTCCAACACTCCAAGCACTATACCACACTGGCTCTCATAGCTATTATATTAACATTCATTTTTGCACATATATAAATGTTTACATGTTCAAGAAATTTACTTCAATATTCGCTTGTTGAAGGGCATTTACTGTGTGATATACAAACACAGCTTCCAACACACACACGTGATTTAGTGATCACAGCAAAACGGTATGGGTAACCTGTTCTGAGAGAGCAAGTGTGGAATGAGCGTTGGACTATGACCCTGGAGACCAGCATTCGATTCTCCTCTTGGCCATGGAAACTCACTGGGTGCCCTTGCACATGTCTTATTCTCTCATCCCCAGAAAACCCCATGTTAAGTTTCCCTTAGGATTGCCATAAGTCAGAAAGGACTTGAAGACACACAACAACCACCACACCAACCTGTTCTGAAATTTCAGTTTAGATGATCTGGAAATATTTGCAACAGAAAGCCCATTTCTGAGGCATCAAAAGCAAGAGACAACTTCCAACTGTATAGTCTTAAAATTGAAAACATCATGGCCTCAGTCTGGAGCATATTATATAAAGACTGTCTTATTTTTTTAATTCTGTTGTAAAATATTTCTGGTATACACAATATCACTAACATCGCATTCCTGACCATTCTCTCTGTCCTGAGCATTTCAAGGACTTTCAATCCTTTAACTCCCACTGTCCATTTTGAAAGGTAAACATCTGTGTTATCAGCCACTGCACAGGCTGAAACATCTAACTAAACAATTTCATGCTTATCTTGGTTTGGGCAATCACAAGTTTACCTTGAAATGTTCATGACTGATTGGATCCAGAATCCTTGTTCTGTGCAGCACTATCAATAGTTTCCCACACATTTTTTTCTTCTAGTAGTAAAATAAGTGTTCCACACAGCACAACAGAACAGAGTTTAGAAAAATTATTTTGACTACAGCTTTCAGAATTCCCCAGCTAGCATGTTATAGTCCAAAAAGTACTTTTTCCCAGCTTTGGAACAGAACCACTGTGACAGGCCCTGTGACAGTTCACCAATCTCATAAGGAGCCCTGTCTTAATCACAACATTTACACTGATCATTTACAAAAATAAACTGTAACTTTTATTTAGATAACAATTACAATAAAATATTAAAGTTTATATGCAGGTCAAAGTTTATGCATTTCTTCAGTGCACTTTTTAGACAGTTTACTCTCCTGGCTGACTGAGCGATTCTACTCTTGCTAGGAATCTCACTGAAGGACTGAACGTCAATTAGTACTTGGCTTTATATAATAACATTTCTCTCAGCCACTAGCCCTTCCCACATACTGGGTCGGGTTTGTCTCTTGAGGAGCTATTCTGGCTGTCTGTAATACATTTTCAGGATGACGTGGCATGTCAGATTGCCACATCCCCAGAACTTTTATCACAGTCACCCTCCAAAAAGGGAAGGAAAATTGACATAGTGTCATCTAGCAGTTTTTGAAGGGACTGAATAGACTGATGTATCTAGCCCTGGAACGCTGCAACACCTTCAATGACTTGCTGTGACCCTTTCACAAATACTTCGTAGATAAAACTTATCTGGCTTCTTTGGACTGAGGTCCAAATTAAGGTTAGAATCTACAGGAATGACAGACACATCACCCAGTTGATTCTGATAAATGAATATCATCTTGTTCAGCCTAATAAAACGCACAAGTTGCATGGAGGAAGTCAATCACCAACTTACTAATGATTATTATGCTTCCTTGCAGGAGAGGAGGTTGCACCATTAAAGGAAGAGCTATGAGATCATTATTAAACCATTTGTGAACGCTGCCAACCTAGGTAATTATTACCTACTGTCCACCCTCCACCTTTGTGCACTTCACTTTCATGGATTTGAGTATTTGCAAGTTTCTCCAAACCCTGCCCCCACTTCAAGCATTTCTTTTCTGGGGGAACTTTGCCTCTCAGTGTCTCTGATCAGGCCATGTAGCCCTTTAAAAACCTGCCTCTGGAGAGAGCTAGAAACTGAAACTATAAAAGATACAATGATAGTTTGAGCGCGGAACATTGGCCATGAGATCAAGTTGGAACATTGGAAAAAAAGTTGGGAGGATACTCAGAAGTTTACCCTGGCACAGAATTTAAAGGAAAATCATATTAAAATGTTGTACAGGTGGTATCTAGATCCGGAGAAATCGAGTAAGATTTATAAAATCAAAGAAAAGAAATGTTGGAAGTGTGACAATGAATGTGGTACCTTCTATCATATGTGGTAGCAATGTGAAAAAGGAAAAAAGTACTGGAAGAAGATTCATAAAACAATCATGGAGGTTCTGCAAATAAAGATACCACTAACACCAGAGATCTTTCTATTGAATATGTTGCATCAAGTCAACAAAGAATATTACAAACATAAAAACAAGATACTTTACATGATCACAGCAGCCAGAATAATATATGCTAAATATTGGAAAAGAAATATAATTCCGGAATTGGAAGAATGGCTAATGAAAGTATAAGGGTATGTTTCTTTAGAAAGCCTATCATGAGCAATGAAAGGAGGAAGAAGGGGAGAAAAAGACAATGAAATGATGGAAGTTAAGAGACATATAGAGAATAATTGGGTAAAGATTTGCCAAGAAGAATAAACTGATCAAGATATGATAGCGAGGAAGCTGAAAATGACATTCAAGCTAAGAAATGTATTGTCAGAGGCCAGTCAACAATATCATTAGGTATAGAGGTAACAGATATAAGAGAGAAAGAACAACCAAGTAAAAGAAAGTAGGAAGTGAAAGGCGACGGAAAGCTAAAAAGGATAAAAATATAGAATCCTTTGGGGTGAAAAAATGAATTATAGATAAAATGGAGGAGTGTATATTTAAGCGTTATAAGTATTGATAGTATTTATATAGAATGTTAATATAGAGACAACGAAATATAAGTTTTTTTATACTATCAAAAAAATGGAATATGTCAAGAGTGAAGATGTATGTAAAAAGTGTGAATTTTAATTAAAAAAAAAACCTTCCTCTGGTCTTCCTCTTCCTCTACCTGCTGCTGCCTAGCTAGATACAGATGGATCACAACCTAATTTCTTAGGACCACAAACCCTGACCATACAATGCACTCACTGACTGAGACTCTAGTGTATATCCAAACACCAATAAGAGGTTCAGTTATAAGAATATGGAATTGTGTCTTTTCTACAGCAGCATACAGGTTACAGAATTTCCTCCTAGATGATGTTAAAATTAGCCATATCTCTGTTGACTTTTTAGGCAGACAGCGAAACTGCTTTCAATCCACCTGTCTTTTAATAATATTAATTTGAAATTTTAGATGATCTCCAATTTCAATGTTGTGTTTTAATTCTATTATTGCTTAAATTGGTTCGGTGGCTCTTTGTTTTGTAAACCACCTCGAGGGATTTTGTTGGGACTCACAGGTCCTATAGCAATGTCTTTATAAAGCTATCCAAGTATTATTTATTTATGACACTCAGTCGTAGCCTCATAAATAAAAATTATTTAGATGGCGCTCAATAAAAATTGAAATCTAAAAGCATATGTAAAACTGAAACATCAAGGCCAGTATCCTAATGGGGCGTTATGCTACCATAAAACCCCTGGACACATAGTTGAGCTTTCCCAGAGAGTGTACAAGATAGTCTTTAGCAATCAGTCATTCTGCAAACACACAGCACACTGCCCTGTCTCTCATTTTTGACCTGGTGGTGGGGGAAATAATCAACCACTGTACAAGATCTTGGTCCCTGCTATGCAATTGATTGTGCAAAGGTGGTATTTGGTGTAACTAGCATTATTTACTTACACTATGCTAAAAGTGCATAACAACCTAAATACCCTAAAGGTGTCAGATCCCATCTGATCTTGAAAGCTAAACAGGTTCAGCCCTGGTTAGTGCTTGGATGGGAGATTGCCAATGAACACTAAGTGCTGTAGACTATGTTTCAGAGGAAGGAAGTGGCAAAACCAGCTCTGAATACTCCTTGCCTAAGAAAGCCCTGTGAAATTCATGAGGTCACTATAAGTTGACAGGTGACTGGAAGGTGTATGCACACATGTGTGCGCACGCACACACACAAATTGCAAAGGATCTTGCTTTAGTAAATAAAATGAAAACAGCATCCAGAAACATACTAGTTTGTGAAATTTTTAAGAAAAGAAACTCTTCAATAAATTATGTATTACTTAAAAAAAGGGAGGGAGGGGAGAGGAAACTGGCCTGATCAAATTCCTAATACCACACAGAACTGACAGTCTAAGCTCCAGCAGCTGAGGGAGAGCTCATTTCACAGCAGCAGAATTAGTCCCCCCACTGGATCATGGAGATGGTGATTTTGGAGTAATATCCTGGAAAAGATGATTTTGAGTTAGGATAATGATGCCCCTGATCAGGTGCATATCCTTGCACACACAATCCAAGACATGGTAACTCTGAAAGATTATAGCATCACTGAAGTTATAAAAGCACATGGAGAGAAGTGGGTACTACTCATTAGAAATTAAGGGAGGGAAAACCACCAGGTTTTACAGCTGTGAATCTCCTAACTTCATCCAAAAAATAAATAAATAAATCTATGCATGCAGTATATAAGTTTCAATTCAGGGGGATGCAGAACCCTCACAAAAGTGGAAAAATCATGAATCACTCCCAACCTCTCAATTCCCTACCAGCGCTCCCTTCCCCCACTCCTTTATTTATTTTTTAAAATTTCTTTATTTGTATCCCACCTCTCCATAAGGATCAAGGCGGTGAACAACTTACAAATAGCATGTATTTCGAAACAGTTCTATACATGCCCCCAACAAGCTGGGTACTCATTTTACCGACCTGCGAAAGGATGGAAGGCTGAGTCAACCTTGGAGCCGGGCAGGATCGAACTCACAACCTTGTGGCTTGCAGTACTGGCATTTAACCACTGCGCCACCAGGGCTCCCTACCTTTGGCCCCAGGTTCTGGGGGGAATTAAACAGACAAGGTACTTTCCTGTCAGTACTTGAAAACAAGGTACCCTCCCCTCAGATGGAGAAGAGCAGAGTTCTGGGTTTTAGCGACTTCTGTCAGCCATCTTGAGATTCCTCCTACAGCGGAGGAGTAGGAACAAAGAGAGCACCTGACCAATCAGTGCACAGTAGAATGTGCAGCCATGTGGCAGAGAGGGTGGAGGGTTTGCTCACCCAAAGGAAAAAAACATCCTTTTTAAAAACAAGCCTCACAAGCCTGGGGTGAGGAATGCAAGGAAATGGGAGGAGGAATATGGGGGAAAGGGAGAGGAAAGCATATGTCTCACAAATAATCAAATTTTTAAGCCCGAATTTTAAAAATCAAAGTTTGAAACGCCACAAATGTGGAGGGAGGACTGCACTTCATAATGATGTCTTAAGCAATTTATAACTGGGACAGAAAGAGTTTTCTAGCACCTATCCTAGTTAAAACACTACTGTGACAGAGTTCTGGGGATGTGGCCATCCAGAGTGCCAGAGCACCTGAGCAGCAGGTTGCCAGGCAACCAGAATCTCTCTTCAGGAGAGACACCCAGCCCAGTGGAGGGAGAGGCCAGTGGCTGAGAGGAAAAGATATAAAAATAAATATAAAAAGACAAGCACTGATTTTATTTATTTATTTATTTGATATCCGCCTCTCCAGATGGATCGAGGCGGCGAACAACTTACAAATAGCATGTATTTCGAAACATTTCTATACATTGCCTTGCATCAGAGAGAGCTCTGGAATAAAAGTCTCTTGGTCAGTCATGGAGGTTATCTGAGTAGGAAGGGTTAATTCTCAGGGAAAGCCTAAAGAGAGATAGAAGAGTAATTAAACCATTATAGAAATGGGTCAGAAAGTATGACCTAGACTGGGTATTGAGCCTTTGGTGAGAGTGTAGCCAAAGGCTTTTTATGATCCTTGAGCTTATATGAGAGTTTAAAAAATATAAGGAAACTGACTAAAAGTACTCTGAAGAACTGTTCATTTTGACCTGCACATGAACTCCAATACTTTTTCTGTATGTTATTTTAATAAATACTACAGTTCATTTTTCTAAACACTGACTCAGCTGAGTGGTACACAGTATTTTAAAGACATACTGAAAACACACTACCATACAAAGATTGAAAGGGAAATCAGATGAGGATATTAAGGAGAAATGCGGACATACCTACACAAAGATTGAAAGGGAAATCAGATGAGGATATTAACAAAGAGTAGAAGATTGTTACAGATTTGGGTTGGGGGTAGACAGAGGGTAATACATTTGTCATGATAATTATTATACAGTTAACAGTCAATGAAATATCATGTAACAAGTAAAGTAGAGATATATAGCAGGAACTAACAAACTATAGATTATTAACATTTTATTGCAATACGTGATACAGTAGAGTCCCAGTTATCTGACGCAAATGGGCGGCCGCAGCATCGGATAACTGAAAAGGTCGGATTACCCGGACTCCCGTGGCGGCCACCATTTTGGGGGCGTGTCAGGGCAGGCCTGGGGCGTGTCAGGCGTGTCTGGGGCGCGGAAATGCCCACAGCCACGCCACCAGGCCGTCGCGACACCGGTTAACCCGGAGTGTCGGATTACCGCGCGTTGGATAACTGGGACTCTACTGTATAATAAATAGAGGGAATATCAATAATTGTAACCCAGAAAAGGAAAGGAAGAAGGAAAAACATTACATGTAAACACTGCAGAAATTATTGTTTGTTTTATTTGTTGAAATTTGAATAAAATTATAAAAAAAGAAAGAAAACACACTACCATAGAATTATGTAGGGTTCTAAATAACTATTGAACAAAGCTTCATCCATTCACACAAAGGTTGTGTTATAAAGGGAAAGGCAGAGTTGTGTGTGAGGTGACAGGCCTGGGGAGCTGCCATACCAGTCTGAGAGAAAAAGAAGTAGGCCCTGTAACAACCCCCCTCACTTTGCCTTTTGGGAAAACGTTGAGAATGCTTCCGAAAACATTTGGGAGTGCGCATAACCCAAGAAGCCTTGAGCCATTTAAACACTCTGAAGTTTTATTCGGAACAAGTTTTCAGAGACTGCAGCCCATTTCATCAGATGCCTGAAAAACATATAGAGTTGTTTAGGCACCATGCGCCCACGTACAAATTGCTTTTTTGGTAAATTTATCCCCATTAGGGCTTCTGCCCCTTAAGGTGCATGGACCCAAAATGCCAAGGAACCACTCCTCCGCCTTGTCCCCGCCCACGCAGGCAGCAACTGTCAAGTGTTGGCTTTACATATAGGCCACTTCCGCACTAGTCTGTTATAGCGCGATGATTCCACTTTCAACCTCCTCTGGAATCCTGGGGTTTGCAGTTTCGGGAGGGGCCCGTCGGCCCCTCCCGAAACTGCAAACCCCAGGATTCCAGAGGAGGTTGAAAGTGGAATCATCGCGCTATAACAGACTAGTGCGGAAATGGTTATAGTATCTGCAATCCTGAACACGAAGAGTTACCGTTTTTAAGTAACGGAAGCCAAGGCAACCTTTCGCAATCAACAAATGACTCAACCTCACAGCAGGTGGAGGACACACCCTACGGCCACGCGAAATGGAAAAGCTGGCTTCATGACTCAGAGATCCTTCGAAGTCAGCCAGTCACCAGGTGTGCTGGATTACATCTCCCATCTTCCCTGACCTGGAAGAATGGCACATCTGGAGGACGCTGAAAGTTGGAAAAGGCTGGAATGCAGCATTCTCGCCTTTGCAACGGAGCGGCTGCAGCGTAAGATTTGGGCACTAAAATTCCGGTCCTGCTCACCGAGTGCAGCGGAGAGGGGGAAATGGAAGCTACTTTTGCAGCCCAGGAGAGCCAAATGGAGTTTTTTTTCGTAGCAGTGCCCTCGCGAGGAGGGGGAAATGACAGCCGCTGCAAGCGGAGCACGCTCGCCTCTATGAGGAAGAGAAGGGACGGCGTGGCGCTGGCGATTCAGTCCCCCCCACACACACTCACATACAAAGGCCTCATAAAAGGAATTAAGCCCCACACCCTCCTTCTCTCCAGCCCGGCCTTCCCTCCCTTTACCTTTGCTGGCGGGCTTCCCTCCCCGGCCCGGCCAGCCTCCGCGCTGCAGGGGCCGGGGCGCCGGCGGGTGTTGCTTCAATGGAGGAAGGAGGAAGACAGGCCACCCTCCGCAGGCCGCGCGGGGCAGCATGTGGCGGTTGACGCAGCGCCGTGGCAGCGTCAGCGAGGCAAAATGGCTCTTTCCCAGCCAGCCGTCCCCCCGCCCGCCTTCTCCTCCTTCACCTCCACTGCCACCTCCGCCCCCGGCTTTCTTCACGCTCCCCCAGCCTCTCAGGAAAAGCCCCTCAGACCTTTCCCGCCAGGCCAGCCCAGCCCAGCCATTCCGGGTGAGGGTATCACAGCGGGAAATGGGACCCCCCCCCTCAGCGCCGCTTCGCCTTTTTATTTCCGGAGAAGGGTAGATACGGGGGCGGGGGATTCTTTGGGGAAGAGAAAGAGTTGAAAAAGGCGTTTCTAAGGCGAGGGAAAGTACAAAATATTTTCTCAGGGGTCTCTGGTGAAGGAGAACCAGTCTGTGAAAGCTTAGGCCAGAAAGGTCCCTCTTAGGCCATTTTCGCACTACACTGTTATAGTGCTACTATTCCGCTTTCAACATACTATAGAATCCTGGGATTTATAGTTTAAGGAGGAGCATTTAAGAATTCTCAGCCAGAGAGCTCTTTGGCCTCACTAAACTACAAACCCCAGAATTCCACAGGATGTTGAAAGTGGAAGAAGAGCACTGTAACAATGTAGTGCCAAAATGGCCTTAGTCTCAAGGGTGCTAATCCCTTTGCATGTTGATCCGGACTAACACGGCTGTGGCCATTTCCACATTGCCTGTTATAGTGCTATTATTCCACTTTCACTAAAGAATTCTCCACCAGAGAGCTCTTTGGCCTCAGTGAACTACAAACCCCAGAATTCCACAGGATGTTGAAAGTGGAATAATAGCACTATAACAATGTAGTGCCGAAATGGCCTTAGTCTCAAGGGTGCTAATCAGATCCCTTTGCATGTTGATCCAGACTAACACAGCTGTGGCCATTTCCACATTGCCTGTTATAGTGCTATTATTCCACTTTCAACACCCTATGGAATCCTGGGCTTTGCAGTTTACGGAGGGGCCTAAAGAATTCTCCACCAGAGAGCTCTTTGGCCTCAGTGAACTACAAACCCCAGAATTCCACAGGATAATAAAAGTGGAATAATAGCACTATAACAGCTGAGGGTGGAAATGGGCTTTGTCTTTGAATATTACAGTCAGCCCTCCACATTTCCAAGTTTCACTTTTGCGGATTTGAGTATTCACGGATTATTTGCTGCCACCTCTGCTGCCTCACTATGCCATTTTTAATAGGGATTGCAACCCTCCTGAGACTGAAAGATTCCAGACGAAGCTTCTAAGTCCCTATTAAAAATGGTGTGGGGCAGCAGTGGAGGTGGTAGTAAGGCCCAGCAGCCACCCACCTCTGCCTTATGGAGGAACTCTGATGCCTCAATCCATGGTGGGTTGAATATGGTGATTGTATTTTTTATGTGTGTATGTGAAATTGCTGCTTTGCTAATAGTAATTGATGGATTGTTAATTGCTGTGTATTTTAAGGGGTTGGTTTAGGTGGGTTGGTGGGTGGGGAGGATTGGGTATGTTTTTAATGTATTTTAATGTATAATGTATTTCATGTTGTTCGCTGCCTCAATCCATGTGGAGAGGCGGGATAATAATAATAATAATAAGAAGAAGAAGAAGAAGAAGAAGGAGGAGGAGGAGGAGGAGGAGGAGGAGGAGGAGGTTTGGGAGGGCCTAGAGTTATTAATGGTTTTTCCACTATTGCCAGAGTCCTGTGCCCCTAACCTTAACGAATATGGAGGGATGACTGTACTACTTACAAAGAACAAAACTTCTCCTACATGTTTTTCAGTTTGCTGTCGACTTCTGGCACCTTATAAATGGAGACCTTCAAGTCACTCTACCATCAACTGCCTTGTTCAGATCTTGCAGGTTTAGGGACATGTCTTCCTTGATTGAGTCTGTCCATCTTTAATGTCGTCTTCCTCTTTTCCAACTGCTTTCCACCTTCCCAAGCATTATTGTCTTTTCCAGTGAGTTATGTCTTCTCATAATATGGCCAAAGTAGGACAGCTGTATTTAATCATCTTGGTTTCTATGGAGAGTTCAGGCTTAATTTGCTCTCAAATTCTTCATTCCCCCTTTTGCTCCCTCAGCTTTTAGCCATAGTTAAGTTATATCTACCTAAGCTGATAAGTATAAGTCTAACATGGCTAAATGCTGGGTACAAAAAGGGGGAATAAGGAATTGAGGGGGTTATGGCCTGATTTTCATCCAAACATTAGCACCTGGGGTCAGTCTTCTTAAGCTTGGAGATGCTTACTGTCACATAAGTGGATGTAGGATACCAAGCTAAAGCATTCAGAGGAGGCAGACCAACAATTAAAAAGTCAAATTATTTTACAGGTGGGATTACAAGTGAGCCCTATTGAACTGGTAACATGCTTAGAGGATCGTGCTGACTTGGAAACATGTCCCACCCAGGTATTTCTACTGGTGTAGTATTGTATGTACTTGCATAGTCCCTCTTACTGCTGAATGAACCTGCATAAGACTGTGCTGAGAGCTCTCTCACATCACACAATTGTAGCACTATGATTCCACTTTAACTGCCATGATTTCATTCTATAGAACAGGGCTTTCCAAATGGTGTGCCACGACACATTCGTGTGTTGCCTGAAGTGTGTAGGTGTGTCACCTACAATCTTGGAAATGTATGTTACTTATAAATCATATTTTTAAAAATATATGAAGTTTTTATGAGATGTTGTGTGTCCCCATACATTTTGTTATTGCAATTTATATATGTGTCTGGATCTCATATAAGGGGTTTGCTAGTAACACTGAATTACTGTGTCATGAAATGATGCATGTTTACAAAGTTTGTCACCAACATGAAAAGTTTGAAAAGCTCTGTATAGAATCTTGGAATTTGTAGTTTAGTGAGGTGAGCGCTCTGGCGGAGAATTCTGAACACCCCCAGGCAAATCCCAAAATTCTATAGGAAGCAACTATGGCAGTTAAAGTGGGATCATAGTGCTATAATTGTATATTGTGAATGGGCCCCATTGTCTTCATTGTAATTTCACTCCATTTTTTTTTTTTTTAAAAAGTTCATTTTCTGGAGCAAATAAATAACCTTTCCAACTGTCTGTCAACATGTTTGTGTTTATGGAGTAGGTAGTATGAACTGACTGTGCAAAGTTGACCCAACAAAGGACTAGGGCCCTGGGAAAGGGAGGCAATGAGATCACTGCAAGTTATATTTCACTCACAATATACTATGGAGCTGCAAATATTACAGGAAGTGTAACTATCTTGAAACTAACAAAAATAGGGCACTTCTGAGTTTATCTCTTGAGAAACTTTTCATTTTAGTCAAGATTTCTCTTCACTTCCTATCAAAAGTACCCCATACTTTTCTATCATTTATCAGCATTACAGACCTTGTACAGATTTAATCATTCTCAAATAAAGCAGGAGAGGCCCCAAATGTTAAAGATGGATTTTGTACATGGCACCTAACAGCAACAGAGGGGTTTAAATGGTCTTATGTAGAAGGCAGAGGCATTTTTGAAAGCTTCTGTCAAATTTATATAGCAGCACTGCCACCTTAACAGCAGTGTTAAGGGAACACTGCTTAACCTATGGTGATATATTGATTAAAAATTCAGCAAGAGATAAGATGAAGCCTCTGGAAGATGCACAGAAAGAGGGTTTTGAATGTCATTGACCCCAGTATAGACAAATTAAAGAAAGATACTATATTGATTTAAAACTGGAAGGTATAGAAGCAAAAGCTAATCAATTTGATATAAAAATCTTACAAGCAAAAGAACACATAGTATCAAGAATATATAAGTTATTAATTAGTATTGACTTGGAACAGAAAGCCATTAAGAATAATATGATCAAATGGGCCCAAAACAGTGGACATAATATTTTATTAGAAGATTGAGAGAAATCGTGATCAGAAAAATATAAAGTTTACAAGATGTATGGCCCTTAAAGATGCTTTAAAATGCTACTTAGGTGGTACTTAACGCCATCAAAATTAGCCAAAATGTATAAGATTCCATTAGAGCAATGTTAGAAATGCCAAGAAAAAAAAGGCACCTTCTACCACACATGGTGGTATTGAAAAAAGCAAGAAAATTCTGGAGAGGAATTCATAATTCCATTACTAAAATGCTGGATTTCAAATTTCCTATGTCTCCAGAATTGTACTTGCTCAATATACTGAAAGGAATAAATATTGTTGAACAAAAAAAATTGGTAGAATCTTGCTATATATGATAATTGCAGCAAGAATATTATATACTGGTTATATAATGGAAAGAGAGGGTTAACCCAACAATCAATGATTGGATTCTAAAAGTATTTGATATGTTTCAAATAGACAAGTTAACTTATATGATCAATAATCAAAACATGGAAACAGTTAATCAGGGATGAGCATGTATGAAAAGGATATGGAAGGAAAAATGGGAGAAGCTGATATTAATAGATATATACAACTAATTTTTCCAGCATCCATTGTGGATATCTGTCAAGCTGTGTATATTTAGAGGTTTGAATAGTGAGGTGTGAAATGTCTTACACAATTATTACAGTATCTAGTGAGCTTAAATGTGATAGATATAGTTTGTGAGAGATCAGAAAATGATAATACTTTCTTTTTCTTTAATATCTTTTATTGTGGGTAAATTCCTATAGATAGCATCTGCCCCATATTGATGTCATGTTTTGCAGTGCAAATGCATCTTTCAAATAAAAATACTGGAATTCAACATCTGCTGGCTACACTCACAAATGATAAATCCAGGAAAGATCTATATAATGGGACTTTGCTGAACATCCAACTTAGCTTTGGTGTAGTACAGTTTGGTATATGAGTTGCTTAAAGAGCTTAGAAAGGGAAAGATCTTGACAAATATTAACTCAATGCATGTGTGCAGAAGTATAAATAAATTACATAATTGACATGTAGTCAAAAGGTCAGATAATAATTCCTTTTTTTAGTACCTGCATCCAAACAGCAACTGCACACACTGAAAGAACATTTTCCAGGGGAATATAGTTATGTATAGTCTCATTAACTGCCATCAGACTCTGCTTGCTTGCAACATTTTGAATTGAATTATAGGCATCCTGCAAGTGATGGCAGTACAGGGATACTTATAGATATAAATATGTAAATTTTACTTTTTTAAAACATTTCCCATCAAGTATAATTATGATGCTAAGCTCCGTTAATTGCAAAACCATTAAAAAAAATACTATAGATTTCTGCAGTCGAAACCCAGAGTACACACATTCCCTGGGGAGAAGCCAATTGTATAAATTTCTCTTCCCCAGTGTTATCTTGGCATTAAGTAAGGGCCTCTTGATATGACATACCGAATCATAAAATGTCTCTGCAGGTGGTTCAGGAGTACCCCCCCTTCTCTCTGAATTGATTGTCATACTCTGCCCCTAGGCCTCCATTCTCTCTGGCTTGCTGCTTATTATCTGATATGATTTTAATGTCACAATGGCCCCAATGTTACCCTTTGTGATACCATAGGGCTAAGAGTCTCTGACTGTATTTGGTTTAGTTTCTCTCACGTCCCAAGTATGAAAATCTTACAGCTCATGAGATGACTGTGCCTCTTGGCATGGCAAGACAGTACTGAGGATTCTCCAGCCCCCTCAAGAGATCTGCCTCCAGCCCAAGACTGACTTGCACATCACACTACACTGTTATAGTGCTATATTCCATTTTAACTACTGTGGTGACATTGTATGAAATCCTGGGATTTGCAGTTTAAGGAGGGGCGTTCTCAGCCAGAGAGCTCTTGGACCTCACTAAACGATGAACCCCAGAATTCCAGAGGATGTTGCCATAGTAGTTAAATGGAACAGTAGGGCTATAACAATGTAGTGTGATCAGACACCAGTCAGTGTTGCTACAATTTGCACAAAAGAACCCCTCTTGTCTGCACAAAATTGTTTTTTCCCCCTGTGTGATGCTAAGTATACATGCATGCATGCTCATGCATGCACGCAGCAAGCACAACCAAACAGAATGATTAATCATAAAGAGCCTATCCAATGCTAGTTTTTAACCATAAGTAGCATTTAGCACATTTTCCAGTGCTGCAGCCTACAAAAATGTACCAAAAACACTTTTGAAATGTATAGTTTTTTTTTTCTTAGCCTAGCCATCTCATGGAAACTTGCATCACAAAGTATTTGTTTAAAAGTATCATTTACAGTGCGAGAACAAAGCCAAGTCAAGATTTACATTACTGAACTGGATTGCATAAATCACATTGACTATCATATGCTAGTGAAAATAATTTACCTGTTCTGTTTACTAGGAGCTTTTGCAGATTCATGTAAATTACATGAGTGACAGTTCTTGTCATATCTATTGACAGTCCAATCCTGTATATATCTGCTCAGTTGCCAACCCCAACTGAGTTTCAGAGACTGACTTCTAGGAAGATATGTATATGATTGCAACCTAAGAAAGAGGCCACATATGAGTGTAACAACTTGGATATAACCTATAAAATAGACCCAAATTGTATACTATGCCCAGCAAAATAAAACTACCACACTAGAGAGCATAAATGTTTTTTTGTACCAGGAGGAAATCCGTATCTGATCTCCCAGTGGTTTTCTTTTATATATATATATATTTTAAATGCAGCTGTGAGAAGGTGATGTTTGCTATTCTGTTTGGTAAAGCAATGGACTAGCTAAATCTAATGTTAATCCTGCCTAGAGCAAACCCATCAAAATCAATGAAATTTGTTGGGACTATAAATCCCATTCATTTTAATGGGATTGCTCTAATCAGGACTAATGAACTTTTTAATTACTTATTTTACTTATTAAAATCTTTACATCCAACCTTATATCCTGCGATGTCACACCTACACCAACACCAGCATCCCTGCCTGTAAGTTACTACTCCACTCCTCAAGCTTTTCTCTGTTTCAGCTGGGAAAAGATTTGCACAATGCATTCTGTGAGAATTTTACTAAGCTTTGCTGATGTACAGTAAGATTGTTTTTCAAAGTTCGATTGGAATCCAAAATGCTGGTTGTATGTAAAAGTGAAAAACAGTATGTATATATTTCCCTCTCCCTCATATTTCCCCTGCATCAGAAAAAGTTTGGTACAGTGTTTATACGGCTTCATACCCAGATTACATGGAATAAATTCAGAATTATGTAATGCATTTGCTAATGTATTTTAGGACAAGTAGGCAATGGTAATCTATATTCTTGTTTTAAGATTATTCTTTTTTTAAAAAAATACTGGAAGCATTAAACAAATTGGCAAATTGTTATTTGAGCTTTTACTGAAATGAATAAATAATCCTACACTTGTGTTCTGCAAATCAATTGCTGATCTTACATAGAAAAAGGAAATGCATCGGGCAGACTGAAATCTTCCCCTACTAATATCACTTCTTAAAATACACATAATGGAAGTGAGATAAGAGTCCATGGACCCCAAAACAGAAAGGTGTGGGTGGAGATTCAACATCTGTGCTAGGAGGGGCTGAGCCTAGAAGTGTACTAAATAATCAAGCACAAACAGAATGAGAGAGAGAGAGAAAGAAAGAAAGAGACAGACGTGCAATTATCATGCCCTTGAGCCTTTGAATGGGTGACTAAGATTGCATTTACTCTACCCTATATATATTTTCATGAGAGTAAAGTACACTGAACATATGGAGGGGATTCCTAAGCAGACATTGTACTTGCAAGAGGGTGCAGAGTCAAGGCTGTCAGAATGATAATGAAATGGGAGAAATAATCCTTCCCATCACAGCAGGAGGTAGTCTTTCCTGCCTACTGTCCCTCTAAGAAATATCTATTCATTTTTAGTTTTTGGAAATGCAATTCTAAGTGTGGTTTATGTGGAAAAGAGAAGGCAAGAAGCCTGCATGAAATGTAAAATCCTTGCATTGTGTTCAGGGATTTCAACAAAGCCATAGGATTCTGCCATAGGGTAAGTGCTGTATAGAATTGAATGCCATAGGGAATACTAGTAAGCGCTGTATAGAATTGAAGTGCTGTATAGATCCACATAAAATATGGGGAATTGGAGTAAAATTATACATGACAGTTGATGACAGACCAGGTCCTTGGCAAACACATATGAATGTTGTGGGGTATGTGGTATGTGTGTGTATGTGTATGAGAGAGAGAGGCACAGAGGGAATTGGAAAAGGTAATTAGCAACTTGCATCTGCCTGGATTCTTTCCCCTCATCTAACTAGACTCACCCAGTCTCATAATTTAGACAGCTAGGGGAAAGGGGGCAAAATGGATGAAAGGTTCAGCTTGACTCTGGTTACTGGTTGCTTTTGTGTTAATGGGGCAGGAAATCCATTCTGCGTTTCAGTATGAACTTCAATGGAGCTACCCTCAAAGTAAGTCTGAGGTCTTCTTTTACAGTTTGGACTAAAACCCAGAGGATTCAGCACTCTACTGACATGGGAGCCACTGGCTGCTGCTAACTCAACTACTGTGTTACTTGAAGTCAAATTGTCTTCAAGTCATTTCCAACTTTTGGTAACCCTAAGGTGAACGAACATATGACATTTTCTTGACAAGATTTGTTCAGAGGAGATTTGCCTTTGCCTTTGCCTTCCTCTGAGGCTTAAGAGTGTGTGAGTTGCCCAAAGTCACCGAGTGGGTTTCCATGGGAAAGTGAGGATTCAAACCCTGGTTTCCAAAGTCATAGTCCAAGGCTCAAACCACTACACCACACTGGTGGTGTGCTTTCTGCGCATTTGGCAGTGACACATGCAGAGAACTGCATCACCTACCATTCTAGTTCAATGTAAACATATCAGAATTCTTGAAAGATTCGGCCCAGATTAAAATTTTTATACAGTGGTGGTGACACCTTTATATTTTGCAATAATTACAGTTGTTCTGAAAAGCTGAATTTGCTTCCCCAAAATGAAGTGATCTCCAGTTTAGCTTTAGCAGAGAGTTAGACAAATCCATGGAGGAAAACACTTCTAATCAATAAGACTACATGCTCCTACTTGCAGGATCACAGGCGGCCTCCTTCTGAATGCCAGTTGCTGGGGATTTGGAAAAAACAGAGAGGTAAATATTGCCCTCACACAGTGCTTGTGGGATTTCCACAAGCATCCGGGTGGCTGTTGTAAGATACAGGTTGTTTCCACAGTAGATCACCTCTGAGATTATGTTGCCATAATCAACAGAACTGATTATATTATGTTGAGATAGGGAACATTTCCAGTCATTTTCTTGATTTCTTACTTAGTTAAGAGGAAGAAAGCTAGCAGTATCCCTTTACTAAGAACTGTACTTAAATAAGAAATAGAACAACAATGTATAGGTACTGGGAATTCTGTCAGAACCTCACAGATGATGCAGTTGTGGTAGAGACTTCAGATCTGCCTATCTGTGAATTCCACTATATTTTAGCTTTACTTTTTGTACACATTTGCCTAAGAAGTAAAATTGTCTTGAGATCAGAGAAAGCAATTTCAGCATCCAGAGATGTAACAGAATAAATTGTCAAGGATTAAATTTGTGCCAGGACTCATGAAACCCCAGCCACAGAATAAGTCACCTTACTTAAGAAGGCAATGCTTCTAAACAAAGTGGCTCTCTTTCACAAATAAGCAACTACAGAAAACTTGTAGGCAACTACCCTTTGGGATCAAGAATTTTAGATCTGAGAACATAACTTGCTCACCAACACCATTCTTTTCAAAAGTGATGAGTACATCATGTTCTTGGAGGGGAAAATATAATGGTATGAATCTTTGTTTAGAAGATTATGCATAAATGATTTGGAGTCACTGCAAAATTTGAGGTCACTGCAAAACATGGGAGTTTTCTAAATACATATCTGCCAGTCACTATTAGTCTCTTGACCCTCTGGCCTGGATCCTATGCTGCTTTTGCTGCTTGCAGCTGCATGGGTGATTATATACTGTGCTCATGCAAGGAGCATCCCAGCCCTCCTTGTGCCTGTTGTGCAGAAGCCAGAACACGCAACAGGGTCATTTGGTATTAGGTGCTTGAGCACAGCTCCATCCCCTCCATGAGCCACTCCCAGATGCTGGCATTGCCCACAATGCTGGCTAGATGCCTCCACCCTCTTTTTCTGCCTGGATTTCATGGTGGAACTAGGCTGCTAGGGCTTTTTGCTCTGCCAGCACTGAACTGGATTTCAGCCTCTTATACACAGATGATAAAGGAAGCTGTTGATATTTATTAAAACTGCATTTTAATGCAGGAGTTCGTACATGTTCTTGATTGTTACTGGAAAGTTCTTCTTTCCACAAACAGGAGTTGAGTGAATTCTCACATCTAGTCTTCATCCCACATGCAGCTTAACTTGGAGGCATGCAGCCCTCTGTCATAAACCTTTTGCCTCAGGTTCTGACTGTGAGAAGCTAAAATGAACATCACTCAGATTCTTCTAGCATGGTAGACCTCAACTTTTCAGAGGTCTGGAAGTATTGTAATCATCTTAGGGCACCTGCTGAATCCCATTTTGAAAGGGAGAAGCATGAACACACTATGCTAGTAATTGGGGTGTCTTGGCCTCTACTTTTACCCAATATCTGGGTGCTTGCTTATCAAAAAGCATCCTGACAGTTTTTATACTCTCATCAGTCTGTCAGGTAATGCTTGCACAGTTCCTTTGTATCATCAGACTCTACTATGTTCAAGAAAATAGTGTCCTGGAAAGGAGAAGCTTGACTCCTATACTCTTTTCACTTTGCCCTCTAGGATCCCATTCACACTACACTATTATAGCGCTATGATTCCACTTTAACTGCCATCACATCTTATAGAATCCTGGGATTTTCACTTAAAGGAGTGGCATTCAGAATTCTCAGGCAGAGAGCTTGTCTAGTGCCTCTTGTCAAACTGCAGATCCCAGGATTCCATAAGATACAGGCATGGCAATTATAATGGAATCACAGTGGTACAATTATGAAGTGTGAATGGGCCCCTGGGATGAAGGTGAGGGGGCTGTGCCCCACAGCATTCTCCAAACACCTCTCCAAATATCTCACTGCCAGGGAACCCCCAGGGTCCTGTGATGAAAGGGAGGGTTATTACTGTGAACCACCGTTAGTGAAAGATGTTTCACTGTTTCTTTGTTGCAAGCCTGTTTTTGGTAACACTGCTGTTGCTTATCGCTGTGCAACAGTGCCATCATACAGTATGTCTCAGAGCATGTAAGTGGACTCATCAACAGAATTAATTCATTTCAATAGGTGTTTACTGCAAGGACCCCTGTGGTTGCCACGTTCATCTGACACTCCTCTGATCCTTTTAAGCAAGCAGCCCCAACTCACAGTATCACAATGGAATATACAGTGCATCTCTATGGGTGTGTGAGGAAGTTTCCATGCAATAGACAAGCAACATTTTCCACATTCCACCTATCCTAAATGACAGGCATCTTGGTAGTTTCAGATTCACAGGGCACACTGAATCAGTGGAATTTGTGTAAGTGTGAACTCACCATTCAGCAATAGATTCAATGGGTCTACTTTAGATACAGCTAGCAAGTGGAACGAGGCCTATTTGTTCTTTGAATGGGAGCTCTCCTGTAAGCATCTAAGTGATATCCAAGCCTTTACAGTGAGGCTGGGAGCAGGAGGAGAAGCACAGACATGAACATGCTGCTCCAACTACCTATTCAGAGGAAAAAAGTACGAAAGGCAGGAAATATTGATGCTCCAGATTTTTGAGACTACAAGACCCATCAGTCCCAGCCTAATGGTAGGGGATTATGGGAACAACAAGATTGTGTAGCCCCAAAGATCTGGAGGGCTACCCATTCCCCACCTCTGCAATCCAGGCTCCAGCTCTCTGCCGAGTTTGCTGGTATCTGACTTCTGTGTAAGCAGACTCAGGGTGGGACTTTGTCCGGCTCAACATGCAAATTATTTCCAAGGAAGGGCCAAAAACTGTGAAAGGAAACTTCTCGTACACAAGCAATTTCCCCAGAACTTCCCAGGGTCTATCACGCCAGTATGAAATCATGACACACTCTACGGACTAGGTCACACGTATTTGGCAGAGATGATTACAATAAAGTCTTGGACACGTCTACTTGATGGTGGTGCCATCAGGGCAGGACACTGAGGACTGACGTCTAACCACCCCGCCCTTGTCCTCGGCTGAACGAGCAGGAAAGTCCACAACGAGCAGGAAAGTCCACAAACGCGGCAAGGCTGCCTTCCCACATTTTGGAGTAAATGCGCTAAAACAACAACTCACAACTGTGGCACCTAGGCCTACATGAACCAGAATACAGTAACAGTGAGAGATGGCTTGCCTAAAGAAATGGTGGAAAATATGTCCCCCTCTGCCTTCCCTCAAATAAAGACAGTAAAAAGAGAGAGAGAGAGAGAGAGAGAGAGAGAGAGAGAGAGAGAGAATATTTTAATATATAAAAAGGAATGAATTTTTGGTTCTCGCTTTTAGTTTTGCCCCCAAGGCGGACCCAGAAAAAGTTGACAGGGGTCACCCCAAAATGGCCAGGGACTAGCTGATCCCGAAACTCATCCCATGTGGGCCTAGTCTGGGTTTAGAAAAGAAATAACCGGTTACGAGGAGACCCTTTGAAACTTCTAGGCACCCAGTTGGCCAGCGAAGCGCCATAGAAATCAACCCTCTCCTCCCTTTTCACTTCCCGCGCAAAAAAGGCGAGAGTGCTCCTGAGCAGGTGCAGAGGGCTTTCTCTCTCTCTCTCTCTCTCTCTCGGCTGTCGGGAGCTGCCTAGGGTGGGGATGGGATGGGAAAGGGTTGGCGGGGGAGAGGTTTCCAGGCGAGAGTTGAGCCAGCCGCCGGGCGTCTCAATCTCTCTCTGTCGCGTCTGGAAAAAATGAACGAACTAAACCGCCCTCCAGTCATAACATTTCTCCCGTTTGTTGTCTCCTGAGGGAAAAAATTTAAAAAAAAAAGAGAGAGAGAGAGACCGGCGTCCTGGCGCGGTGGAGACGTGGCGGGCGAAACGGGGGAAGCCCCTCGCGGTTCATAAAGTCACTCTTTGGCCATTTCCGCACTAGCTTGTTATAGCGCGATGATTCCGCTTTCAACCTCCTCTGGAATCCCGGGGTTTGCAGTTTCGGGAGGGGCCCGCCGGCCCCTCCCGAAACTGCAAACCCCGGGATTCCAGAGGAGGTTGAAAGCGGAATCATCGCGCTATAACAAGCTGGTGCGGAAATGGCCTTTGTGTGAGGGGGTCGCTTTTGTGTATTTGTGTAGCCTCGCAAAGGAAACGTAATGTCCGGGCTTTTCGACGAAGACAACCCACCCCAAGGGAGGGGAGGGCGGGTTGGCGGCACAACAAGCGAAGCCAGGCGGGAACCAGGCGGGAACCAGGCGCCCCCCTCGCCTCAGCCCGGCCGGCGGCCCCAGCGCCTTCGCGCTTCCTCTCCCCGTTTCGCCCCCCGAGCGCCCCGCCCTGCCTCCCCTCCCGCCGCCCCCGCCCCGCCGGCAGTTTGGGAAACAAAAGGCTCTCTCGCCCGCCGCCGCCGCCGCCGCCGCCCCCTCCTCTCTTTCTTACGTGAGGACCGCGAGGGCTGTGCTGCTGCTGCTGCTGCTCCGGCTCCCATCTGCGGAGGCGCCCGGGGCTCTCCATCCTGGCTAACCAGCCGGCTTGGGTGCTCTCGCCTCGTCCCCTTTCGGCTCCAAATGCATCCAACAACGGCTTGGTCTGTGGAGCGGAGACGCTGCCATGGGCACCTGAAGAGCATTCGCCACGTTAAGCCCGGCCCCCTCCGAAAGTCATTTTACAAACAGAGAGAGAGGGAGAGAGAGAGAGAGAGCGCAAGATCTGGTTCACTCGTGTGGTCCTCCTTCGCAGCAAATGGGATGCCGGCTGGATCTGTTCCCCAGATGGATAGACAGAGCCCAGGGCACGGTTTTTCTACCTCTCAATGTTTCATTTCTCCCCCCCCCCGCCACGCCCCTCATTCAGGATTGCTTCTGAGAGCCCCCCCTGCTGTTATTTCCCCCCAATCCACATCTCAAAATAGCTGACTTGTAGCACAAAGTGAAAGGGTTTTACTCAATATGACATTGACAACAACAGCCCTGCAAGGTAGGCCATTACGATCCATGCAGATGTCAGGTGGGTGTGCTTGTCTGAGGCCTCACATAGGGCTTTTCTCCACTATACTGTTAGGGTGCTATTATTCCATTTTCAACCTCCTATGGAATCCTGGGGTTTGCAGTTTAGGGAGAGGTCTTTAGAGTTCTCAGCCTGGTAGAGGGAAGAGATACCATCTCTAGATTGAAATTATACGAGATGTATCAAATGGACATGTTGACTGCATTAATAGATGTAAAGATTGATAAGGGTAAGGTAGAAAATGAATGGCCCATAGTGACCCAAATGTGGTTTAGGGAATGGAAAGGGGTTTATATTGGTTGAGATAAGTTATACTAATTATACTGAGATATAAATTGAGAGGTATATACATATATATTTATATAGGTATTATATTATATAGGTATGATATATATATATATATATATATATATATATTCAAGATTGAGATAAGTTATAAGTTATATATTTTGTGATGGTGGTTGGTTTAGTTGGGGTATTAGTTAGTTTAATGGGGTTTTTTTTATTTTTTCCTCTGCTTTTTTCCCCCCTTGGTTATGTTGATTCTCTCTCTTTTGTGATATTGTAATAACATTGTAATAATATTTGATCTTTCAATAAAAGCTATTTGCCACCAAAAAAAAAAAAAAAGAATTCTCAGCCTGGGGCTCTTTGGCCTCAGTAAACTACACACCCCAGGATTCCACAGGAGGTTGAAAGTGGAATAATAGCACTAGAACAATGTTGTGAGGAAATGGCCATAGTTTCTGGCTGGCGTGAGAATAAATGGCAAAATGTCCTCACAGAGCTCAGTATCACAGCATGGCTTTTCATCTTACATCTTAAAAGGATGACGTGGCTGCCCTCAGCAGAGCACAACGCTTTATTTAAAACAAAAATGTAAAAAGTGGGGGGGGGCAATGCCTTTTTCTGCTCTACCTCTGGCAGCAAAGTGGCCTTGATGGGCCCTGAACCTATGTGTATTTGTAAGTAAGTCCTGCTGAGCACAACAACTGAGTTACTCCCACAAAAAAGTGGGTATGACTCCAGCTTTAACCATTCATTAAGCCGTCTCTCTAGGTACAGCCAACTACACTTAGCCATTCAGAGCATTCTTTAAGCAGTATGTTTATCTGAGAGAAATCTATATTATATTCATCAAACCAAATTCCTAAGTGAAGTATACAACAATTGTTAGAAAGCTAGAATAAAAGTTTAATGTGCAGTCATGATAAAGAGCAGAAGAGAAAAAAAAACTTTAGGGAAGGAAGAAGTGTTTAGAATGGCTCCTCTCCATTATCTCTCCTTTTGTAGGCAAAGATATTGTTTTTAAAAAAATCTGACAGGCTTTTGAACATGGATAATTTTAAAGAAAGGTTTTTTAAGAGGATGCTATCTTGTTTTAGGCCATTTCCGCACTAGACTGTAATAGCACTATTATTCCACTTGCAACATCCTATGGAATCCTGGGGTTTGCATGTTCGGGAGGGGCTGGCTGCAAACCCCAGGATTCCATAGGATGTTGCAAGTGGAATAATAGCGCTATAACAGTCTAGTGTGGAAATGGCCTTAATTAGACCATTTTTAAAATTGCTTTTTTTCATTTTTAGTTGTACACTTTAAATTGTTTTTAATAGGATTAGTTCTATTTTAATATGCATCTTTTGTATTTTTAACTGTATTATATTTATTAAATTTGTAAGCCACCTGGAGTCTCACTTTAGGGAGGAAAGGTAGGTTATAAATAAAGTTAACAACGACACCAGCAACAACAACAGTAAGAAGGATAAGAAGATGTTACATCAGAAGGCTCTTTGTTGTTTCTTTGTAGAGAAGGTGTTTCCAAGCTGTTGCTGTCCTTTGTAATTACATCCAATATACATTTCTGATAAGGAAGGTACCTAGAGTAGGACCTAAGCAGAAGATCTTAAAATTTTCGGTATGCCATAGGTGATATGGGTGGGCAGATGTTAATTTTTCAGTGGCCATTATTCTCTAATGGTGAATAATGTTAAAGGTGCTCACCTTCCCAATCACTTGTGGGTAGGTTTAGCATCTGTACAGCACAGTAGCATAGCAGCACAGTCACAGTGTGTTGGGGCTTGTGCCTGCTCCAAATTCAGCTTGTTGATTTACAAGGTTGGAGTCCTATCTATTCAGTCATGCTTGGAATCTCTCATTATTGCCTACAGGTCGCTATTTAGGAAAATCATCACCAACCAGATACAGTATTGGTATATCCTTGTATCTTTCCCAATCTTGATCTTCCTTGAGGATCCTCCAGTTCTTGTGATGAAGCATTTCCTAAGCTATTTGACTCCAACGTGATGCTACAAGGAAAAGGTACCAAGGTACCAAAGTGGGCCCTTTGCTACCTGCTAGGGTTTGGTTCCAGGACGCCCTTCCAGAATACCAAAAATTGTGGATGCTCAAGTCCCAGTAAGTGCAGTGGCATAATAACATGGCGTTTCTTATATAAAATGGTAAAATCAAAGTTTGCTTTTTGGATTTTTAAAAAAATATTTTCACGCCATGGTTAGTTGAATCCATGGATACAGAATCCATGGATATGGAGGGCTGACTATATATCATCCCAATATGATCTCACCTGGCCATACAACTGGGTTTATTTGGAGGTCATGAGGAATTCACTTGAAAGATACTATTGTACTGCAGCTATGAGTTGTCGCTGACAAAAGCTTAAGGCAAAGGATTTTAGAAGGCCCTAGTCCTGGATGAAAAGTCATTTAACTATAATAACTACTTACTCAGGGTTGTTTTTATCCAGGGCTGCGCCAGATGAGTCATTTATATGGCACACCTCTCCTCTTTTTGAGAATAAACAGAACTTTTGAATCAGAAAAAGGCTTATAGGGTTAGCTCTCATCTAATAAAATTCTTACTTTCTCAAACTGCATATGCTTGATATAGGAACTAAGGTCCAATGCATCTCTATTATTACCCAGTTCATGTTGGAAAGGGATAGTTTAAAAGCTGCTCTAAACTACTGATAAAAAAAAGGGTAATCCTGTGCTGTGATTGGGCTGCTGTTTCATGGAAGAGCACAAAAAGATGCATAATATGGCATTGGTCAATGTCCCCAGAATCCAGCTTCCTAACAATCTCAGTGTTTGTTAAAAAACAAGCAGACAGACACTATTGACTACCCTTAACTATAACTTAAGCTATAGTTGAATATTTAAATATCTGTAATCAGTGACGAGGATCCTTATTTAACTCAGTTTTCTGTGCTAGTCAGAAAACCATTCTAAATGTGTATGTATGAATTCATTTCTAGAGAACTCAAAGTCCTGATTTTGTATAAAAGCTCATCTTCAATGTCTTGACAAACTGACCCTCTAGGAATCTACACTGAGTTCAGAGCTGGTTTGAGTGTCCATTGTACATATCATTCTTGAGTTGGTAAACATTTTGGATTTATGACTGTTAGCCTGTATGTTGCGGTCCCGGGAGGGGCTCCCAAATTGCCAAATAAAAACACAAGTTGGGGGAATTTAGCTGGAGCACTCTCTCGGCTAAACGAGAGGCAGGGTAACTTTAGCAAGGATCTTTAACCCTATGTATACAGCGGTGGGTCAGAGAGCGGCTAGACAAGGTTTTAAAGTAACAAACAATATTTTATTAAAGGCAAGTAACACGCAGGACAAGACATAAACTAACTAACTGAGAAATAGAAACGGAGAGCTTTTCGGGGAAAGGCAATACGACACCTGGTCTCGTAGTCCTGGAGAGAAGCGGGGCTCCAGGGAAGAAAGCTCAGCAGGGCTCGCTGAGGGGAGTTTCCTTAGACAACCGGCAGCAAGGCGGGATGGAAGTCCAAAGTAGCCCGAGGACTATTTGGAAATGAGGGGTTTTTATAGGGGAGTTTGTGCCTACCGGCCATGGCAAGCCAAGTGAGAACAAAGGGAGTTTTAGAGTTGGACAAAGGGTTTTGGAAAAGGTCAAGTTTGCATGATTGGATTTACTCTTGATGACAATAGGGTGGCCGGTACATTGATGGCCCGACATAAAGGAATGGCTTGACTCAGAGCCGTGCAGCTATTGTGAGGTTTGCAGTTGGAAGTTCCCTGAAGCTACGAGCGAGGCTTGAGTTGCTGGCCTCAATAGGGTCTGGAATGTAAAACCATTAGCGGACGCACTCTCTCCGTGCTTGTCTGGAGAACCTCGCAAACACGTGGAGTGGGGTGGCTGGAAAAGGTCAAGCGAAGGCCAAATTGTTTGATATCAAAGTGATATCTGGGGTCCTCATCAACAGTGCCATAGCTGGAGTAACATGACAATCCTGAGAAATTAGGATTTCATCTTCCTCTTGTTTGGGATGACTTCTGAAATGAATTTCTACAACCACAATGACAATTGTTTTCAACTCCATATAACGAACCATCAATTTCTTTAAGTATTAAAACTTATTCAGCCTTTTAAGTTCTTAATGATGTATAGAAACCCGTTGGAAGGGAATTCTACTTGCTTTGAATCAACAGGTTAAAGGAGATTACTGTTCCACCTGTCTAACTGTAGGAACCTTGTTAAAAGGGGCTGGCCACCAGTTGTCATGTGATACTGAAACCCAACATTTCTAAGACCTGATTGGGCTAGAACTTCTGAAATGAAATTCCTCCAACCAAACCACCCTTATTTGAAACAGAAGCTTCCTCCCCCTTGGAAATTGTTAGACCTCTCCTCTTCAGAGGGACATCTGTCCCTCCATCATCTAGAGATGTGAATTTGCCCTGCTTAGTTTTATAAGCGGAGGGGCAGTTTATACAATCATAGAATCAGAATTGAAGTGAGTGTTGTAGCGCATCTAGTTCTTCCTCCTCCTTTCTTTAGAGACCCATTGTAGGAGGCAAGAGAAAGGGATGGTTTCATCACAGTATTGTTCTTTCATGCCTTTCCTTCTCTGTGTTTATCCAGAAAATTGCCTAATTTGATTCAAGAACTATAGATCAGTGCATAGTATATTCCAAGTTCAAAACCTCCCCAGTGGTGGGCAATGGTGGTGGTGGGGAATGGGGCACTGCCACTTCCATGATTTACCCATGGGCCATGTCGTTGCTCCCAATGTGATCAGAAGTGACATTTGGTTCTGGAAACTAACTCAAATATGGCCATTTTTTAGTTTTTTTCTGGGGGTTGAGTTTGGATTATTGCAGAAGGCCATGAAAACTAAGAGGGCCCCAACTATCATGTTTTTGTGGTGGTTTGGGAGCGTTTGGGCCAAGTTTTCAGCCTCCAATATTAAATTTCCATGGATGGGTCTATTGGGGAGTTGGGAGGCATGCAACTTCCTTCCCCTTTGCCTAGTGCTCTCTACATTACTAATCCAAGATGAATAGATAAAAGGATGTCTGGAAGGACTCTTTCACTTAAAGGAGACTATAGGGGTGGGCATCAGCAAAAATATCCCTCTCACCCAGTAATACAGTTTTGAGTTGACTTTAGTGCATTTTCAACAAGGTAAAGCACATAGCAAAATAAGTTTCTTAATAATACTTTAAAGCAGGCCTTTACATAGTTGAAGTGTACACATTTTAGCTTAATATAACACACGTGGAGTTTTCTGATCTTCCTTTCCTTGTGCTCTTCCTGGAAGGTAGGGACATGACCTCCCAACATCCCTTTGTTCTTGAGGTGGTGACACAAAGCCAGAAAGTTCTTCCTTTTGTGTCTGTCAGCACAGCCCAAACTGAATTAACACTTGCAAAGTGACCTCTTATTTCCCTTTATGGGAGACTTGATAATCCTTCCTCCTGAGAGGAGGAGGAGGGAGGAGGAGGAGGAGGAGGGACAAAGAAGAAGGGTGAGCATATCTATTTTTTTTTCTTTTTCTTTGATTCTCTCTCTCTCAATGAAGTAAGTATTTCAGTTTATCTTCTGCTTTGCCTCTGATACCACATGATCAGCATGAGTTGCAGCTGTTAGCTTATATGTGCATGTAAAGTGGGACAGTGTAGAAGAAGCAGATGAAGTGACTTTTTGAAAAATTGTGCCTTTTATGTTAGCCTTGGCCCTGAGTCAAGGGCACTGTAAAAGAACAAGGAAGGAAGGAGGGAAAAAAAAATCCTCTCCTCCCTTTTTCATGCCTAAGATTCTTCTGATGTGACAATCTTGTGTTCCGTGAGTTGAAAAATGAAAAGATTTGCTGCTCAAGTGCCAAACCAGTAAGGCAGAAAACTGTTGTGACCTCTTGACTTTTTCTGCAGTCTGATATAGATCTCTTTGCTTTGGGAAGGATGGGGAAAGCGAGTGCTTTTTCCTTAATAGGGTCAGAAAGGGTGTCACATGCCTCCATTGACTTGGACAGAAGTTGGAACACTTGTTTTTCTTGTTTGCAGTTCTACTCTGTTTGTTCCCTTCCTTCTCATGTAATGCTGCTTGACACATTTCTCCCTTGGAGGCTCTGCGTCCACCCACTTTAACCTATTGAAGCCCAGACGCCATTTGCAATAAACAAACCATGCAATTTGGAGAATGTATTTGGACCTCAGAGGACAAAGGGTGAAGAGGAGATGGCTTGAAATATGGTGTATTCAGATGAGGTGTATTAAATTCCCAATCTCATGGACCTCTGCAACCGTGCTCAGCTTCAGTTCTGTTTGCAGAACTTTCCCATCAATAGGGGAGCTTGGGAGTATAGGAGGAGGAACTGGAACTCTGCCTCCCACTATGCACTTTGTTGTGTGCCTTCGGGTCATTTCTAACCTATGGTGATCCTAAGGCTAACCTATCACTGGGTTTTCTTGGCGAGATTTGTTGTGGGTGGGGGGGGAGTGTAACCTGCCAAAGGTCATTCAGTGAGTTTCTATGGCTGAGTGGGGATTTGATCTGTGTTCTCCAGAGCCATAGTCCAATTTTCAAACCAAAATAATCACCCCTTGATAGGGCTGTAGTGATTTTCAGTACAATACAGCTACTGTTTGTTTCATGAGCAACACCTCTTCTTTGTGTTTATAGCATGGGCAGTTGCAATCAGGAATCTGGCCAGGTCTGAGTGGAGATATTTCATTCAATCCAGTGTCCCAGAGTGGAGAACTTCTTTTCAGGGTGTTCTCAGAAAGGGGAGGTACATTGCTGTGATGGGTGAAGCAGAAGGAATGGGATAAAATTGCAATCCTATTTTAGGTGAGAAGAAACCAGTACAAGAAGGGGAAAGAGGTGCCATAATATATATCATGGGGAAGTGGCAACTGCCCTCTCAGGACCCCCAGAGGGCTGGATTGGAAACCCACAAATAGCAGGAGCCTGGCTGGAGCATGGGAACTGAGGTCTTTCCAACAGACTGGTACAGTCTGGTGTTGTGTGGGAATGTAATGTGAACAGGATGGTGTTGGGAGGGGAGGGGTGGGGTTCTTAAAACTGAAATCTGTATTGCATCATCAGTTCTGGCAAGAATGTTGTCTGTTTGCTGAACCTAATCTCTAATCTAATCTAATCTCTAATGTCTAATAAAATCTTTCTGGATCTATCCATGAAGCCTGGTTATTGAGCTAGGAAAAGACAGGACATTACAGATTTGATCCCACCCCAATATCTCAAAGCTTGTAAAGAACAAGTGAGTACAGTTCCAGCACTAATGGAAGAAAATGATAGCAGTAGATGGAAGGGGTGGTAGAAGCCACATCCAGTTGGTTGTACATTTTCTACTTTTTTAATGTGGTTTTGTGACCATTTCAAAATTGGAATTCATACTTCAGACTGAAAGGATTGCCCACCACTCATATACTGGATTGTATCAGTGGCAGCTAGTGGATCCCATGTCAGTGGGGTAGTGAATCCACTCCAGGTTTTAAATAGGCTTAAAGGAGCCATCCAGGACATTGGATCTATTTGAGGAACAGGATTCAGTACCTTGGATAGTTCCTTTAAACTCTCAGTGAAAACCTAGAGCTGATTTACTTGCTGCCAGTGGATCGTAATATTTGTCTTTTGTGTTTGTCCAGTCTCCCCTTCTTACCCACAGAAGTACTTCAGGATCACCTTTTACTTGTGGAAGCTTCATATGGGAAGAAAAAGAAAACTTACAATAACATGGAAGGACTTCTCTGAGCTGGTGCCTCCATCTAGACAAATTCTGCATTTGGACTGATAGGTTTTTCTCTTTCTCTAGAAAATTCATTGCTGTGGGTTGTTAAAGTAAAAGCCAGTGGCCTAAACCAAACAGCTAGTCCTGATTAGAACAGAGTAGACTCCCTGATTCACTTGCTGAATAGTGTGGTGCAGATGTTGGACAAAGACTCTGGAGGTCAGGATTGGAAGCCCTGCCCAGCCATGGAAACCCACTGGCTGATCTTGGACAAGTTAACACTCTCTCAGCCTCAGTGGAAGGCAAAGGCAAATACCCTTGGAATAAATCTTGCCAAGAAAACCCCATGACTATGTGCATGAGCCATGAGTGAGGAAAGTTAGTTTGTTACCAGAATATCAGGAATGCTGCCAGAAGAAGGGAGAAGAGGAGTGCTAACAGTCTGAGGTCATAGACTGTTAAACACCATCAAGATTTGAGGGTTCAACAGTAAACAGAGCTGTAAAACAAACTAAGATCATGAACAGAAAAATTCAAGGAGGAATGTGCCAGGACAGGTACTGTTTCTAACATTTGGTCACAGCAGCTGCATTTCTTGAGAACCAGCATGGTGTAGTAGTTTGAGTGTTGGATATGATTCTGGAGATTGGGGTTCAAATATCTGCACAGTCATGGAAACTCATTGGGTGACCTTGGGCAAGTCACACTCTCTCAACCTCTGAGGGAGGCAATGCCAAACGCCCTCTGAACAAATCATGCCAAGAAAACTGAGAGATAGGTTTGCCTTGAGGTCGCTGTATGTTGGAAATGACTTTTTAAAAAAATGATTTTTATTGAATAATAATAAAAACAAAAATACAAAAGAACATATACTCACACATAACATTAAACAAAATAAGAGATGACTTGAAGGCACACAACAAAAACAATAACAACATGGACCCATAGAGAGATCCTGTGGATTCAGTGGTTCTGTTTATTTGGGACAGGTGGTTGGATTTAGGCCACAGTTTTTCATTCCCCCAAGCCTCTATTTTTTCTCCTCACTGTGACCCCCCCAAGCCCCCACTAAAAACAAAACAAAAAAATTGTAGCCATTTTCCTGTGTGAGTGAAGCAAAGTTTGCATCATTATAACCAGCAGACATTAGTGGCAAATGAAAATCCAAATTCATTCATGTGTAATGGATTGGATTAGGAAATGCTCTTTCAACTCAGGTTATTTGAGGCTCATCTACAGGAGCTAATCATGCCTATGCGTAACACACTGCACTGTCATTTATTAGAGCACATTCTGCTCAACCAGCACATTGCTGACAAGAGGACTGAAGAAAACTCCCCAGCAAATTGGGAAAACCTTAGGGAAATGTCTGAACCTGGAATACACTTGGAAATATCTTACACAGTGGAGTTTAAGGCAGTTTTTTAAAAACAATTTTTACAGTTTTAATTTTTTAAACATTTTTATAATGAATTTTTGCACTATTTTTCACAGTGGTCCGCCCTGCCTCCACAATCAATTACTTCCTCTTGACTGGAATTCAAGGCACACAGCAAACAGATGAACAAACTGCAATGTGCCCAGCTACCATGATGAAGTCAAAAGGCTTGTAGAGTGGTTGCATGTAGAAATAATTTCATTGAAGGGGACACATTAATTTTTAGGACACCAAGCTTCAATTAGTAGATCAGCCAACCCAAGATTTAAGCCTCAAGCTAACATTTGTCTTGTATGACTTGCCATGTGTAATGGCTAGTGTGTTGAGATGTATCTCTGTCTAACAATGAGAGATGTATCCTCATCTAATTCAAAAGGTGTAACAGGGTCTGGAGAAAAATTAAAAGGCAGATGTTAGGGAGCATCAAGACATGTGAGGAACTTAATTTGGTGTATCTGTCTCCTTTGATGGAAGGGTTATTGGTTGGTTATTTACTATGAGTAAATTTTAATCAGTGAGATTGAGAGTGAAGGGCATATTTTTTTCAGCCTATTTTGTATGTATGTGTGTGTGTGTTTTTTAAACTGTTAAGGATTTTTTACCCTCTTGTGATATGGAAATAGGAACTACATACAAGTACATGTATAGATGGTATACTCAAAGATTATTCCTGGACAATCTTAAATCTAGTGGTTGGATGTAGGAGTCTAGCTGGTTTCTCATGCATTATTTATTCACTTATTTGTTACTTTTATGCTCTTCATGCAATTCCAAGCAGCATATGTTATCCTGCCTACTTTATCCTCATAACAACCCTGAGAGGGAGGCGAGGCTAGGAGATATTGATTGAACCAAGATCATACTGTGAGCTTCATTACTGAGTGGGGATTGGATTCTTGGCTGCCTCATAATTAGACCCAGACTCTGGCTATCACAATGCACTACATGCTAAACCCAACCCATTCAGGGGCGAAATCACTATCTCCCTGGAAGAAGTGCAGAAATCGGTAAGTAAGAACATAGTCTGCCTCTTTTGTGAATACAGACTGTAGTGTTTTGTGCAAGCTGGGTTCTGTGCAATGTATTTTATATCAAGAATTTTATATCAACAATATAATATCAATATCTAAACATTAGGAAGAGCCTCCTAATGGTAAGAGCAGTTTGACAGTGGAATATGCTACCTCAGAGTGTGGTAAGGTCTCTTTCTTTGGAGATTTTTAAACAGAGGTTGGATGGCCATCTGCCAGGAATGCTTTGTTGGTGTATTCTTGCATGGCATGACTCGATGGAACTTGTGGTCTCTTCCAATTCTGTGATTCTAATAGGTCTATATAAAATACATTGCATAGAAAATTACCTAGAAGTTACAAAAGCATGAAAAACAATTGCATCTGTGAGATCCTCCTCCCTGAGAACATATTACAGTATCTAGATATCACAATGTACTGGCTTAAATCCAACTGAAATCCCACTGTTAGTACAAAGAGTAGTAGCGTGGATCAATTGAATCCAGGAGAAGCTGGTATGTGAGCACTTATATAAGTTCTATTGATTCAACTCTGGCTGAAACTAGTAAGGGACTCTAGGCTCTTGTACCTAATATGTACATTTTGTTAAATGTAATGTACTTGTTATTTAACTACTTTAGAGGCTGCTGGTGATAGAAGGGCCCTTTCGCTGCTGGAGAGCCACACTTATTTGGTTCTGGCAAGAACAGCTTTTATAAGAATGCCTTTGAGAAGCCAATCTCTATGAAAGAGAAACAATCTGGAAACCAGAAATGCCAAGTACAGTATAAAGAAATGAGAATGAGGAACATACAGGGAGAGTAGTAGAGACATGAGACAAAGAGAAAGCTGTGTCTGACCAGCATGTGACTAGATTCATAGAGCACAAGGTCTTTGTATGATGTTCTGCTTGTAGCAACCTAGCCATGATGCAGAATTCCATATTTCTCCTGCACGCCCACCTTTAAAAAGGAAAAAGAAAAGCAGCCTTGGAATGTGATAATCATAAATGGAAGGGGCTGCTTAACTCTCTTGCTGTTTCTATAAACACTGTCTCTAGGAAACCCTGTTTGTTTTACTCTAGTGGGGAGAAAAATTGGCCAGTAGAGAAATGCCGAGAGGGGGATTGCCTGATGAGTACAAATTTCAAGTTGCACATTGTTGCCCTTGGTGTCTGCTTGGATTTTTTTTGGATTATTATCCCACTTTTCTCTCTAGGAATGGCTCTCATGGAGAGGGCATAAATAAAAAAAATCCAATAAAATACAATTGAAACATAAAATGATTTAGAAAGTGCAATAACACCACCCTTTTCAGTCTCTCAGGCAACCTGGGTTGGAAGTTTTCCTTAATATTTGGGGGTAGGGTGGGTGAAGACAGCTGGTGAGGGCTGAGGAAGGAAATTACACAGAGGAAACAAACAGAGGAAGACTCCATAATATCACATAAGAATCTGGGGTGCTTTTTTATGTGGTGCAAGGTCTGGCCAGCTCGTAGGCACCGAAAGCCAAGAAGATGGTGTCCACCAGCTGGTTGGCCCCTTTGTGGCTTGTACCATGGCAACTGTCCAGCCCCTCTGACAGGACTAGCTGAAGACATTTTACTGCATAACTGACATATCATGCCCTGCTTCCATGTATAGCTGGATTCATAGTTGAATCTTATGTCAGCATTGACAACAAGACAGAATCCTCACCAGAACTGAAGAAAACAGTGTATGGGACACAGTTTATGGGCACAGAGTAAACAGTGATGGGGGAAGGAGCTGAGGGAACTGCCACTGCTGCCTCCTAGCATTTGCCACCTGAGATGGTTGCGTCACTCTGTCTAATGGTAGGTTCGGCCTTGCCTTAAGACCTCTGGAACAACCTGTCATAGATTTTCTTTCCTTTTGGGGAATAAAACTGGTTCTTCAGAAGGATGGGACAGAGGTTAGTGCAGCTAATGTAGACTATTCAGAGAAGGGAAGATAAATGCAGGGCAAATACACCCAAGAGGCCAGCAAATGAAAAGAGTGTCTTATTGTGTTTCTCTTTGGTAGCCTTCCGGTTCCTTTTCCTCTCTTCCACCTCACTGAATGATTAATGAAACACAGAATCATGTTTTCCATAATAACCCCAATCAGTATGCCAGTACAAGTTTTTTTTTTTCCTTTTCAGGACAGAATTAACAACTGTGGGAAACCTCTGTAATCTTCAGCTGTAAATACAACACATGGCAGAAGAAAGAAGTGAAGGTCAAGATGCCAGCTGACAAGGAAACATACGTACAGAGTGCACAAAATAGAAATGCATTTCTATTTCACAAAAGTCATATTAAAGGAGGCAAGAAGAAAGTGATGGTTGAAGAAACAAAAAAGCAAAAAGATGTAATTATAAAGAACAAATCAGCCGATAACAGATGGAAACTAAAATAGCAAGAAACCATCTGGGCACAGATGTCAAGCAGAGATAACCCAACATCAAAACAAGTGTCTTTGCAAAGCTGACGACTCCTTGCCATATATTCAAAGGTTGAAAGAGTTAGGAGGGCCTCCATTGCTTGAATAAGAGCGGATGGTCATTTTGTCTTTCCCATGGACCCAGTTTGTTACTAGGATGGCACATAAGGGCAGTTCCACCTTCTCAAGTCAGTTGCTACTTTTTAAAAAATGTTTTACCCTTTGGGTGAATAGATATCCATTGAGCAAGCCCCTGGTCTTCGGCCTATAAGAAACCACTTGGTCCCACCTTAACTTCACCTTAACTTCACCCCAGACCTGCTCTAGCTGTTACCACGGTTATGCTATGTCTGGCGAGAGCACTAGATATTGCTTGATATCAAATAATTTGGCCTTTACTTGACCTTTCTCTGCCACCCTACTCCACGTGTTTGCAGAGGTCCACCGGACAAGCACGTATTAGGCGCGGCCATTAATGGTTGTAAATTCCAAACCTCATTTAGGCAGGCAACTTAAGCCTCTCTGTTGCTTCAGGGAACACCTTCTTGCAAACCGGCATTGCTCAGCGCAATTCCATACAAAGACGCCCGGCCGAGTGCCGAGCCATTCCTTTATGTTGGGCCATTTGCATACTGGCCATACTATTGTCATCCAGTGCTAAGCTCATCATGTAAACTTGACCTTTTCCAACTCCTTTGTCCAGCTCCAAATTTCCTTTGTTCTCACCGAGCATGGCATGGCCTGTAGGTAAAATCTACCCTATAAAAGGTCCCCAAATCCGAACCTTCCTCGGACTACTTTGTACTTCCATCCCACCTTGCTGTCAGTTTGTCCAGTGAGCTCCCCTCAGCGAACTGTGCTGAGTTTCTTCCCCTGCAACCCCCGTTTCTCTCCAGGACTATGAGACCAGGTATCGTATTACCCATTCCCCAAAGCTCTCCATTTCTATTTCTCAGTTAGCTAGTGTATGTCGTGTCTTTTGTGTTGTTTGTTTTCAATAAAATATTATTTGTTACTTTAGAACTTGTCTAGCCGCTCTCTGACCTGACGCTGTAGACATAGGGTAAAAGATCCCAGCTAAAGTTACCCTGCCTCTCGTTAGCTTGAGAGAGTGCTCGAGTCTAATTTCCCCCATCTTATGTTTTTATTTGGTAATTTGGGCGCCCCTCCCGGGACCCCCAACATACAGGGTAACAGAGCTTCCACCCCAGAAACACGAGGCTCCAGCTCCCAACCATGTACCAGGATTTGAGGGGGCTCATGATGTAGGAAACTTCATTGAAGTTTCAGAGTCCCTCACAATTCTCTGACAAAGGATGTAGACTCATCTAGTATTCTCTGGATTAAAATTTTATGGATTTACAAGGTTCCATAGCATGGTTGCCTTTGCAGCTCCAGAGAAGATTAGGGAATGAAAAATTGCTGCTGTATCTTCCTTAACTTATTCCTTCAAATACCATCTAGTGGAGACAAGTAAAAGACAAAGTTGTAATTAAGTCTGAGCCCAAATGAGGCTGGTGACCTCTTCAGAGCACATCAGCAAAAATCACCTTCCCCTGTTTGGTGATGTCTTGGGCTGGTAGGTCCATAAACAAGGTTGAAAACATTCACTAACCCTTATTAACTGCTGAAGACATTGCCCTTCCTTGAAATTGCTTTTGTGATGTTATCATGTAGCAAAAGTTGATTGGTTTTGTCATATGGCTGACATGAAGTATGACACTGACATACTGAGAACACCATATTTAATGTTCCTTGGAAGAATTTGTATCCTGAAAGATTGCGTGCACAAGCACATACATATATATCTCTGAAACAGAGAATGAATAAGTAAACAGACAACAAATAAATAAATGGTGAGAGAATAAAAAATAATGTATGTCTGTATGAATGAATATGACTACGAATGAATGAATATGAATATGAATGAATATGAATATGAATGAACATGAATGAAGCTGTGAGATAAGGCAACCATTACAAAAATTGAAGATCACAGCAAATAGTGAAGAATGAAAGACAGAAAAAGGGGGCAGGGTTGCACTACAAAGGAAACCCAGGAAGATGATACCTAGCTATTTTACCATCTCCCTCCATGACAAGAAAATTGATCAAAGTCATAATTAGGACTGCAATATTTCATTTCAAAAACAGTGCACTTGAGGATGGATTTAAGGAAAATTTGGAAGGTCTGAGGAATGGTCTTGAAATATCTGGTGGATTGAGGTCAGAGAAGGGTTAAAAGCAGAAGGAGGGTAGAACTGGGTGGGTTAGGGCTGGAGTGGGGGCAGACAGAGAAACCTGCTTTTGTTTGTCCTTCAAACAGTTTTCGCTGTTGGACTAGTACAACAGCCAAGATTCACAGTGGTGGCTAAATGTATGCTCCTCCATTCTCATCTGATCCTTACTCTTGTCTGCGACTATTTTCACAGCTCAAAGATTCCCTCATTGTAGTGTGTGGGGTTTGAAGTTCAAATGATCCTGCTAGCCCTAGTGCTGTTTCCTTGGCCAGTGTCTCGGTGAGTTTTCACAGTATTGCCACACAGGCTGTTTGAGTACTGAATGAGTCTACATCCCTTGGCAGGAACTAGTTTTACTGGAAGTTCATTCTGAGAATGGAGTGGTAGGAAGTAGACTAAAGTCTGATGTTCCCAACTTTGATGGCTCCTGTTGCCAAGTCCTGGATATCAATCAGAGGCAGGCAACTTCTGAGAGTTTGGGAATCCTGAGATTTGGTTTTCCTCATAATTTGGAGGGTTGCCTCTCTCTGCCCCAACCCTCCTCTAATTTACACCCTCCAAATATATGTTCCAAATATTCCAGATGAGTGTGCTGTTTTTTTAAAATATGCAATGTGCATTTCATGTGTTTTTAATTAATTTAATTAATATTTTCACAGTCATGTTTTAATTTGAAAGACGGTTTAATGCTTTTTAAACTTTTCTACCACATCTTGTTTTCGCTATTTTGTTTCAAAATTATGTTGTAAACTGATTTGGGTCCCATTTTGAGAGAAAGGCAGGATATCAATCAATCATTAATTAGTCAATCAATCAAACCAACTGACCAGCCAGCATACAAACAAACAAATCACAAATCACACCTTCAGGTATCTCGGAGAGGCATAATTTGCTATTTTTATGTAGTTCTATCCCCTCTGAGCCTTGTATAGGCCATAGAAATAAAAAGGAAGTCACCAGAATTTGGGGGGAGTGTTGAAAGAAGGTCTGAAGTGCCTCAAGAACAGTATTAGGGGCTCTGAAAGCTACATGTGGTATGTGAGCTGAACTTTCCCTGTCTCTGTTATGGACAACAATAGTACACTTAGGGAAGTTTAGACTCTGAAGGAAATGAACTGACAGTGTTGACCCTTCTTTAGATGTTACTGGAAACCAGCCTTGCTGCATCTTCTCTGAAGTCTTGCTCTGATGACATCACTGCATAGATCAGAGGTGGTCACTATGTGGCCCATGGACAGCATGGGTGTGCATCCTCAGATCACTCTCTGCTACTGTGAAATCTGGTGTCACACTGACAGGGATATAGCTATGGGAGGGATCAAAATGAGGGTGTTTCCCCCAGTTATGAATTCTGCTCCCCTGCTATATTTTTTCAGTCCCCAAATTTCTAGCATTGTAGTAAATGAAAAATGCAGTTGAGTATTTTGAAGTACTGTTTAGGCATCCAAGGAAAGGAGGCAGGCAAAATGACCAAGGAAACGTGAACAGAGTAACGTAAAAGGAGAATAGAAGTGAGTGGTTTTCAGTGTTTCAGCCTCTGCATTGCTAGAAATTTGAGGACTGAAGCAAAAATCCATTTGTAAAGGTGTAGTTCTTATCTGCTCCCTCTTGTCATAGCTACAGACCTGTGCATTGATAGAATTCAGTGGAAGAAGTATATTTAAGACATTTTTTTATTTTTTATTTTTTTGCTTAAGCAAGCTATCTCTCCCATTACCACCACCTCACTGTTGCTACTCCCATTGTCACCCCATTATTTACTGCTCATCATCTTTTGCCACCTCCAGGAAGGCCCATATTGTCTATCTCACTTTAAGAGCTGGCCATGCAAAATGCCTTTGATAAAGCTAGCCAGACATGAGTATCTGGCTCCAAGAGGTGCTTCCTCAATAGCCAGGCATTTACGGCTTGGGCTGCTCCGGAAAGCAAGACTTTTCTGGAATAACAGTGGTAATGATGGCTTTGCTGAATGGGATCACTGACATATATATTCCTGCTGTTATTATTTATTAGTCTCTTTATTTGTATTCCACTTTTTTCACAGTATGGGACTCAAAGCAGCTTACAACAATTAAAAAGGCATAGTTAAAAACCACAAAATATAAAAGCAAATGAACAATTAAACAGTCAAAAAGAATTAAAACAAGGTTAATCACACACTCATACAGTCACACAGTCATACATATCAGCAACACAATATCTAGCACATATAATCACACCCCGAATGCCTGTCAGAATAAAAACATCTTTACTTGACTGCAGAAAGGAAGAAAGGAGAGTGCAAGTCTGACTTCTTTGGGAAGGGAGTTCCAGAGCATCGGAGCAGCCACCGAGAAGGCCCTGTCCCACGTTCCCACCAGATGCAGCTGTGAAGGTGGCAGGACAGAGAGAAGGACTTCTCCAGCAGATTTCAAAGCCTGGGCTGGTTCGTAAGAGAGAATACAGTCTTTCAAATAAGCTGGTCCTGAGCCATGTCGGGCTTTCAAGGTCATTATCAGTACTTTGAATTGTGCCTGGAAACAGACCAGCAGCTGATAGAGCTGTTGCAACAGGAGGGTTGTGTGACTCCTGTAGCCAGCCCCAGGTAACAGTCTGGCTGTGGCTCTTTGAACCAGTTGAAGTTTCTGAACAATCTTCAAAGGCAACTCTACAAAGAGCGTGTTACAGTAATCTTGCCACTCTCCCTAATGGAAGACCACGGCCTCAGCAGTAAGATGGAGGCCAAATGATACCTTCTTGAGGGCTGGGCATGACTCTTGGCCTGCTGATTGCTGCTAGTTTACAAGCTTTGCTGTTTGAGGACAAAGTACACCTGGCATCCCCTGCCCTACCCTTCCTTGGTATGTTTTATCTTGCATTCGAACAGTGATAAGTGATGATTCCCATGCCAGTGAGGTGGTGAAAACACGTTTTAGCCTAGTGCCAAACCATTCCCCCACAAATAAGTTCAGGACCTTGGGTAGTTCCTTTAAATTTCAGTCTAAAACCCAGAGTGGATTCATTCCTTCTCAGATGTTGGAGCCACCACCCATTATTAACTTACAGGTGTGCAAATTCTGGATCTATATCCTTGATGCCACCCTCTTGTTTCCTTTGGAGCATAACTGCCTTTAAACAAAGCCCTGGAATGTTTGGTTTGTGAGGAGCCAGTCAGCTATGGATGTTGGCCTCTCTTCAGTGAGATAGAAATTAGAGATAAGGAAAAGGTGTTTACACAAAGCTGCAAATGTTAGACCATTCAGTGAATTTCTGCTTTATGATGTGCTGCCTTTGCAAAGTACACAATTCTGTTCCTGTGAAAGGCAGTTAACTCTCACACTCCACTACCTGCCTCTGCATAGCTCAAACATCTGTAAAATTATAATAGAGAACTGCAAACTGAGCCTTGAACAGTTTCTGCACTCTGCCATTGTAAATAGAGGTTCTTTTGTAATGGATGTGTGTCTCACCATGGGACAGACCAAGGTCCAGATGAAATGCAGTTGTGTACCCTCTGGGAATGCCCTAGGGTAGTAGCTGTGTGTCCTGTTTTACAAAGGAGGGTCCTCTATTTGAAGTGCTATCAGTCTGCCCTCTGCTTGAGAGCATATTAGGGGCTGTTCAGCAGTGATGTATTTAAGTCTTTTAATCCAAGTCTCAAATCAAGTCTCAAGTCTCTACCTTCAAGTCTCAAGTTTTTGAAGATACTTTTAAGTCTCAAGTCTGAGAGCCAACTTTATACCCAAATCTATATTCCAGGTTTTCTAGACAGAGTCCAATAAAGTCAGTTTTAACAATTTAAACAGAGTTGGCCCTCCACATTTGTGATTTTGCCATCTGCAGCTTTGGAAGTACAGAATAGGATCCTTCTTACTTCCCGTTTCTGAAGTTGGAGGATTTTTCAGAAGTGGGGAATAGGATCCTTCTTACTCCCCATTACTGAAGCTTCAAAAGCTTTAGAAGAAAGGATCCTTCCTCTTCAAGCCCATTGCCTAACCCATTTGCTATTCCCCTCTGAGAAATGTGCCAACACTTTGGGTCCAAGACAGATTGTTATGTGACCAGTAGGCAAAAAGAGATGGAAGTGTTGTTCAAAGTCATGGGGTCTGGGCTGGTTTGTAAGAGGGTCATGGGGTGTTATGTTACTGATCCAAGGGCAGCAAGTCAGTCACTAAAAATATACAAGAGTCGAGTCAGTGCATCATTTATTGCCAAGTTGAGTCCCAGTAGAGTCACTGAAGCAACTTAAGTCCAATTTGAGTCAATTGACTACAGTCTACACCATTGCTGTTCAGTCCATGTTTAGTTAGAAGATAAAGAATCAGAAGAATGGTGAGCAACTGGGAGCCTGATGTCAGCCACAGCTAGTGGGCCCTATGCCAGTAGAGTGGTGACTCTGCTCCAAGTTTTGGTCTGAACTTTAAAGGGGCTATCCCAAGTGTGAAACCTAATTGAAGGCTAGGGTTCAGTACCTTGAAGAGCTCTTTTAAAGTTTAGATTAAAACCCATAGCAGATTCATCTTTCCACTGAACATGGAAGTCCTCAGCAATCACTGCTTGATGTTCTCTACCAGCAGTGAGTATCTGGACAGCAGACTTAGCAGCAGGTCAATAAGAAACCTAGTCGGAGTTTCCCCTACTGTATTGCAATGAACTGTACTTCCCTTTAAATGAGAACAAATTGTTTCTGTATTCAATGTATACCTGTCAATTAGCCTATGCACATTTCTGTCCTTTTTCCTTCCTCTTTTCAGTGATGGATTTCCTCTTTTCTGGAAAGGCCTGAGCAGCTACTCCAGAATGCCCTTTGGAAGGTCAAAGTCTCACAGTCTTGCTATCACTTTCCAAACCACCCCATGCCTTACTAGCATTTGATATCTAGAGATAGATATAGAGATGTAGAGATATGATGGGAAGTATTTTGCCTGCTCAATTTTTAAGAGACTGTGAAAAGCATGGGGATATCACATTCGTCCTGAAGCTGGCAATGCCCCATGTGTCAACCTCCATTTTTAAATTTTAAAAAAGCAATAAAATAAGCAATTTTGCTAGAATTGCCACCTTTTAATGGATTGTGTTCCTGTGTCTTTTAACAGTTGCATATCTTATCTTTGCATATGCAGAAAAAGATTTACTTCTGCAAATTCCCTCCCTCCCTCTCTTGTTTCTTATGGAACAGTCAAAGGTAAAGAAACCTCAGAAGCACTAAAGAAATCTGGCAACCTGTATTCACTATACAGGATTTTAATGGGATTTTAATCGTAAATGTTCAACTGCCCTACCTTTTTAAAAGAAAAAGAATGTTTCATTTGAAACAGAGACAAACACAGAACAGTTACCAGGCGACAGTCAGAGATAACCCCTTTGCACACATGCCTTCCCTCTCTAAAGAATGGAATTATTGTGCTCAGAGTCACCAGATGGCACTGTTAACACATCATTTTAGAAAAGGATTTTTCTTACCATGCGTGTCATTCAAAGATGAAAGTGGTGAATGGTTCAGCTGATATATTCATCGGAATCTCTCTCCCCTCCCCTCTTTCTCTCACACACACATTGGTTGTGTAGGATTGTGAAGCAGGCAGAGCAGGAGGTTCCCTTAATATAGTGGGGTTTATCACATTCCTGACCACATTTTGAAGAAACTGAAATAAGATGAATCAGTTTTCTTAGAGGTTGCAGGTAGAGAGAGCCTTAATTATATAACTGCATAACCGTGATATCTGCTATTCAGTGAATGGCTGAGTTGGAGAGCAAATAACAAACTACAATTTTGTGAATGTTCTATGAATTTGTTAGGGATTTCTTCATAGAAATAACCTTTTTACACATATCTCAAGCCTGGTTCATATTAAAGGGCCAGAGATCCTCCTGTAAGATAAAGAATAGGCCACGTTCTCTTTGTCTCTATGATATATAATGATGGGGTAATTTAAATGGGTATTTTTATATATGGGTATTCTTATATATGGAAAAGATGTGTACCTATGAGCCCTCACTTGACTTTACTTATGCATTACACCAGTGGTTCTCAACCTTCTTAATGTCGTGACCCCTTAATATAGTTCCTCATGTTGTGGTGACCCCCAACCATAAAATCATTTTTGTTATTTATTATTTATTTATTTATTATTTAGTTAGTTAGTTAGTTAGTTATTTCCAACATCAAATAGATTGGAAACACTGCCCTAAATCACTGCTCTGGATAGACTTCTAATGCCTAAAAACTGGTAACCCTCCCCCCTTTTTTTAAGCACAGAAAGCGTCCATCAACGCCAGAATTAAGGCAGTAGTTGTAGTTCTGAATGTTGGGTTTCCACAGTTCAAAAAGCCAGTCACTCCCAAAGGCAATGCCAAAACAGCCCACATTTTACACGAGGCGCAGGGAGGAAAGGACAGGGAGAGAGGAAAGATGGCGGCAGCATAAGCAGACGCGTTTTGTTTCGCTCCCTCCCTTCCTCCCTCTCTTAAAGGGAGTGCAGACGCTGAACATACAAAAAGCGAGGAATGCAAGACAGTCAGGGCGAAGAACACAACACGTGCATGTGGCAAGCGCCAAGGGTCCACACACAACAAAAGCGAGAGGAGAAAGTCATCCTGGCTATTTCTGCACTAGACTGTTATAGCACTATTATTTCACCATCCTATGGAATCCTGGGGTTTGCAGTTTGAACCCCAGCGCAGGGGTCTCAGAAGCACTGCTCCCATTGGCTGTGAGGCCACCTTCTTTTAAAAGGGGGGCAGGATTGAGGAGTGGCGACCCCTGTGAAATGGTCGTTCGACCCCCAAAGGGGTCCCGACCCCCAGGTTGAGAACCACTGCATTACACTGTAGGTATGTGATGGGCACTGTGTGGATAATGTCATTATGTAGTTTGGACACTAGGTGGCATTGGATCTAGTTGAATTTGGGTGAGGTTAAAAGGTTCCTATACATGTTCTTGTTTCAGCAAGGCAGTAAAATTCTTCTCAGCCTTCCTGAGTGTTGTAGCTTCTCAGCCACCTATGATAGGCCCAAACCTCCTTTTTCATCATGAAGAAAGGGCAGCAATTTTAGTAAGTTAGACAGTCTTGATAGCATTTAGCCAAAGGTCATTACAGTTTAAAAGGCAGTGTAACAAAAACAATCCGCAACAGGGCAAAATAGAATACAACCTACTTTGAGCCACTTTGGAACTATGAAAAAAATGTTCAGAAGTAAAGAGTAATTGTTACCCCTTATACAAAAATCCTCACCATTACCTCATTCTTATTAAAACAACATTGCCTCTTGATACTAAAATAAAATAAAATAGTGCTACTTTTAGTAAGAATATGTTACTGCAGTTATCTGGCCCAAGCCCGAGGTCTACAATTTCATATTATTTATGTTTAATATTTCCACGTGGCACTCCATAAGATGAACTCCATGTGTCTGAAAGGGTCACGAAAAGCCAGTGTAGGCAGGCACAGCCGCATGGCCTTAATTATGCATGCTAGGTCTAGGCCACTAAACAACTATCTGTCGCACAGCCGGTAGTGCCCTCAAGACACAGCTGACCATTAAGCTAATGCAAGGGCTCTCAGCCCCGAACTGCTTGCTCTATACAAACGCTAAGTGCTCCTCATCTGCATACTGTTCTAACAATTGGCAATGCTGGCCAAATCTCATCAATTCTGGTTTTGACCTTTCGGAGGCTTTGTCTCCACTAAAAACCCTATTGTTCTCCTCGGGAGAGGGCTAGCCTCCAGGTACAATTGTCCCTATAAAAACCCCAAGTTTGAGCTCCTTGTCGGAACGCTTGTGCCTTGCATCCCAAACTGCTGCCGCTCTGTTCAGCGGGCCTCCCCTCAGCCTCCACATGCTGAGCTACTACGATCCCCAGCATCGAACTCTATTTCTCCTATTCCGGACTGCAGGATCAGGTGGAGTATCACCCCAGAAAACCCTCTGAAAACCCCTATCAATTTCCCTCACTTTCTGCTTCTATAGTTCTTGGATGAGTGCATGAGTGCATGTGTCGTTGTTTGCTTAATTAAGGAGAATTTAATAAAATCTTTTAATTGAACAACTTACCTAATTCTTGTCACGGCCCGACCTCGTAAACATAGGGTTAAAGGTCTCGCTACGTTACTCTGCCTCTCATATTGCTAGCTTGTGCTCCTTGCTAATTCCCCCAACTTAGTAATATTTAGAGTGCACTTAGGTGTCCCTCCTGGGACCCCCAGAAATCAGGGCAACAATTAATATAATAATCAATTTCATTTCTTACCCACATCTCCCCAAGGCTTGAGGTGGGGTACAACAAAGATTAAAATACGACTAAAAACACATAAAATCATTTAAAATGCACCAATTTAAAACTGATAGTTTAAAGTTGACTGGGTAAGCCTGCCGGGATAGATATGTCATTAGTATTTTTTTAAAATACTAAAGACATATCTTTAGCTCTTGAATCTCTCCTGTGAATTAATGAGTTACTTTTGAACTCTAGGAATTTGGGATAAGTAAAGTACAAGCTCTTCAAAGAAATCCCAGTCAATGATATATCATTATCCTTTTGATGGCATAGGTCTCTTGTCCGTGCAAACAGAAGGCTTCATCCAAACTTAACTTCTGATGAGACCCTATAAAATCAAGATGCAGTGATGCCTCGGAGCAGTTTTACTTAACTGCAGCATACCAGACTGAAAAACAATTCTTTCATTTATTGTCACCCTATCTCTCCTGGCATCTTGGTCAAAATACATATTCCAGTAAGAGTATGAACAGTGCTTCAAATTACAGTTCCTCTGCTTGGTCATCTTTGCTAGAGAACAGATAGCTAGTGGAACCTGTGGTGCTGAGTAAGATCTGGACGAACTTTGTAAGGATACTCACTCATACGACCAGCCTGTGCCAGGCGTCAACAAGAGCAGAGCACCACAAATTGAGACAAACCAATTTATCTAACTGCATTGAGAGCTAATTCAAAAATTGCTCATTCAGTCTTTTCATGGCCCTGTACCATCTGAATAATTTGTGTGGTGATTGCTGACGCACACACCTCTGTCTGTGGAATAATGGAAGCAGACAAGTGAAGGAGCTGGCAAGTTATCTTCCCATACTTTGGGAGGCTTTGGTATGGCACCTGGTGGCTTCTATGTTGGGGTGCCGTGATTCTGCTCTGGGTTTCCAGCTTTTACCCAAGATCCTGGATCCTGTTGTTCACCTCCTCCCACACTTTATATATACTTTCCCACAAAATTGGTACCCAAGGTAATTTACAGATTAAAATAAAGCTAAAAACATACAAAAGATTAAAATAAAAATGAAATTAAGCCATTAACAATATTAAAACAGTTTAAGGCATAACATTCAACATAGTAAAAAGCAGTTTAAAACACAGTACAATTAAAACAATACAGCACCTTCTTCAAAGCCCTTTCTGTAATAAACTTCGGTTCTAAAAGCCTGTTAGAATGAACAAATCTTTGCCTGCTCTTTGAAGGACAGCAAGGAGAAGACCATTCTGGCCTGGGGTGGGGAGTTCCAGAACTGAGGAAAAATCACTGAGAAGGCCCTATGCTCCCCACAGTCGCATAGGGATGTGAGGGTGGGAGGTGATTCTCCTTGGGCAGCAATGTTTCTGGGGCATCCTGGCTCATAGCCATGCCCCTGCATGCCCTGGGCACACCCCCACACACCACCCCCACACTCCCACACACAGTGGCCACAGCCCTTGTGCCATAGCCCCCGTTCCTGCCTCCCTCAAGACACTCCAAACTCTGCCACTGCCTCCTCATCACCCATGCCTGTGAAAGTGGTGGAGCTGAGAGAAGGCCTCCTCTTGAGTCTCTAAAGGACCTAGAATGTATCTATGGGGAGATAGCTTGGACAGCTCCTTCACTGTCTGGAACATTGCCCCTCACCCATAGGGAAGCCACCAGCTGCCACTGGTATTGCATCATTTTCAAAGCTTTCTTTGGAAAAGTTCAGTCGTCTAGTACAACTGTACCACGCCTCCAGTACTGCACGCCTGAATCAATTATTTGTGTATACAGTGCAATGAGCAGCTATATACGTGGATAACTGGTTCGGCTAACCAGCATTTTAAATCAACAGTTTTGTGCCAATATTTGTTCAATAGATAACCTGTCATTTTCAGGATTTAGTGGCTCACCATAAATGTGAATATTTCATCAACTATGAACATGTGCAAATATTAACTTACAGTGGGTAGTCGTATTTCAGACTTTTAAACAACCTTGTGTGTGTGTGAAGCACTAAATCACTAAATATTAACAGGTGATTCTTACTCTTCAAATAACTAACATAGGCAGGTAGACTAGAAAAAACTGGTGTACATTTGTAACTTTCTGCAGATTTCTTTGCCTAAGTGTCCTTTCTCTTTGGAATATTGTAAGATAGGAAGCTGGAAATAAATTCTTTGCAGTATAGCTCTTTTAACACGGGTTATGTTCTCTCTGACTGTTATAAAGCCAGATTCACAGTGGATATACAGATATCTGTCTTCTCACATACTTTGCCAAGGATCTGTGCTTCTTGACCTGGCTCAGATAAGTGAAATTTTAGTGGGGTATCTGCCTTCTTTTTAAAATAAGCTTCCCCCATATTATGAGTAAAGGGCACTTTGAGGCTTCTAGCCAAGTAGGCTGCAGGTAGGGTGAAAAACAGGACAGGGCTTCTATACCTTTATTGTTGGTGTGGAAGAGGGGATTTCAGGAGGTGGAGCTTATGTGAGAAGCACCATTTGCTAAAATTCCCTCATTTGTACAATGATGAAAGGAACAGGTGCCCTTTCCTTTCCCTTTCAAAAAAAATACAACCATAACTGGAGTTGAAGTTTTTTCCTGCTGCAGAGGTAACTAAAAGGAAAAGGTTCACTTGCTAACTCTTGTGTATTAGGGTTGCTGGTAAAGGTTCTTGAGTAAGGCCAGTAAAAAGGGGTCAATCATGGATGTACAAGATGAACAGAATCAGTCTGGATGATGGGGACCCTTTGCTGACAAGTCTTGTGGAGTTGTCAGTGTTATGATAAGGGTGATAATGCCAGAAAATATACAATAAGAATTCTTAATTATCGTATCTGTTCAATTAACCCCACTTCTTTCTCTTGAGTAATATACTACACATACCAGTTCTGTTGGTGTTTATAATGCCTCTGCATTTTGTATGTGCACGCAGCTTCAAGCTGCCTGTCAACTTATGGTGACCCTGTGAATATCAGAGGGTTTTCTTAGCCAAGAAATATTCAGAGGTGGTTTTGCCAGCTCCTTCCTTTGAAATACAGCCTACAGTGCCTGGTATTCATTGGCAGTCCCCCATCCAAGTACTAGCCAGGGCTGACCATGCTTAGCTTCCAAGATCAGATGAGATCTGGTGTCTTTAGAGTGGTTAGGCCCTCTTCTGCATGAGTGCTATCAAACTCTAAGTTCTGGAGATTTTCCTCTTAATACTGTAGGCTAGTGTCAGCAAATGTGATGCTAAGGATCAAAGTACATGCAATGCACAGGTGGCTTATAGCTGAGCACCATGCACCTCTGAATTGTGGACACCTACCACTAGACTGCTTTGCCTTCCTTCCCCATGTTGGAAAAGAAAGCCCCAGACATCCTTGGTGACAACTTTAGTTTGATAGAAAGAGACTTTTACCAGCACACTTTCCACATTTCCTGTTAAAAGTACATAAGTTTCAAAGGTCAATGAATTGATGTGATCATGTTCTGCTGACAGAATGGAAGAACTATGCAACTGCCTGAAAAGGTTAGCCTTCCTCAGCCAGTGGAAGAAGTCATGTCTGTGCTGCTTGACAAAAAATATTAGATTTTTTTTTTTTAAAAAAAGGTATGATAAAAATAGCACTGATCTAGGCTCATGACCTTTACGGTTCTAGTAAGACCTTTTGGCACCAGGAGACAAATACGAATGAATGAACAGGTTTGTTGAAAAGATGCCATTTGGTCTGTGTGAAAACTTTATTAACCATGACAGCGTGTGTAAGTTTGCCAAAGATTGGCACAAATGCAAAGCAAAAAGAACATCATATGGAAAGGGGTCCAAAATGTGTGATTTGAATGCTGGCCAATCTGGATTTAATAATAATGATTAACATGGGATTAATATGGGATTTTAGTATCCTGGTGTCCTGGCAGCTGTTTTCAGTGCCAGGAAGTCCTGGAATATATGTTGTAAGAATAACTATTGTGTCCCTAAACTCTGGCCATGCTAATTTATTCCTGCAGCAACCTGAAGGCCAAACTAGAGCTTGGCAGCAACTTAAAATAATGAGTTAATTTTAAATTAATTCCTTTTTGCAATAATTAAGGTATGACATTACAAATGTAACATGACTACAGGAGACTCCTGCCCCTTTTTAAAAACTAAATCAAACCAAACTAAAGCAAAAAATTACAATTTTAGTCAATTTTGAATAAGATAAAAGCAAACAGTTATTTTTTACATAATTGTAGCCAGTAATTAACTTCTGGAGATGTGCTTGGAACTGTAACAGCAAGTCATTACTTTTGACAAGTAACTTTCCTCGTTCTAAGCCAGATTATATTTAATGCTAAATGTGTTGTTTGACATTCTATTATTTTATCAGAGACAGTGAGCTCTCTGCCTTAGATAAAAAATTATCAACTGTGTCATTATAGTGACCATGGCCTAGTTGTTAGTCCAAAATAGAATAGACCAGTTGAATCAATGACATTCAAATAACAGTTCACTAAGTAAGTTCACATTGTTTCAATAGATCTCCTTTACTTGGAACTATCAACACAACTTAAGGATATATTTGTAAAACCAAGGGAGTGATGCTTATGAGATTTTCAACCTTGGATGCCAGAATCCCTTTGCTAACTGTAATGGCATCTTAGCTTGGGTGCTTTGATGGACCCACTTTCTGTTCTCTAATCTCTGTTCTACCTGACCTAATGCTAATAACAATTACAGTCCCAGTCAGAGCATTTCCCTTTGGTACCTCAACTGCTGACTTCTCTGTGCAAATGGGCAAATAGATTAATGAGGCCAAGCAACTAAATGGTTTAAAGAGAAATCTTTAATGGGACTTTGTGGCCAGAAGGATGACTGAAAGAGTCCTTTTTCCGTGACTTGGGTTGTGTGGGAGAAAGCAGCTAATGTGCATCGAAAGGGGATATCTTTTGGGATATGTTGGAAATCAGATGGGAAGCCCCCAAAGGACAGGGCTGGTCCCCCTGCGATTCTGTCTCTTACCTCTTCTTTGCATCTGGGACACCAGTTTCAAAACTATTGGAAAGAATAATGAGCAGAACCACAGTGGGAGAATTTTTTTCCACAGATCCAATTTTCTTCTTGGATGCCACCAAAGCAATTTGGCCTATGGAGGGAGAATGGTTGTTTAGCTCTTCTTCCGTGCTTTCTTGTGGTATGCCTTCGAGAAGGCCCACTGAATTCAATATGACTGTGTGGATAGGATTGCTGGTAATCACTGCAGCACTCTGTGCAAGCTGATTTGGAGTAAACCTTGCTGAATTAAATGGTTAACTGGAGATAGTCTTGCAACTCTGAATATCTCAGCTCATTGTCTTTTCTTCTTATTCCCCCTTTCCTTGGATTTCTTCTTCTGTCCTCTTTGGCCCTATGCATTTGCTTCTTCCATCACCTAGAATTCTCCCTTGGTACATTTCTTCCCTTTCCCTGATCAAAAGACTTCAAGAAGAATTAGCTGTTAAATGTTCTTTTCCTCCCTGAGTGAGTTTCTTCACATATTTTTAGAAAGCTAAACTGACTTTTATTAAAAGCAAAACAATACCAGTTTACATCCACTTTTATGATGACATGATCTCTCTTTCCTCAGACTTCAAAAACAGCTTGACATATATATTTTTACCTAATTGAAACTAGAAGCTCTTATATTCCAAAAGGTTTACTTTCAGACTTTCAGACTTACTATCAGGTATAATATTGAAGTTTCCCTGCATGCCATTAACAGTTCTTACCGGGAAGGTCAGCAGTACATCTGAAGAATCACCCTGAGAAGCTGATTGGGAGGTGTTGGGGGAGGATAAAGCCAGAGCAGTGATATAGTGACCTGCCTGAGGAGCCAACATAGTGTAGTGATTTGACTGTTGGACTAGAACTCCATGAGACCAGCCAAGGAAACTCACTGAATGACCTTCAGCAAGTCATAGTCTCAGTATGAGGAAGGCAATGACAAGTCTTCTCTTTTGATGGAGGTCTGGGGAGGTGCGGCTATCTGGAGTGCCAGAGCAGTCTGGAAACAGGGTGCTAGGCAACCAGAATAGATCCTCAGGAGAGAAATCCAGCCCAATAGTGTGTGAGAGGGGCTGGTGCTGAGAAGGAAAGATATAAAAAGGCAAACACTGATTGTCTTTGGCAGTCCTTCAGTGAGAGTTCTCATAAGACAGACCCCTGGAGTCTCCCAGTCAGTCAGGGAGGTGACTGTGTGGGAAGGGTTTAATTCTCAAGGGAAGCCTAGAGAGAGGCAGAAGCGTAATTAAAACATTACACAATTTGTTCATGAAGTGTGACCTGATTGAGGTTTGAGCTTCTGGTGAGAGTGTAACCAAAGGATTGTTTATGATACTTGTGCTTATATGAGAGTTTAAAGATATAAAGAAACTGAGTAAAAGTACTCTGAAGAACTGTATTACTTTTGACCTGCATATGAACTCCAATATTTTGTCCTATGTGTTATCTTAATAAATATTACAGTTTATTTTTTTCAGCTAAGTGGTATACAGTATTTCAAGACACCCAGAAAACAGACTACTATAGAGCTATTAAGAGGTTCTAAATGAGCATTGAAAGGCCTCACCCTTTTACACAAATGTGGTGTTATAAGGGGGAAGGTAGAGTTGTGTGGAAAAGACAGGGCATCTTATCAGATTGGGGAACTGTCATACCAATCTGAAAGAGAAAGAAGTAGGCCCTGTCTTACCTCTTGATAACTTTACCAAGAAAACCTTGTGATAGGGTCATCATAAGTCTGAGTTGACTTGAAGGCACATAATAACAAGAGCCCTTCTCCATGGTTGTATGTGGGTATCTTGGGTTCACAATAACCTTGAATAATTTAATTACTAGAGTAGCCCAGCACACAGGGTATGAGAACAGTTGGTCAATACAGTACTGATTTTAAAACTCATGTTCTAGCATTCATTCCTCTCCCCAATGTACTTCACTATCTCTTTTGTGACTTGTTCTGTTTTGATTGTAAGCCTTCAGGCAGGGATTTGTCATTTGTTCTTAATTTACCATGAAGTGCTTAGTAAATTTTAAGTGCTCTACAAATTAATCCTAATAACAGTGATAATGTCATGAACAGCAGGGGCCACAGCCATTTTTCTGGCTGTTCTGGCAATCATTTGTGACTGCCGCATCACGGCAGCTTGCAAAATGTTAGCTGTGAATGTTCCTTTAGGCACTGCTGAGAACCAGTAGGACTTGAAAGCACTGTTGACGTCAATAAGAGAAATCAATAAAGCTCTTATCTTATTGTAGGTTGGGCTGGGCCAAGGAGCCATCTGGTGCCAATGACCTTTTTAAAAATGCATGTGAAAGAGACAGAGAGAAAGAGAAGGAAGAGGGAGGGAGGGTGAATGGATGGATGAATGGATAGAGGATATAGTTTCATATTCATCTGTTTCAAAGAGAGGGTTTATTAAGTTCATCAGCTAAGGTGAAAAAGGATTCATGCCAAACCACATCCTGGTTCCTGTGAGAATGAACCCAAGTATAAACAAGGATCAGTGTTGAAGGAATCCAGCTTTGAGGAAAGGGTAGGCTCTCCAGTTTGTTTCTTTGAAGGCATACTCTGAGATATCTAATGTAGGGATTGAAACTTTTGAACTGGGATGATGATGCATAGCTGTGTTTGAGCATAGCTTTAGCAGTGGCAGTTGGGTTGTTGTGCAGATCTAGATCACAGCAGCAGGAATGCGAGTTGTGCACCTCTCCCGATCCAAATCATAAAGATGTTACGATGTCAGGGTATCATAACATATTGCCTTAGTCCAATCGTTATTCTTACCCAGAGTCAACTCAAACTTCGTAAAGAAATACTAATATAAGTTCCATTGATCCAATGACTTTATTCCAGTTGGGACTAATAACTGGATTTCAGGATTGGATGACCTGTAGATCAATTATGTACAATTATGTATGTGGTGGGATGTCAGTGAGATGGTGAATCTACTTCAGGTTTTACTTGGGGCTACAGAGGAACTCCTAAAGGTATTGAACCTATTTTGGAGACAATGTTCAGCACCTGGGACAGCTCCTTCAAAATTCTGGATAAAACCCAGTGTGGATTCATTGCCCCACTGACATCAGAGCCATAATCTGTGACTGATAAGACATTTTTTGCATTAACTTAAACCATGACTTGCATGGTAGGTGATGTCACAAACCAGAGCTCACTTTCCCATTTCTGTTTTATTTCCATCCCACTCCTTTCGTTACCTTCTATTTCAAGGGAAACAAGGTAGGGACAAGCCATGGTGGCAGATTCAAACATCACAACATGGCATGGTTTACAGAGTACATAAGTCAACAGCAGATCATAGATTCAGCTTGTGGCACAATGACCTGTTGAGGTGCACGAAGGTGACTATTAAATTGATGGAGGCAGAAAGCTGAAGATAAAAACATAGTGCTGATTTCTAAAGGGATAGCATTTTTGTCTATTGTTGCAAAAACAACAAAGAGTTCAGTGGTATAAACACTTGTAGATGACAGATGTATATATAACATACATTGTTGGGGTGTGATTGTAGATAGTTAAGCCAGAGGGAAATCAGGAAACAGTAGCAGTGAAAATTATACTATCAACTTTAGCAATTCTCCAAATGGTGGCTGTTATTGCAAATATCCTGACATTGGGTAAGCCAAGTAATCCATGTATTTTTGGCTTAAAATTCGCTTTTTGAAATAAATGCTAGAAGCATCAGTTGCAATGCTATGGGTTTTTTAAAAAAATTCTTAAAACCCTTCAAGTGGGGGATTTTCATCAGAATCATGGCATGGAGTATATGAGTATGTATGTGTGGCTTTCTTATACCACCACAGTGAAGAAAGAAAGTGAGATTCTGTGTGTGACACTGTGTAACCCAGAAGATGAGCTTCTGTAGGGGCCTAAGCCAGTCAAAACCCGCTCTTTCTCTTGACTAATGCTGGCCCAGTCTGGCTCCTTCCAAAGACCAAATACTTGTAAAATGTCTAATTGGCAACTGTACTAAAAGAACAGATAGTCATGGTTATTTCCAGATTTTAGTCCATATTTTAAATGAGCTGTCCAAGGTGCTACTTTGGGGCTGGAATTCAATACTTTGGCCAGCTCCTTTTAGATTAAAACATGGAAAAGATTCACTATCCAGATGACATGGAAGCCACCAGCTGTCCCTGAGAGCAGAACACATTTTATTTGAAACAGAAGACAAGTTTTACTTTTGCAATGGAATAGGAAAGAGGGTGAAGGAGAAAAAAGAGCAAAGAATACTTTAGCATTGAAACAGAAAACACAGGAAGAACAAAACACAGAATGGCAGTTTCTCCATGTTTCTAAAAAATACCAGCTTGGCTGTGTGTGACAATGCTCTCAGTTCCTTGGATAAATCTTCCAATTTTTTTTCTTCCTCATTCTTGTGGGAGTCTATCATGCATGATGTTCTGTGCCCTATTTCAGAGTAATAGATGATAATCCTTCTAATTGCATTTTCATTCAATCTAGAGAGTCCTTCAGTTGGGCCTTTGTGGAAGAAAAAGAAAAGAAAGAGGCAACACAACATTCAGATATGCCATTAAAAATGTGACGCAGAAAAGCTTTGTTCCTACAATACCTCTCATACCCAAGCCTGCTGGAAAGAGAGCCCTTCTCAGTTTACACAGCTTTACAAATGGTGACCTTTCACACTGAAAATAGGTTTTGCATTTCCTGAGGTAGCTGTGTGAATAACATGTTTGTGTGGTTAGAGACATGCAGAACAGCCCTGGCAAAGTTTACTAATCTTTATACAGCTTTCCCTAAGCTGGTGCTCTCTGATGTGTTGGACTGCAGTTTTCATTTTGCATAAGCATGCTGTCAGAGAAGAATGACTTCCATCCTCTGCTCCCACTCAGACCGCACAATTATAAAACACTGATACCACTTTAACTGCCATGGCGACCTTCTGTGGAATCCTGGGATTTGTAGTGAGGCTGTAGAGACCTCTGGCTGAGAATTCTAAATGCCTCTCCCTAAACTGCAGATCCCAGGATTTTATAAGAGGTAGCCGTGGCAGTTAAAGTGGAATCAAGCTATAGCTGTGCAGTGTGACAGGGCTCCTAGCCAGTCTCTCCCAATATATGCCGAAAGAACAACACAAGCATCGCTGCTTTTGAAGAACGGTGCTGACACCAAGTGGTGATTCAGATAATTTGCAATGTATTTTTCCTAATACTCTAAAAAACCCAATTATTCTGCAAACTAGTCACTTCCGATTCAATCATTCTTAGGGGTTACCTCAGGGTTAGCCCTCCATGGGCCAGGGTGAGGCAGTGCCTCAGACGACAGATTTGGGAAGGGCATAAAATTGTTAATTATTTAATTTTTATGACTCAGTCAATAATTTTATTATGGTCATAGACCAGCACGAATTTTTATGACTGTATTTTTTATTGCCAGGGATGAGGAGTGGTGTGGGGGGGGGCTTTGCGTACTATGCACCTTGACATGGGTGGGTGAGGAACACCAGGTGCTGTTTTGCTTCAGGTAGCAAAATGTTTTGAGATGATCCTGAGTTACTTTGACCTGATCCTGGACATAATTCTTTTCAAGTTTATCCAGAAAGTAAGAAAGTCCAGAGTAGCAATGTAGTATGATTTTCTTAGAAGCAGAAGAAGGTCTAGATATTTGTGTTCTAATATATATTTTTACTTAGAACAGCATAAGTTGGAAAGGTAGTAACCAAGCAGGTACATTTATTTAGAACTGCACATAAGCAAGCAAGAGATGCTGCCTTGAAGTTGTGTCAGTCCCCCACTAAAATCTGGTGCTCAAGATACTTAGAAGCAACTTCTTATACCTAGAGGAACCACAAAGCAGCAGAATCTCAACCAGGTCTACGTATTCTCTGAGCAAATGTAGACTGCAATAATTGTTTTTCATGAACAGCCATGTTGATTTTTTAAAAACCAAAACAAGCACATTGAATTTTATTTCTGTTTTATTTTATTAATTTATCAGCCACCTTGAATGCAAAATACGCAGAGTGAAAAGAATTTAAATAAACAAAATATTCAGGAAGCCCCTGTCTTTTGACGCCCCATTTTCTGACAACTCACTTTTAAGACACTTCCAGATTAAGGACAAATTCTATTAATTCAATGGGACTTCTGCTCTTTCTTCAGTTCTTCTTGTCTATGGACACTCACTCAAGACTGCTTGTGTGTGCATACAATTTGCAAAGCAAGCTGAGAAGTGGAAAAAGGTGCCAAGCCAGCTGAGAGACTTTGCAAGCAGGTTGTGCATGATCAGTCCCAAGTGAGCCTCCATAAGTCCTTCATGCTCTCTACAGTACAGTACATATGTTCTGCTTTTCAACCAATTCTGTTTTCTGATAGTGCTCCAGTCCCTAATCTGCCATATAAGTGGAGGAAACCTGTACCATGGTTTCCTTGAGAGAATCCTGGGAAATAGAGTTTGGGGGAAAAGGCACTGATAATGCTGTGAAGAAATCTCTATTAGTACTACCCATACAGAATGAAAGTTGCAAGGGAATTCTGAGGAAGAAGAGGGAGAGAGAAAGGGAGGGGAGAGGAAATTACTGTCGGAGAACAAGGTTCTCCTCACATGGTGAATAGTTACAACTTTGATGGGCAAAATGGATGGGGAAATTTAACCAAGGAGTAAGCATCCTTCTACATCTGTGTTTTAATAACAATGCTGGAGAATCATAGGTCCATGCTATTTTAGGGCCTTTCTGCCCTACACTGTTACAGCGCTATTATTCCACTTCCAGCATCCTGTGGAATTCTGAGGTTTGCAATTTACTGAGGCCAAAGCACTCCCTGGTTGAGAATTCTAAATGCCCCCCCACAAAACTGCAAACCCCAGGATTCCATTGGATGTTGAAAGTGAAATAACAGCACTATACTAGTGAAGTATTCTAATCATTTAGAAAGCAATGCAGTAATCACGAGAAGTCAACATGGATTTCTCAAAAATAAGTCATGCCAGACTAATCTTATCTCTTTTTATGATAGAGTTACTAGCTTGATAGATGAAGGGAATGCTGTGAATGTAGCATACCTCGATTTCAGTAAGGCCTTCGACAAAGTTCCCCATGACATTCTTGCAATGAAGCTAGTAAAATGTGGGCTGGACAGGGCTACTGTTAGTTGGATTTGTAATTGGTTGACCGACCGAACCCAAAGGGTGATCACGAATGGCTGCTTTTCATCCTGGAGAGAAGTGACTAGTGGGGTGCCACAGGGTTCTGTCCTGGGCCCAGTGCTGTTCAATGTTTTTATCAATGACTTGGATGAAGGAATAGAGGGCATGCTCATCAAATTTGCAGATGATACCAAATTGGGAGGGGTTGCTAATACGCTGGAGGACAGGATCAAAATTCAAAATGACCTGGATAGATTGGAGAGTTGGGCCAAGGCGAACAAAATGAAATTCAACAGAGAGAAGTGTAAGGTCCTACACTTAGGTAGAAAAAATGGAATACAGAAATATAGGATGGGGGACACGTGGCTGGATAGCAGTACGAGTGAAAGGGACCTAGGAGTCTTCATAGATCACAAGCTGAACATGAGTCAGCAGTGTGATGCAGCAGCCAAGACAGCCAATGCAATTCTTGGCTGCATCAATAGGAGTATGGTGTCTAGATCGAGAGAGGTACTGGTACCACTCTACTCTGCTTTGGTTAGACCCCATCTTGAATACTGTGTCCAGTTCTGGGCACCCCAATTCAAGAAGGATATTGACAAGCTGGAGCAAGTCCAGAGGAGGGCGACCAAAATGGTGAGAGGCCTGGAAGCCATGCCCTATGAGGATAGACTTAGAGAGCTGGGTATGTTTAGTCTACAGAAGAGAAGGTTAAGAGGGGACATGATAGCCATGTTTAAATATTTGAAGAGATGCCACGTAGAGGAGGGAGAGGGCTTGTTTTCTGCTGCTCCAGAGACTAGGACAAGGAGCAATGGATTCAAGCTGCAGGAAAGGAGATTCCACCTGAACCTCAGGAAGAACTTCCTGACAGTCAGGGCTGTCTGGCAGTGGAATCTGCTGCCTTGGAGTGTAGTGGAGTCTCCTTCCTTGGAGGTTTTTAAGCAGAGGCTTGATGGCCATCTGTCGGGCGTGCTTTGAGGGTGTTCCTGCATGGCAGGGGGTTGGACTGGATGGCCCCTGTGGTCTCTTCCAACTCTACATTTCTATGATTCTATGATTCTATGATTCTAAGTATGGAAAGGACCTCAGATTTCCCTTATATTATGTAGTTTGGCCTTTAGTTTGTAATTTAGACCAGAATTTAGAAAGACCATTTTGGATAACAGAATAATAAGTCACCAGCATTGCTTTTAACATTAAGGGCTAACCTATAACATGCAAAGTGCTATATCAATTCTTTGGCTAAAGCTCAAAAGCCTCCCAGTGTGTATTAGCACCTTTTTTCAGCCACAGTGATTCCTATTTGATTGGAAACAGAGTGTACCAAGAGGCTGCTCCCTTCCTCATGTGATGCTTTGTAATATATTCCCTCTCTGCCTGAGAGCCAATTTGTGGCCTCAGAAAAATGTTCTGTAGCCATGTTGGGACTATATAATCTCAAGATGCAATTGATGGATTACTGGTTGGCAAAGACTGATGTACTGGAGGAAAAAAAAAAACCCTTCACACTCCTTAAGGATCTGCCACTAAAAGTAGAGTTCTCTATACAGTTTCACAGTAAAGCCTGCAAAAAACTGAAAGGAAACATTCTATGCATCTCTAAATGCTGGAAAGCATTTATTTGCTTGTTTGTTTACTGATAGGGAAGCTTAAGCACCATTTATTTCTTTAATTATAAAAAAAAAACTTAAACCCCATTCTATGGTGCTTGCACACCACTTAAAGCAGCTAATGGTTGTTAAAACCAATTATACCATTCAATAAAATTCCAAACAGCAAGAATGTAATAAAACAAAAAATAAAACCCAGACAGACAATGTGGGGAAAAGCATTTAAAGTCTAACTGGACCAGTGAAAAGCCTGTCTAATTGTCTTGCTATATCTCAGTCTATGGAATGGATGTTAGCATGATTACCATAATTCTGTTATTTGTGTATTCTTTCCAAGCCTGTTAGAGACATACACACAAGCAAAGATTGTCTGGGTGTGGGCTTAGATGTTTTTAACTTATTTAAGACTGTGCTCTGGTTTGGGACTGATCCAGTATGTTCTGTTATGTTTATTTTTATTTGCTTCTAAGGTCAAGAAAGTTAAAACTGAAAAAAAAAATAGAGGCTCTGGACCTGGGACCTGGGAATAAGGCTGACAAATCTATGCGCATTTCTGCACTACACTGATTATTCCACATTCAACATGTGGCATTCTGGGGTTTGTAGTTTCCTGAGGCCAAATAGCTCTCTGGCTGAGAATTTTAAAGGCCCCTCCCTAAACTGCAAACCCCAGGATTCCATAGGATGCTGAAAGTGGAATAATAGCACTGTAACAGTGTAATGTGGAAATGGCCTGTGTGTTGTATGTGTGAGTGTCTAAGCTGGTACAAATGATGGGGCCCAGAAGTCTGGAGGAGGGTCTGGGTCTGACAGCCACTACCCTGGCCCAAAGGTAAATACCTGGACTTGGAGTCACCCACATAGAACTGCTGCTGCCAAAGAGATGAGGGATGAATGGGATTTTTTCCTCCTCACTGGGGCTTGAACTGACTCTTGGCAGCCCTGCCTGGGAATGCGAAGACTTGGGTGCTTGCTTGGAAAACACTGGATATTCATGACCTTCTCCTTCGCATCTATTTTCCACCTTTGTCCTACTGTACTTTCTGTGACTTGGTGCTAAGTGAGCAGAAACAAGGAAGTCTTCTTTTTTTTTTGTAGTTGTTGATCATACATTCTTAGCCCTTGTATAGACTTTTGAAATGCACAGATTTTTTGGCTAAGCAATCCTTCTATGGCATGCAGCATTTTCATTCAAATTGTTCTCCCTTGGGAATAAAAACAAAGTAGGTGGAAGCACATCACTTCCCACCCCCACTCAAAAATGTGGTATACCTCCATTCCAGAAAAAAAATAAATAGTCCACCTATATTTCTGAAATTTAGCAGGTTTCTAGGTGGGACCAACTCTAACAAACAGGGAGGGGGTTAATAAGCACATCTGCAAATATCCACACATTCTGTCAAACATCAGAAAGGGTGTAGCATTTGTTGATTTCTAGTAATAATCAACGGGAGGCATAAATCTAGAGCTAAATTCACATTCAGATCTGAGTCAAATCGGATAGTTTCTGAGTAAGTCTTCAGCCAAATCAGGCTGATTTCTGAATTGCCAAATTGAGTTTCAAGCTAAATCTTGTGACTGGTGCACACAATAATTTGGATTTACTGTGTTTGCCATTCTAAGAGAAATTTAAAAAAGAACACCAACCCTGTAGTCTTAGTTGAGCTCCTAATTTGGCTTTTTGTTCTTTTCCTGCTGCCACTGTTATAGCAGATGAGTAAATAAAGCATGAACTTTGAACTATGCTATTTGCAACCCAAGATCTCGTTATTTATAAAGCTACAGATAAACTTTAGTAGTGTTGGCCCCAAGAGTAAAGAATTGTCTTTAATTAGAGCTACATCAGATGGGGGAAGATACCTGAAGCCTGCCCTAAAATTAACTTGTGGAAAGAGCTTCTCTCTGCTTCTGTGGAGATAATGGACACCCATCACTTTCGTGGTTTGTTCTTAGGCTTTCTCCTCCCATGTGTCATGTCCTGATCCTGCCACCCTTACAGGGCCCCCTCTCCTCATTTATTTATACAGCACCATCACAGTCTAATTAAGGCATGACCCAAAAGGAAAAGCAGGTGGCAGTGTGAGAGGAGATTAAGCCCAGAAGACTACTGCCTCTTCTTCTTTCCTTCTGAGGCCAGGGTAGTTGTCGTTGGGATGGAAGGAGGGCTCTTCATCTGCTTTTGCACCTAGGCATTATGGAACCTGGGGCAAAGAACAATGAAATGTCCTGCCTGTTTCATGTACAAAAGCCAACTGGACTACAAATGATTTTTCTAAATATATATATATAAATATATATAAAGCAAGAGTGCACAACTGTGTGGGAGCCAGGAGCCAATCTTACCCCCCAGATTCCATGTGGGCTGTGGAATTACTTCCATTTCTCTTTGCCATCTTAAAATAGTGACAGGAAGTGACATCATATCACTCCTTGCTGCCATTTTGAGAGTGACTATAGAGGAAAATGGAGATATTTCATGGTAGTACAGAGTTCTGGGGTCTTTGTGTGAGTGGAGGCATTTTTGCATGTTTGGGGGCTTTCTGTGACAATTTTTGGCACAGAAAACATATTTTTTTTCTGCGCAGAACACCTTATAAATCCAATCTTTTTTTTTTTTTTTAAGGGAAGCATGTGTCATAATTCACCCTACAGAACTGGAGGACTCAGGCACAGAGAAGTCAGACTTCCAGGAATTAATGGCTCCAAATAATGGGTCTGAGTAGCTAGGAGATGAGGCAGTTGGGAGGCCCACTCTCCAGCAGGAGGTAGCGACTCTGAAAGTTGACTCCATTCTTTGAAGATTGTGGAAAAGATAAAGAGATGTTACTCAGATTCTAGTTTCATTATGCATTTGGTGTCCTGGGAGAGCTGCCTATAAATCTCCCAGCAGCTCCCTGGAATCTTTGCTGCTTGCAACTTCTCTCCCTTGGTAACTGGCAGTATTCTGGTGCTCTTGGCCTTGGACTGACTACAACTGACAGCTTTATGTTTTATTCCTTGCTGGCTTCATTTATCTGGACTTGTTGTAGTAACTTCTGGACTTGACTGATAACTTCCTTTCTGCTTCTTCTTTCATCTTGCTAGATAACCAGTGAATGACTTTGTTTGGATTAACTAGCTGACAGCTCTTAACTTAATGCCATCTGACCCCTGGATCGCTCTCTGACTGAAGCACAGAACAGGATGGGATACTTGGGGAACCAGTGTGGGACCACAGATGTAGGGGCCAGGGGCTATATATGGGTCATGGACTTTACTGTGCTCACACTTGAGATAAGAGTTTGAATATGGGCAAAGGGACAACATCCTCCACTACATCTGAAGGCACCAGCTGAGCTCAGAGGTCTTCAGGTTCCCAGCACTCAGCACATGGCACACATCTGTCTCCAGCAACACCTTGTTATTGCCTCTAAGCATATGCTGTCTGCAACAACAATGACAACAATGTTTATTTATAATGCCATTTTCACTAAAGGTCAGCACATCAACACAGGTAGTCAAAGATAAGGACAATAAAAGATAACACTATACAAAAATATAAAATGAAATCCCCACCACCCCACCAATTACTACCCACCTCAGAGCCTCTGGCATAACTCAGTAGTTTAACTGTGTGCATGAAAAAAGGAACATGTTCAACTCCTTAGGAAAATGGGTGAGATCCTCATCCAGCCGGCGATCCAAAGGAAGACCATTCCACAGATGTGGAGCCAGAACTTGAAAGCCTTGCAGCCTTGACAGGGCTGTGTGTGTTGATGGAACAGACAATAATCCTTTGCCTATAGATCTTAGATTCCTGGATGGTTCGTACCATGTTAGCTGAGCTGCCAGGTACTGAGAAGATTATTGCACAGAACCTTAAATACAAAAACTAAAAGTTTGAAATGGGCCTTGGCCCAAACTGGTAGCCAGTAAAGGGTTCTGTGGGGAGAAGAGACCCAACAAGAGGAAGAAGAGAGCAGGAAAGCAAACCTGCCAGTAGGCTATTACAATAATCTAGGCATAACATAATCAAGGGCTGGACAAGCAGATGGGCAGTCTCAATTGTCAAGAATCTGTGGATCCTATGGTCATTCAAAAGATGGAAATTATATAGCTTTCCCGTTGCCCTGATGAAAGGGCATAGGGACAAATGATCATTCAGCAGGACTCCAAGGTTCCTGGCAAACAAGACAGGAACCACTGTGTAACCCTGTAAACACAGTGGAGTACATGAAAGAGGGACTGCTGGAGAGTCAGGCTGAAATAGCAAGATCTCCATTTTGCCTTTATTCAGTGGTGGGTGGTAATCCACAAACAACTACTTCATTCTGTCTAATGGTAGTGTCAGCCCCAGCACCAGTTGAGGTGTATCAGGCTTTGCTACTATATGTCTGTTGGAAATATATAGCCTCAATATAATCTGGAAAGTGAATTTTAAACCCATGGTTGAATTTTTTTTTTAAATGAACCACCTAACTAAATCAATTTCTTTAAAGATGTGCTGCTATCGCAGTACAGTTATTCTTCTTATACAACATGTTGACAGTTTAGGGATATAAATTTTCATAAATTTTATTCTCCTGGGCAAAAATGAATAACTTAAAAATGTTTCTCCCCACTGTGAAAATGTCCTTGAAGGCTGTGCTGTTTTCAAGGACTATTCACATTTTAGTATTTATTCTATAAAAGATCGATACATTGGCAACATTTTCTGTGCAGAAAAAAAAATGTTTTCTGTGTAGAAAACAGCATTAATGTGCAGAAAATGCATTTTTTTCAGTGCAAAGAGTTCTATATGTATTGTTTGTGCAGAATAAATCCCAAACTGCAAAGATTCTTGTCTGTGTATGATTCTTCTTGTCAGGGTTGCCCAGTACTCAAAAAACACCCCCCCCTTTTTTTCTCTTTCCTTCCTTCCTTTAAACTGTTCCCCTAGTTGACCTTTCCAGTCCTTGTTATTCCTGAGTCCTGTATGAACTACAGCACTGGCCAAATGTTCCTGTGGAGTGACATTTCTCCCCATTGTTCCTTTGGGTTGCAAGCTGCTGCTCGATTCCCCACCCCCCCTGCTCCTCAGAGACATTCTGTCCTTTATTATTTTGGATGTCCCATCTTGCTTCCAAATCCATTTCCATACCCAGTCACTACTTTGCCCTACACTAGATTCACACCACAGGATTTCTCAAGATCTTTTCCCCCCTCTGCTTCAACCTCTCACCTTATTTATTTATTTTCTTCCCTTACTCCAGCTTTGGGACTTCAGATAGTTTGCAGAAGTTACATACAGATAAAAGTTCTCATCAGACCTAAGTAAAACTATTATTAAACTATCAATAGCACAGTGGTTAAATGCCAGTACTGCAACCACAACGTTGTGAATTCGATCCTACCAGGCTCCAGGTTGACTCAGCCTTCCATCCTTCCGCAGGTCGGTAAAATGAGTACGCAGCTTGTTGGGGGCAATTAGCTAAAAACACATTGTAAACTGCTTAGAGAGCACTTAGCTGATAAGTGGTATAGAAATACATGCTATTTGTAATGTATAATGTATTTCATGTTGTTTGCCGCCTCGATCCACGTGGAGAGGCGAGATACAAACAAATAAATAATAATAGTAGTAATAATAATAATAATAATAATAATAATAATAATAATTAAATTATTATTATTATTATTATTTAATTATTATTATTATTATTATTTAAAATCAGTTTAAATGTACAATGTGTCTACTACAATTGGAACTGGCAATGGGATTCATAATGTGATGTCTAGTATATCATAAGGTCAGGATCTGTTGTGAAAAGGTGAGAACATGGAATGTTGGCAATGAGTGGTGATTGGCTGAGTGAATATGGGATCTAGTCTTTTCTTTTTTTAAAGAAAAAGTGACACTGAATAGTGGAGTGAGAGATGAGACAATGAAGGGGAGGTGTTGTGTCAGGACAGTTAGTCAAGCTCAGCTAGGATTGTGAAGAGATTGGGAAAGAGTTAGTGAGATGACTTAGAATCAACTAGGAATTAGATATGTTAAATAAGTAACAATAACAACTGAAATTCTGGAGCCATAAGCTTCTGCACGCCAAGTAATCTTTACACGTATGTTGAACTTCTGTTTCATAAATTATTATTGTAATATGCACATGTGCCTCTGGAAATGCTATAATAGTGATATTGCAATGGTTGAATTCAGATGAATATGTTTATGGTGGCAGCAATGGTTCAAGGATGCCATATTGGCAAGAGAAATGGAAGCGTCCACATTTGGTGCCACAGCTGGGGAACAAAAAGAGGGTCCCTAAAGGCACCTCTCATCCATTTGGGAGGAAGGGCTCTGTGAGAGAGGGTGATGGCATGCTTGGCTGTGCTCCATGTCCCATAGAGGCTAGGATACACTTTGCCCCACAGAACTCTGAGATCCATTGTGAATAAAGCCAGTCTTGTAGTCCTTGGGTTTGTCTCTTGATTTTATTCATGATGCTTTTTCCCCCCCCCCCATGGGTTTACTGTAGTATATTTTAGTTCACTTTCCCTGATATCCTTGTAGTCTCAGGACTGTAGTGAGCAGGCTTCTTTTCTATTTCTCTAGTACATTCCCATCCTTGACGGGCATTCTCACCCACAAATCAGTTTCTTTTCTTTTTTTAAAAAATGACTTCTTGTGTTCTCCAGTCCCCTTAAGTAATAGAGACCAAAACTGTATTCGATAAACAAGAAATGACAGGCCCTAAGGCATAGCCAGTCAGTAACATGTATTGAACCTATTCTGGCCTCTTATGTCATCTTGATTAATGATAGCGTCAGGCAGACAGCACCTTTATCATGAGAGTCTTGACAAGATAGACAATGTGTCATTAAAGATGTGCCTCAAGCCATGTGGGCATGTTTGCAGCCACAGACAAAGCCAATCCTTCAGGGATCTCTGTTGTCACAGGCTTTTTGGCTTCTGCTTGGACAGGCAAGAGAGAGAGAATTGTTGTGGCGGCCACCACCAGCTGGTGTTGTGCCGTTGTCCAAATTACTTTCTCTAGCCTCTGAGAATATTTGTACCCTTCTGGTGGCTGTAGATCACCCAGTTCACATGAGGACTCAAAATACAGATGGTACTCTCACAGGAAAGAGTGGAACCCCCTTTATTCATCTCCTAAAAGTTTGGGCAGAGAGAACAAGCCATCTGTTAGGATACGTTTAAATGTATTATGGTATCAGAGTGGATTCTACAGTCCATTCCAGTAACGATCTAAGAAGGAGTCTGTCCCATGCATGCTTCACACAAGTTGATGTCGGTGGGATGGGAGAGATGACATTTTTATTATTTCCATGACATCAGAGTTTTCCAGATGTATGAGTTCCACATAACCCACAGATGAAACAACGGACCTCTTGAAGCCCATCCTAGACGTGGCTTGTGCCTCTTCCATTGCCAGGAAGATGCATCATTTTAGACCTGAGACCTTCTGCCAAAAATCTGGCTTCTATGTCAGGGGATGGTGAATCCAGCTTGTGTTTTGGTGCAAAAACAACAGATTTCACCCTCCAGATCTAGCAGCAATTCAGGAAATCTGCATTTAAAGCAGATTTGGCTTCCTTGACATGGCTTCTCAGGTTTGGCTTCCTTGACATTGCATGTAGCAATTCGCTACCAAATTTTGAAGACAACCTTGAAAAACCCGATTTAAAGCAATGCTTTAAAGCAAAATATTTTGAACTGGGCTTTCTGTACCTTGGTCTGCTGCTGAATTTCAAAGCAGCGGCTGAAAGTGGGTTCTACATCATGGAGCAACAAATTGGATTGAGGTTTTAGTCATAACTTTAAACACGTATCCAAATCCCTCTCCTAAAACAGGTTCTAGGCCACCCTCTTGAAGGCAGTCCTAGATTTGGTTTGTGACTTTTCTCTCTCTGTATCAACCAGGCCAAGACCTGAGACCCTCTGCCAAAGCTAGGGGGATGAGGTGCTGGTGGCTTCCATATCATGTGTGTTTGTGTAGTCAATCCAGATTTTGGAGGAAGTATTCAAGGTGCTGAATAAATTTTGGGGGAGGAAAGGGTAGGATTCAGCACCCTGAAGAGATCCTTTAAAGTTTCAGCTGAAACCCACAGTAGATTCACCACCTGACTCATATAGAAGCCACTAGCTGCTGTTGGCCACGGTCACCTTTCAGGTGCCTCCTTTTATCAGAAGTACAGAATCCTGCCTCAAGAAAGAGAAGGCTTACACAATTTAACACAGGGTTGAGCTACTCACACATTTGGTAAAACAGAAGTACAAACTGCCCAGGGATTATGTTGTTTGAAAATGGTAAGAGAAGCACGCATAGGATTTGGTAAAATGGATGGATTAAGGAAGGTAACACTGTCTTCATTAACAATTCACCAGAATTAGTAAGGAAGATTCTTGGTTTTACAATTCCGGGTTAGAGCATCCATAATAAATCAGCTCTAACTTAGAATGTTAATAATGTTAAAAAAAAAAAGGAGGGGGGAGACAGAGAGAAGAGAGAGGGCCTTTTCAGCTGCGGTGCCTCAGTCATGAAATGTCTTCCCTTGACAAGCCTGCATGATGCTATCATTGCCACCTTCTTAATGTTTCAGAAAATAGTGTTTCATTTTGTTGGGAATTAATTTTTATTGATTGTTATTTACTGTTTTATTATGTTCTTTTTATGACTGTTTATTTGTACCCTGTCAGGAAAAGATGAAGGGAGAATGATTTATAAATGGATATCTAAATAGTTACATATAAAGATAAATGCTGATGTGCCCACTGCTTTCTGGTTTATGGTAGCATCTTGTGTCTTCCATGTAAGTAAGATGGTGAATCTCTCCCAAGCTTTAGTCCAAATGAGAAAGAATGATCCAAGGTATTGAATCCTCTCTCAAAAATAGATTCAGCAGTTTGGATAGTTCTTATTAATGTCTGAATTAAAAGCCAGAGAGGATTCCCTGCCCCACTGACACAAAACCCACCAGCTGTCATTGTTGGTTTATATGATGAACAAATTAAGTAGTAGGAGAAAAGCTGCCTACATCTTGCCTGCGCTGCCATTGACTTGAATTAATTTAGCTACCTTATTCCAAATCTTGCAAAGTCTTATGTTTCTAGTCTCTCTGTAAACCAAGCTGAAGAATCTATGGTTCTCCAGAGGGTGTTGGACTGTAATTCTCATCATGCTTGATCACTGGCCATACTGCATGTGGCTGATGGGATATAGAATATAACAAGGTTCTGGAGAGTGCAAGTTCCCCAGGCCTCTTGTAGTTCCTTCACTTAGCTGTGACGCTCCTGTTAAAAGTCTGTCTCATGTATTAGCCTGAAAGATAATGGCCACCTCCTTACTCAATCTCTTCTACATCAAGTAAATGACAATACTTCTCCACAGAACCCACTTTGTTATTCTGTTGGTTCTTGAAAGTGTATAATGTGCACAAATGTTATTATTTTGACTAAAGGGTAATAGAGATGTCTGAATATTTTTATTCCTTGGGCTGTGCAACAAAAGAAAATTGTTTTTTCAGGGAGCTTGTGCTCCCGGGAGAATGGAAATCTGCTGTATAGATCACAATGAGGGGATTTACTTGTTTGGAGATGGCGACTGATGGTAGAGCTAGGCTATTTAAGCTGCTATGATGAATTCATTCCACAAAAACTCGAGGTATGTCTGTCACTTTAGAAAGCTATTAAAATGGCTTCATTTCTCCTTCTGTCTTTTCAAACTATTTATTTTTTCTTCCAAGCTATTTTCTCAAGGATTTGCAAGTGCCTAGTGTGATGGAAATTTGCTATGACAACCATCACACTTCATTGTTCATTTATATATGAAACAGAATAAACTCCATTCTGTTATAGCCATATGAGTTTTTTTTCTTGGTCCCTGGTGCTCCAAGTGGTCTAGGGTAAGTTCACAGATCTAATTCTAGTCTTAGAAGAGCACACATTAAACAGTCTGCTATCTCTGGCTAAATATATGTTGTCTTTTCAACAGCTGAAATCACAATGTACAGTAAATCACAACAGACCAGACCTGTTCGTGATGGCAAGTGTGAATCCCATACTGTAGAGCCCCCGATCTGATATTGCACTCTGTGTCATTGACTAAAATAGACATAGCAATATATAGCTCCCCCTTCTCACCTGCTTTTAATGCTCTGGAGAATATTGGCAACAGCATATGTGTTCTAGGGGGCTTTGGAGTGTAGCCTTCTCAAACATTTTATCGCAGGTATAGGATGGGAGACCACCAATGAATACCAGACGTTGTAGGCTGTATTTCAGAGACAGGAACTGGCAAAAACATTTCTGAATATTCCTTGCACAAGAAAACTCTATGAAATTCATGAGGTCACCTTAAATCAACAGGCAACTTGAAGGCACATACACACACATGAGAAGAAGGTAGGTCAAAGTTCACTGATGGATCCCAGGGCCAGCATCAAGGTTGGCACAGCCAAGCAGCTGCCAAGTCCACACCTCACTAGAGGCTCACACTTGACCCCCCTTGACCTTTTCCTTCTGTTCATCACTGTAGCCCACTTGTTTCCCCACATTTTCTCTTGCCCACAGGGAGGGAGACAACAGTCAAGGTAAAAGATGAAGTGACAAGGGGCGGAAGTAGTTGCCACTGTTCACATGCTCACTGACTGTGCACTTGAAAGGCAAGCAGAGGATAGAAATGATGAGGAAGAAGAGCAAAAGTTGCCTGCAACCACAGTGGGGAAGCAGTAGAATCACAGAGTGGGGAGGACATTAGATGTTTTGTTGAGGTCCTCTGCCCCACAAAGTTCAAGAAGTGGCACTGGAACTACTGACTAACTTGGGATAGATTTTTTTGTCAAGTGCCTTTAAGTTGTTTCTGATGTATGGTGACCCTAACCCAACCCAAACTATTTTTTTTGCATGATTTGTTCAGAGATGATTTGCCATTGCCTTTCTCTGAGGCTGAGAAAGTGTGACTTGTCCACCATCACTCAGTGGCTGTACATGGTTGAGCAGGGATTCAAACTCTGGTCTCCAGAGTCCTAGTCCAGCACTCAAACTGACTCCATGCTGATTCTTCTTTGGGTAGAATACCTGCAGGTTTTTGGAATTCCTGAAAGGAATGCTGGATTAGTGGGCATTTCATCAAGCCCAAACTTATTGGAAGATTAGAAGTATGAGATTAGAAGCAAGAGAAATTTAAGAGATCCAGGAGCATTGCTGATGTCCACCTTAATAGTTTTGGCAATGTTGCCAAGAACCTCTTGTTAGTGAAATTACAGACAAATACCCTGCATTGACTAGGAAATAGTTGTAACAACTTTTGGAAAGCTGAATTTTTTTCAGCAACACGCATGCTCTTCTCTTCACTTTCCAGCCTTAGCTTGGAGATGGGAGAGGAGGCTGAGTGCCTGCAAGTAAAAAGAAGAGTCAGTAGCAGGATGTTAAATGGAATTTTATGGTCTTTCTCAAAAGCAGGTCAGGATTAGGGCACCCTGACCTCATTCAGATATAATTAATTCCACTGCCACTTAGTGGCCAAACTGTGTAAGCTTGATGCTAACTGAGACTATTGGGCCACAATGTTAATGGGTTTGCGGGCGTCCTTCTTCCAAAAATTTACATTTCTATAAGGAAATGTTAGACAACATGGTAGATACAGGACATGGCCAATAAGAGACACTAGGCCACCTGTTAAATGGGGAGAGAAGAGGGCAAACAAGTTATCTGGAAAGAGTTTCAGGGAAGGCAATAACTGCTCCTACATGATATGCAAGTGGAGTGATATGCAAGTGGAGCCATCACCCCATAGGTATAGAGAAAGTAAGCTCTCTGTGTCTGAAACTTCTGCTGTCAGATGACCTGGTTGTAACCCAGATGCTAGACAAAGTGGCAAAATAGGGCAGGCCCAAGATGGAAATTAAAATATGCCTAGGGTTTCAAGTGATTTGTGTTTTCTTGACACAGCCCAGTTACTTATAGATCTGACTGAAATAATGTCATAAAAATAAGAGTGGACAACTTATTGCCCTACCAATATTTTAGGTCTCGAAGTCCCTCAACCCTATGCAGCTTTGGCAATGGTGAGGGATGATCAGAGTGGTTGTCCAACAATTTCTGGAGGACCTTATGTTCCCCACTCCTCTTATGAAATTCAAATTAATTAATGCTGAATAAGCTCAAAAAACTGTTTGCTTCTAGTGAAGCCAAATACTATTAACACTAAATAATATTATCTGATTTAAATATTAAATATTGATTTATCAATCAAAATAAAATAATAGTTATATAACTTAAAATTGTATCTTCATTGTAAATGCAGATATCAAGAAGAAAGGTAAGTCAAACAAGGCATCTAAATGAATATAATACAAATAAATCCAACACATGCTGTGAAAGGTAGTTTCTTTCCATAGCCATTGCTATCAAAGGCTGGATAATCCAGACAGAAAGAGGAAAACACTATAAATTTTCATCAGAGTCTTGGCCTGAGTTAGTTGCTGCATTTACAGCCAAATGTTATTGTGTGATTCAAGCAACTAGATTACATTCAAGCTGCTAAATGCATCCCAGTTAGGCTTTGACATTTATCTGAGGACTATTGGATGTGTAGAAAACGGCCTCCAGACTCCAGAGATGGCACTAATCCACTCTTCTTGTATGCTCAATCCCCCACCCCCGGATCTCTGTATTTGAACCAGAGAAGCTGAAATATTCAGAAATATTCAGGCAACCCTTCAGAAAAGTAATTTACCTCTCATTTCAACTGCATCTATGGCAGATAGATTTTCTGTCTCCACTCATAATACTAGGATTCAGTGTTACACAATGAATATGTAGGGCTGGCCCTAATCTTAGGAAAAGTGAGGAGGTCACCACATTTTGGTTGTTGTACAAGGGCAGCAAACTGATAGTTACTCAATTTGTTATTATATGTTTACTATCAGAGTGCAGCAGAGAATCTTGATGGATTTTCTGCCTTCTGTGGAAAAATAACTTGGCTGCCTTTGGGTACTTTGCAACTTCTTTGTTTTGGTGCAGTTGCTAGTCTGCCTCAGATACCCAAAGATCTTGGACTGACCCTGTGACTATGATTGGTAATAAATGTAGGAAAGAAAAAATACCATGTCAATCCATGTATGAAGTAGACAAAATTCTGGAGGACAAAAGTGGAAGACTGTGGGAGTGGGGTAGCAGGGCCATGACCTCAGATCTTTCCCCTGTGACCCTCAGACCTTCCTCCTATTGGCTTCCCCATGCCATCTACTTGTGATATCTAAAGTGAGGAGCCTATGGATCCTTCTTTATTGGCATGCTTCTCCAACACATGGGCAGTGAGGGTAGATCCAATGACATCACAAAGATAGCGTTGTCCTTTACCAGATATTGGCAACAAGAACAGAGTGGAAATTCTTGTCATGTCACTGAATCAACATGAAGGCTGTTACCTTCATGTCCTCCTGAGAGGAGGAGGAGCCATCTGAAGACACCTCTGTTTTTCATGATCACCAATATGAAAATTCCACCTTCTTAGTCCTATTCCTTGGAAGGAATCTTGTGCAATTGGCCTGATGGGAGTTACTTTTAAGTCTTATCTCATGACCCACTAAAAAAGAGAAGGCTTCTCACCAATGGTACCTCAACTTTCTTTAATATTTCATAATCACAAATTAGGTTTTCAAGATATGGTTATCCCTAAACTGTATCTTAGCTCTGCTAAGATCTTCATCCAGGTGATGTGACGTTGATATCTAGGCTTTGGTTGGGGTGTATGACCATCCAGTGTGACTGATAGTACACAGTTAACTGGAGGATAGAATGCAACTTTCTGTCCATAGATCTACTCTTTGTCTGAGGTGAGAGATGAAGGTGGGGCAGAAAAATTGCCAACTGATTTGACAGGCTGAAGTTCCTCCTACTGATATGGGTCACAGTGGTGCACATATTCCTCACGCTGCAGTTGGTAAAATAGGATACTACCAAAAAGCAAGCAGACAGATAACCCTACTGTAAAAAATAGACTGCAAAATAAGTAGGATATAGAGACTGAAACATACCATTAAGTATTATGTGAGGAGGGGACTACTTGTACTCCATGTGAACCAGACATGACAGCAATGTGTGTGTGGTAAAGTTTGTCCCCCTGACCAAAGCAGTTGCCTTGTTTAGGCTGGTTGCTGCTGTTTGTCTGTATCTTGGTATACATATGGCACTGAGCAGATGAGGGCAGAAGGTGAGAGAACTGGGGTTGGCTCGAGATTTGAGGCCCAGGAAGTCCGCTGGCAGGCTCCCATTCTGAAGCGGCAAATGCCAGAAATAAATGTGATTACAAGAGGGGTCAGGACAGGCATCAGTTATGGGTCCTTGTGAGATGCTGGGGCCACTGGAAACTGATCAAGGGCTCTGCATGCAGATGTTAAGCCACCTGAGAACTCTATCAGAGTGCCTGTTGATGCCCACAGTTTGGGAGATGCTATTAAAGAACCAATTTCCTGTGCTTCTGCTCAGACAGAAGAAAGACACTAAGGCCATTTCTGCACCTAACTGTTATAGCACTATTATTCCACTTTCAACATCCTGTGGAATTCTGGAGTTTGTGGTTTCCTGAGTCTAAAGAGCTCTCTGGCTGAGAATCCTCAATCCCCTTCCCTAAACTGCAAACACCATGATTCCATAGGATGTTGAAAGTGGAAAAATAGCACCATAACAGTGTAGCGTGGTAGTGGCCAGAGTTTGGAAGTGACTATTTTGGACTACAAGAACTGGAACTACAGCCCACTTTTCTAAGTTTGGGTAAAATGGGAAAAGCCTGGCGTCTGAGGCTATGCTGAGATGGGCCCAGATGGGGACACCTGAGATGGTAGATTGAGTGGTCTACTGGTTGCCTGCTCCTAATATCAGAGGCACAGTGCTCTAGATAGGAAATCAGACTCTCTCACAACATAAATATCTTTTTTTAAAAATCCAGTGCTTTTGTTTACTCACACTCTTTACTGAATGCTTTTAAAAGGCTGAGTCAGAACAAGAACACAAATTTTCAAAACAGGGCAAAGGAAATGAGAATTTTTTTGTTGATATACTTACTCCTCGCTTGAGAATGCTAAGCAGATTCAGGAAGATCATTAGAGCATAGGATGAGGGATCAGTAAACTTGGACATATCCTTTTGTGCGTACGTTCCTTGGTATCATGGGAGAAAGCTCTGAGCTTTAACCCTTGCCAGTAAAATGCTAGTTAATGACATGGCAGAAACCTCCACGATCACAGACTCAGTTATCTAGAAAAGGCAACTGATCCATATCCAACATTTTGCCCTTAATAGTCCACCATATAAAACAGACATGTGAGATTAATGGACCGAATTACTCATTCACAGTTTGTAGAAATGCAATAGCAGTTTTTCGTGAACCAGAAATTTGAAATTTGCTCCACTTTTGTTTCAAGATGTTTGGCTTACCAGAAACATTCGAGAGAGGAGCACCTCTGCATGTTCTTTCAAAACAGGGAAGGGGGGAATGGAGCATGCAAGAATGGGGTGTGTACTGCCTCATGCCTCTGAGAGCCAAGTGAGAAGGAAGGGAGGCTGTTTATATGTTGACAATACTTCTAAGCAGCAGTGGAGTGGGAAAAAGCCAGACTGCATTGCTGATGTCACCAAATTGTTACCCTGATTTCTGGGTGTCCCGGGAGGGACACCTAAATGCGCTCTCAATTAAATAAGTTGGAGAAATTAGCCAAGAGCACAAGCTAGCAATGCGGGAGGCAGGGCAACGCAGCGGAATCTTTTACCCGATGTCTACAGGGTCAGGCCAAGCCAAGGAGCACACCGAAATATAAGAATAATTGTGATCTTTATTAAATACAGACAAACAGTGTATGCAACACACTCACACAGATAACTTTAGGAAATAAAGGTTGGAGTGGGATAGAGGTATTTTCAAGAGGGATTGTTGGTTTGGGCAATACTACACCTGTCCTGAAGCCTGAGCAGTCTGAAGATTGAGTTCGTTGGTATGGAGTCTTAGTACGTGGAACTGAGGGGAAGGCTCACCAAGCAAAGTGATGGCAAAGCAGGAGGAAAGTCGGGAGTGATCCAAAGAAGCTCTCCAAGTCAGGGTTTTTTATAGGGAGGAATGGAGCTACAGGCTATTCTGTACTTGGGGAAAAACAATGAGTTTAGGGCTGGAGACAAAGCCTCCGAAAGGTCAGAATTTAGCATGATTGAGTTAGGTCCGAATTGACAATAGAACAGCCAGTATGCAGATGTGCAGTGCTTGATAGTTGAGTGTTCAGCTTGTCAAGCTGCCTGCTCAGGGCAGGGAGTTTTTTGTAAGTATCATGCATACATAATTGAGTACTTGCCTTTGAGTACTCTCCTAAAGCGGCAAGACGGCTATTTCTGGCTTGCCTGTATTGTTTGGAATATTGCAGCAATTGGGGCCAAGCCTGACTGCGGGCTTGTCCAGTGGACCTCGCAGACACGTGGAGAGGGATGGTAGAAGAAAGCCAAATTATTGATATCAAAATGATATCTGAGGTCACCCCAAGTGTGGCTTAGGAACTGCAGTAACAAAGTCACTTCTTTGTTTTAGACTTCAGTGATCATTCTGAGCGCAAAATGATTTTCAGAGCAGCTGAAAGTCAACATGGGCCATTTCCACATGGGGTAATAAAAACGGTGCAGTGCGTCCTTCATGGAAGATGTCTGCACCTTGGAGCGGGCTGGGTCCAGACTACTTACTGTAGATCCGCACCTCAGTCCACTCCAGAAAAACCCCAAGTGGTCCTTCAGTGTGCTTTTGTAAGACCTGATTTTCCAGTCTTTCAAAAGCACGGAGTGCGCCACTGCGAGCCTGCTCCCTTGTGCAGATTTGCAGGCTTGCACCAATGCGAGCCTGCGATCCGCCAAGGGCTGGCTTTAGGCCGGCGAGCTTCAGCAGTTGGTCGAGACCCACGACCAACTGGAAGCCACCATTTTGGATGCTGGAGCAGAGCGGATCAATGACCACACACTGCTCCGGAGCAGCCTGGACCGGACCGGGGAGCCAGAAGATCCGGTAAATAGTGGCACGGAGCGATTCCCTCGCCCCATGCGGAAATGGCCGTGGATGGCCTACTGGGAGCTTAAAATGGCTGTGTACCTAGGATTCCAGGCTGTGCTGATTTTCCTTCCTCATTCATTCCACCCTTCTTTCTTCACAAACAAATAGATTTTACTACGAGAGTTGAGCATTGTAAAAATGGCTCAGGATCTGAGAAAGCTGCCATTTTAGCTTACTCTATGGTCCAAGGATTAGAAAAGATGAGAGCCATCATGTTGCAGTGGTTTGAGCATGGGACGAGGGCACTGGGAGACTGGGGTTCAAATCTCTGCTAGGCCATGGAAACCTCCAGTCTAACCATGGGCAAATCACACTGTCTCAGCCTCAGATGAATGCAAGAGCAACCCCCCCTCTGAACAAATCTTGCCAGGAAAACCCCATGATAGGTTCACCTTAGGGTTGCCATAAGTCAGAAATGACCTGAAGGCACATAAGAACAACAACAGCAGTGCAGAGATGGGCATCAGTGGTTCCCACTGGATATTGATGAACTGAATTTCCCATAAGCCCTAACCAGCATACTGAATGGTGAGGATTTGTAGTTGAATAACCTCTGGAGGGAAAAAGACTACAATATGTTAACTGTAGGTTTTGACAATTAGTATATTTGGAAACATAAACAGTTGAGGTATTTGAAAGCTATTTACAATCAGAGATGTTATTTTATCTAGGTATGTATAATCTGCATTAGGAAAGCTGGAAGTCAAATGTATATTCTCTTTTTCAAAATACTATCTTCACTCTTCTATTATTTCCTTCTTTTGTTTATTCTGTTTGGCATTTGTTGCTTCTTTTTTCTTTATTTGATTTTATCTTGAACTTGTTCAATAATACTTACTAAAAGCCAAAACAAACAAACCCTGTCTTCTGGAGGTTCACATAACACCCATCCTTGCAATAGCAGCCTCCATTGGGTGCAGTGATGTACCTGTTCTCATCCATCAGGCTACCCCTCATAAGGCAGTCTAACAGGAAAGAATTAGCCCCTCTTTGCTCAAATTATCATATTCCCAAAGTCAGCGCTGACATTGATTACCCTCTTCCTGGGACATCTTTCTATTGCTGTGAAGCTCTGTCCATTGGCTAAGGAAGTGGCTACTGTCAATCAAGGTACCTTCAATAGAAACTTGAAATCTGACAAGATCCCCTCATTTTTTGGAACTGTCCCTCTCCACCCATTCTGGCTAAAGTGAGATGCTCTGCAGAATGCTAAATGAGGAGACTGAGTTGTTAGAGACACTGGTCTCCTAACTTATTCAATATTGGACATTAAAGACTTTAGGATTTTAGGCTGGCCAGCGCCACCGATTTCAAGACATGTTTTTCATCCTTTATTGTGTATATTCACCAATGGCCTTTCCCCCCCCTTGTAAGAATCTATTCTTTTATAAACTAGACTTAATTGAACTATTATGCTGGAGTTAGTTTCCTATTTGCACTTTCAAAAGTTAATCTATCCCCTCCTCATTCTCTAAATCAGGAATAGGAATAATATAGCCAGGTAATGTTGGACTACAACTCCTAGCAGCCCCAGACAGCATGGTGAAGAATGAAGGAGTTTGCAGTTTGTCCACATCTGGGGGGTCACCTGATTCAGACCTCTGCTCTAGATCTTACCTAAAGAGTCAGAGAGAGGAGAAGAGGACAACACATTAATCAGGGGGGTGCAGCTGCTTTTCTCCTTTACTCCTGAGCAAAATGCTTAAAAACAGGAAGAGGAGGCAGTGGAAGCCTGTTTGACTCCCGATTGAGCTAACAGACCTGGTGATGGCAGTAAGAAAAGGTGCAGAATATGGTTCTAGAGCTCTAACCTGGTTAGCACAGGATACATTCACTTTAAAACTTAACAAATGCCTTTTCTTTTCTGAAGGATTGGAGTTCCTGGAATACTGCCTTGAGTATCTCGCTGGTGGGTGAAGAAGGATCTGAATGGCACAGTGTCTGTGAGTTAAAAATGGGCAAATCCATTGTAGGAGGTTGGTGGTTCCTGAGCATTTCTGCACAATGTAGCCACTAGAGGGGGAAAGAAACATATTGGATTGGCCTGAGCTGCCATGAAATATATTCAAACTGGCTCAGATGACAGGCATTATCTCTTACAAGTATAACTTCTCAGTATTCTCTATGACTCTAGGGATGGGGAATATGTTATTGGATAGCAGTTCTCATGATCTTTTATCATATTCCCCATCTCTATACTTGTCAACAACTATATTGTAGGAGTGCACCAGATATTATCGAGTTTTGGTTTCAGGCCACAAGTGGATCCTTCAATAGGGTGGAAATAGTTCTCAAAAATCTTTTATTATGTAAATATTTGCTTTTTTACTTCTCTTTGTTGTTTCACTCCACTGTTGCAACTTCTGTACCATTCCCCCTCCCCACCAAATGTTGCTTCTTCCCCTTTCTAGCCAGTTGTGATACCCAGGGATTGTGATATCCAGACACAAATACTTGATCTCTTTGGCCCTTTCTGCATCCTACCTTTTCTCAGCACTGGGGTGTGTTGATCGCGCGAGCAGCCTCTTGTGAGAGGCTCTCGCTTCCCTGCTTCTTCAGCTCTGCATGAGCTTCCTGCTCGCGCAAGAGTCTTGCTTCTTCTTTTTGCAGTGCAGCCTGGGACCTTCCCAGGCTGCACTGAAACAGGAAGTGCAACTAGCCCAGCTTCCATGGCTCCGCACACCAGGTAAGTGTGCGGGGGCCTGGGAGCAATGCATGATAGCGTAGCATTTTCACCTGAAAGCCGAAAATGCAAAGGTGCGTGATTGTTGCCTGCCGGCCTCTGGAGCCTTGCGCGATTGTGAGGGCGTCATGTTGATCGCTCCTTGCAATCACGCAAGGCTCCAGACCCTCTTTCGCATGGCAGATGCCGTGCGAAAGGGGCCTTTGCCAGGCCAGAGGCAGAATATTGTGTTGTTTTTCAAAGGAATTAGTTACATTTAAAAGAACTAGTCATTCTGATAACTGAAGAAGTCATTCCTTTTTACTGATTACTACCTTCCAGAAAGTAATTTGCTGGATTACTTTCTACCAACACATTCCTGTTACTATTACTATTATGGAACTGAGTGGAGTATGCTGTATGCACTCCCCTTCTAGAACTGCACAGGCCTAGTGTAGCAGACTTCATCACTGCTATGTACACAGCATATACATGCTTTGGGCAGCCACACAGGACCAGTCATTCACTCAATCCCTCTTCCTTTCTCATCTCCCCCTCCCCAAAGAATTGCTTTAAACCTCCTGCCACAGCCAGCCTCAGGTATGCTAAGAAACACCTCCTTTAAATTCAATCTCACAGTTTGCACCAATCCAGCCATTGCAAGTTCATGTCTTGTACTGCTGTTTGGAGCAGCCAGCTTGGCAAGGGAGCCTGCCCTTCCCCACACTCATGTAGTTTTTTTTCTCTTTGTGGCAACAGTCTCTTTCAATCAGGCAGGCCCTTTCCGCACCTTACCTTTTTCCAGTGCTGGGGTGCGGTGATTGCACGAGCAGCTTCCGGCAAGAGGCTCTCATGTTCTGCTGCTTCGGCCCCGCCTCTTCCTCCCGCAGTGCAGCCTGGAAGTTTCCCAGGCTGCGCTGGGTCAGGAAGCACGACCAGCGCGGCTCCGGAGGCTCTGTACGCCAGGTAAGTGTGCGTGGGGCCCGGGAGCAATGTGCGATTGTGCACCATTTTTGGCTTCGAGCTGAAAACGAAAAGGTACACGATCGGCGCCTGCCAGCCCCTGGAGCATCACATAATTGTGAGTGTGTCATGCAGATCGCTCCTCACAATTGCGCGACACTCCAGGCACCCTTTCACATGGCAAATGCCTTGCAGAAAGGACCGCAGACTAGAGGAGGGCAAAAAAGCAGACTAATTAAAAAAAAAGGAAAACAATTCCAACTAACTTGAGCATCTAGTGCTGGTCTTATATTCAGTGTTTCTTGTTTTCCTTCTCTCCACCTCATTCTTAAACTTGCTCTTTGTTATAGGCTTTTTTGCTTCTTCTTAGCTGCATTCCCCCACAATGAAGCAGCACAAAGCAACCTATGTGGCTGTTCCTCTCCCTCTCCTCCTGTTAACTCATCCAGTAAGGAGTAACAGGCAGAAACCCCTGTTGCATTACTCTAAAAAGTAGGAAGGCACAGCTCTTTCAATTACAGGCAAAAAAAAAAAAAGGGAAAAAAAAGAAAAAAAGAAAAAAGGTAACACTCTTCTAGCCTGTCCCTGAAAAAAGTAACTAGTTACCAAAATATCCCATTACAATTAACATGTTACTTCTGAACTATGAACTGGCCTTCCCTTGCTGGATACTTGGCAGATGTGATGGACTATTGCCCTGTTCCCAATGGCCATGCTGACTGGGGATGATGAGAGTTGCAATCCAGCACATCTGGACTGGAGGAAAGCCATTTGAGAAAGTCTGATCTGTGCTAACATGGAAGCTTGCATAGAGAGGGGTCATGGTGAGATACATAAATACTATTTACACTGCTGATCCAAAAAGACAGTGCTACTGTCCTGTGCTACAGCCAGCAAGTGACCCAAGAGTCAGGTGGCTGTAAAGCAAAGAACTGTAGCATAGTCAATCCAGTCCAAGTCAGTCACTGGTTATCTAGCAGGATGAAGAGAGGAACAAGAGTGAGGCCATAGCCAATCCAGAAGTCAATACACTAAGTTAATAGTCCAGATAAACAAAGCCAACGGGAAGTAACACAGAGTGGCAACTATAGCCAGTCCAAGGCCAAAAGCAGGGGAACACAGAGAGTACTACTGGTTACCAAGAAAGAACAGTTGTATTCAACAAAGGCCCTTTCCACACGCGGAGGAAGAAACGGGCGAAAACACACTAAAACAGAGCTTACCTGAAACCGGGTAAGTCCATCGCCACTGGAGCAGCGTGTTTTTGCTGCTCCACACTCGTCTGCGTCCCGCGGCGTCCTGCGGTGGCCAAAATGGCAGCTGGTGGCTGGCGGCTGGTGGAGGCTCTCCACCAACCGGAGAAGCTCGCCAGCCGGAAGCCCTCCCCCTGGCAGGTCTGCAGGCGTGCCCTTGCACGCGCCTGCAAATCTACACCGGGCGCTGCGATGGGGCTGCATGCGGCTGCATGCCCCATGCCTTTTAAAAACCTAATGAAAAGTGGTTTTTAAAAAGCACGTGGCGCCACCATTTCCGGTCACCCTAGCGCGGATTGGGGTGTGGAACTATGCAAAAGTAGTCCGCCCCAATCCACTTTACGGTGTAGACAACCTCCATCAGAGGTCGCTCTACAACGTTTTTCAACCTCCGTGTGGAAAGGGCCAAAGACACCAGGGAGCTGCTAGGAGCTTTATAGTCAGATGTCTCTGGCCATCACATCCTTAATGAGTCAGAATTCCCATTTAACAGATGCTGGGACCTACAAAGCCTCTCTTTATCTGTCTTGCAATCTTCAAAGGAAGGAGGTGCATCCTTGGTGTCTGTCACATCTTTCTGGGGAGTGGGCCTTCCAACTGCCTCAGTTACCAATTCCTTGGACTTGGAAAGGCTGCCATTTTCTAGAGCCATGAACTCCTGGCAGTCTGACTCTTCCGTAGTTCCTCAGATTCCAGTGAATGAGTTATGACATTTGCTTACTAACTCAGGGGCCCAGTGAGGTTTTATTTAGCTCTACAAAGCCTTGGGCTTGGGTCAGTTTCTCAGTCAAACTATTATCTCTTGAACGAAGGCTAAGTTATATACCCACTTACCAGAACACAGGCTGTCAGGCTTCATGGCCCAGTCTTCTTCCCCTATAGAAAATAATGGGAAGAATTTTTTTCACACCAGTAGCAGTCGCCATAGTTTTCATGTTTGCCACCTTGATCAAGCTGGATCTAGTTAAAGTGAAAAAGGCATTAAAAATCCATTTGGAACAGGGATGTGTGATAAATAAAGACCTATTTCCAGCCATAAAATAACAGCCTTAAAAACAGATATTTAAAGAGTAGCAAGATAATGACTTAATACCCCTTGTCAGAGTAATGCACTTTAAATTGCAGGCTAAAACCACCACAGCATTTATATCACACTCTTCTTGTTGAAACCTCTTCCTTTGCTTCTCCCTACAGAAGTGCTCCCCCTCCTCTGCTCTCTCTCTCTCTCTCTCTCTTTCTTTCTCTCTCCGTGTAGGAATCATATGTTTTGCTTCTGTTTAAAAATGTGTTGAAAAATCCATGGAGGACTTCATGACAACGTCATGTTAACATCCTGGGAAACTGAGGGAAATGAGTCTCACTCCAGAGTGACAGCACCAGGCCACTGACACCCAGAAACACAGGATTCAAATGGGACAGGGTTCTTGATGGGGCAGGGGACTTACTTGGTGGACCTGGCAGGCCCAGATTGACAGCCCTGGCAAAGGACAATAAAATGAAAAATGCAGGAGGTGAAAGCTTGTGGCTACACTTGTAGACAATAGACTATGTTTTTGGTAGGCTTAATGCAGAAGAGTTTGGACTGCAGACTCCATGTTAACAGGCAGCTGATCTCTGAAGACTGCAGCTATGACAACCTCCTACACCTCTTAGAACATAGGTGTGCAACTGAGACCTTCCAAATGTTGTTGGACTCCATCTCTCATCAACCCTAACTGGCATCATTGGTGAGGGACTCTGACAGGTAAGTCCAACAGCATCTGAGGAACCTTGGAGAGGGTGGCCATGTCAATCTTTGCAGCAAGAAGAACGTAATCTCATGGCACCTTAAAGACTAATGAGTTTTATTTGATCTACATTTTGGCAGACTGCTCTCTGCTTCATTAGATGCAACTGATGGAATGTCTGTGAAAGCTCCATGAAAGCTTGTGTCAATTGAAACAGATGTCATAAGACTTTATTATTATAATATCTGAAGTGCCACAGTTCCGTATCCCTTGTCTTAGAGAATCAAAGCTTTGCAAACAACTCTTTAGCATCCATATTTAATCTAACCAATCTCATACCCTCCAACTACCCTGATTGGCAGAGACAGTCCTAATTAACCCTCTGTTCTACATTTCTAGCTGCTTTTAAAATGTCCCAGTCTCTCTCTGTCCTCCTCATCTTTTCCTCCTTTGTCATTAGCTTATTTCAGTTTGCTGCAGACTGAGTTCAGAGTGCGAAAGTAGTTTGCACGCAGTTAATTCAGCAGTAAGGAGAAGGGGGGGATCTTTCCCTTCCAGTCAATTCAGGCAAAAGCAAACTGGTGCACCCATTCCTAGCTTGTGTATTTTTCCTATTTAATAATTTTTGCCATTTTGACCACAAACCCCAGTTTACATTTGTGAAATATTGGAGGATATGCAATCCACATGTAGGAAATGCCATGACAGAGACTGAAACATCCAAATAAATCATCCATATAAAGGGTTATAACTATTGTCCTAGAAGAGAAAGAAAGATCTTGGTTTGGTGGTGACCACCTAGTGCATTTATAGGCCCTTTCCACACGTGGTTATTAAGGTAGGCCAATGCGTCTTGCCATGGAGGTCTTCTGCACGTTGGAGCGGACTAGGTTCAGATTATTTATCTTCATTCTGCATGTAATTCCGACTAAATGCGCCCCCATGTGGTGGTAAAGCGTGCTATTTGAAAACTGGAAGAAATCGGTTTTCCAATTTTCCAGATCAATCCAATTCGTACTTTCACAGTGGTGCGGACATGTACATTCACACCAATGCAAATTGGTGGTCAGGGGAGGGCTCATGGGAGCGGCCAGGGGGTAGTATGGACTTTCGCACATACGCACATACGCAATGACGTACTAAACCATGCAAAAAAAAAAAAAAAGGCCAATCACAGTTGACGGGGTGGGGTGAGGGGAGTAGCGGGAGTGGCCACAGCAGAGGCAGTGTGGATTCATGAACTTGCACTCCTTAGAATCAGAATGGAACATATGCAGTAGCTGTGTGGAAGGAAATGAGGGAAAGTCCGAGTTTCGAGCCCAGAAAATACAGTAAGAAATGGCATGAACTGATTCACCAGCCTCATACGGAAGGAAAGGGCCATAGTTGCAGTAGGAATGCAACTGTGACCTCCTTAACAGTGGCATCAGGTATCTGCTATAGCCCCCGAAAATTGCCCACTGTTGATAGTTGCTCTTGTTCCCACTTTCCATCCCCTCCCTCATACTGGACACCTGCCATTTTAAGTTTCACCACACTGCCCTCTGGGACATCATGGAGAAATTCAAACAGAGCTTTCCTGGCAGTCCCTGAAGAAGCTCCAATGCTTGTTGAGTCCAGGGCTTCCTGCTGGTATAGAAGAAGGTCTAGGAAGTAATAACTGGGGAAGAGGAGTCTTCAGGCTTAGAGATGGCCCTGGTCTTAGTTTCTGTGCTGAAAGTAAGACACTTTAACATCCTGGGACTGGGAGCTGCAGCAAGTGGGTTAAATACCTCTGAGGGAAGTTTCTCTTGTGATGGCAATGGTACATTGCATAGGATCATGTACTGCACTTGAGAAAAACACTACTGTTGTTTAGTTGATGCCTACTTTACAGGATGAATCTACTGTATTCTTTTCATTCTTTTTCAGATCTCTCATCAGGACTATAGATACCATTATCTTGTCAGTTGGAATCACATCTTGGAATCCTCTGCAGGCCTACAGGAATGAAATTCCTGACCGTTTGCATTTTACCTTAGCAATGTGTTACCTTGAAAAGCTTAATCCTTTTGTCTCTCTAGGCAAGCTGATTCATCCAGGAGAGGTCCTCTGGGAATTAATGTTTGTAGCATTACACTACTGTCTTCGACTAGGACACAAGGCTGGCCTAGTCTGCCAGCCAACCCTCTTTTCAGACATTTTGTCTGGAGGCCTCCAGGCAGAAACAAGATTTGCGGGAAGCAGCATTGCGTGATATCTTCCTAAGCCTGACTTTAAACCGACCTTGAAAGCTGCACATAAATAGAACTTTTGCATAACAGAGGCAAGGCTGGCAAACAGGGGAGGAAGCTGGCATTCTGCTGTTACAGCTGACTAAATTCAGCTCCGTTCATTAAAGCTGCCGATGCTCTTTTCAAAAAAATCATATGGAATTCTGAGCCAGCTATAGTCTCTGAAGTTAGTTTCCAGGGACCAAGGCAGCTGTTTTCTCTTAAGATTTTTAGATCTCTCCCTTTCTTTTATAAACTTTGTGATAACTGTGCATTTGGTATCTTTCAGAGCATCAAAGCAAAGAATAATTTCTCATAGTGCATAGAAGATGCCAGTAATGGAATTCAGGCTTTGAACCATACTGTGAGGTTGGAATATGTGGTGGAAAACATCCCCTATTAACTTTGTCTTCCAACAAGCCATCTAGGACAAAGGCCCATTGAAATCGGTAGCACTTTCTTCTGAGTAGACATGCATACAATATTAATTTATTGGGGCCTTTTCACACTGCACAATGACAGTACTACTTTAACTGTCATGGTTCCAGTTTATGGAATTCTTGAATTTGCAGTTTAAGGAGGGGTACTTAGAATTCTCAGCTAGAGAGCTCTAGTACCTTCACAAATGATTAACTTTCTGGAATTCTCCAGGGGCCACATGAGATTCCAAAAACCAATCCTAAACTTCACTTCAGAAGCCCACTTCTGGTTTTGCAATACAGATTTTTTTAAAAAATGTCACAAAGCACAGAGGTTGTCTTTGCAACCTGTTTTAAAGGAGAATTGCCACTCCTGGGCCATTTCCACACAATTTCACTATAACACTATAGCAGCAGGTTGTTATTGGTCCAAGAGCTGTGCTTCCGCACAATGTCATCCTTATCCAGCTGCTATTCCATCCCCAAGCTTCACCAAAGCACACTATTCTATTTCCAGAAAAAATCTGTCAAGAGCCTCCTATAGCACTTCAATCCCATCAACCAGCTCAGTGTGGTACCATTATAGCGCTTCATAGTGCTTCCTGTTATCATGGATCCAGCAGTGGGCAGGCTGTGGGTTTGCCCAGCTTGTCCCTTCCTCAGCAATTTCCATGCTGTGGTAACCTTCTATCACCTCTCTGTGTTAGTTTTAAATTTCTCCTTTGAATTAAAACTTTTATTTTTTTAAATACATTTTTAAACATTATATGGCAAAAGTGCAATAGTGTACTGGCATGTCATGCTGTTACAACATTGTTATGTTAATACAGCCTCTACCCCGTCCCCCCAAAAATGTCCAATCGGGGTAGTGGAGCAGGGTGAAGGTGGGACATGGGAGTGCAGAAAGAACATTGGTGGCAATACCGCTACCCAGCTGCTTAAGGGGGAAGGGTGCAAAAAAGAGCATCCCTAACGCAACCATATTACATGAATGGTGATACTGCCATTGTAACGGTATAACATGCTAATTGCCCTGGAGTGTTCCAGAAAAGACAGTTCACACCTTCCTTTGGCCAAAAAAGGGCAGTTTGGGAGATTCGGAAGCAGAGAGGGTTACAAAACCAATCTGGTGGAGGGATATATATGGCCCCCGGCCCACACTTTGCCTATCCTTACTTCATACTCTCCAGCATTTCACAGATGAAAACTGGGACACATGTGGACAAGCAGCATCAGAGTGTGGTCCAGATGGCAAAAAGTTATTAATGAGGCAGACCACTCAAGCTAGGAGAGGTTGCAGCTGTTTGCTTTCGCCTGAGCCTCCTGGAAAAGGTCAGATTCTGTCCCCTTCTCTCCTCTTCTTCCTGCTGAATTAACTGAGTACAAACTACCTTTGCAGTTTGACCTCAGTCTGCAGCAACTGAAGTGAGCTGAGACAAAGGGGGAAAGCAGGAGGAAGTGAAAGAAACTGGGACATTTTAGAAGCAGCTGAAAACATGGGGAAACAGAGAAGTAATTGGGACTGTCCCTGCCAAGCTGGGAGAGTTGGAGGTATGCTGTTTTACAGGCAGAAACACGCTCTGGGTAGGGATCTGGTAGGACATATACTGGCTTTGCTTCAACACAAATACCCCCTCTGATAGAGACACAAAGAGCCCTCTGTTTTGGGTGCCTCCCCTCGCCAGTAGCAACCTCTTATTACCATCCATCCCTATACCTTAATGGTTGTGTCAGTGATTTCAAAGGAAAAAAAAAACAGTCTCTGAAATGACTACCCCTGCACGCGTGAGCCATCCACAAATGGCATAATTACAGTGCTAAATTATGTGTGAATGCATACAAATTTGAAGAGTTTGCCCCAATATCAGCCAAAACATTTAAGTCTGTGTTCTCTGTGGCCAAAATGTTCTGCTCCTGTGGAACCACTGGCAGGAGAGTGAGCATGGATAAACTCAGAAACAGCTTTTCCTTCCAGGTTATTTAACTAAAAATAGAGGGAGAGAAAGATGCAGCCATTCAGTCCTGCAACAAAGCAATGCTAACTTTTGCACTTGACTGAGCAAAGCCATCTCTTTAGCCAGATAGCTTGGACCTGACACAATGCTTCAGATCTGACTCCTCCAGAACACATTCTGTGCCTGTTTTATTTTCATTCTGCCCTTTACATAAAGAGTTTGGTTTGTGATGCAAATTTATACGCATGATTCACCCTAGTTAAGATGAGCAGATAAACACATTCAGAAGCAAGAGATGCTGCTAGAGACTGGGTGTGGGGGGTCATAACCTCTGGCCTTCTAACCACTAGGCAGGAGTGTCAACTCAATCCATTAGTGTCTATTGGTTTTATGCTTAGTACATTTTGTAACAAGAATTTCCAGTGTTGGTAATTCAAGGGCTAACATGATTTCCTTTGTGTCTATTCACTGCCTAGCAAGGGACCTGCACATTCTGTTAATATTCAAAGCAGACACAGAGAGCTACTGCTCTTTGTATTTCCATAGTAGCATTGCCATCTTTTAAAAACTGGCTTTGTTCTTGTGTCTTTTAAAGCTTTATGCACAGGAGTTTGAGAGATAAAGGCTTCCTCTGGCATGGACAGAAAGTAATGGAAAAACTTTTGCCTGTTGGGTGAGGGTGCTAGCTAATAAAGGTACAAGAGCTGTGCAAGTAAGAAGGATTAGCAATCCTGTTCTAAGGAACTATCCTCCACTATCTTGCACAGTTTTTTTTTTACTGTTTGCTTTCAAGTCCTTTCTGACTTACGGCCGCCCTCAGGCAAACCTGTTGTGGGTTTTGTTTTGCTTTTTGGCAAGATTTGTTCAGTGCCATTGCTGTTCTCCAAGGCTGAGAGAAAATGACTTGCCCAAGGTAGCTCAGAGTATGGCCCTTTTCGCAGCCCCGGCGCTCGCGCGACGGAGGAGGGCGGCTCGCGCAAGAAGCCTTTTCCGGGAGGCTGCTGCTTCCCCCTCCTTCCTTCGGCAGGCGAAGGAACGAGCAGGGAAGCGGCAGCCTCCCGGAGGGGCGGCGGCGGCTCGCGCGTCCGTCCATTCCACCCCTGCGTGTGCGAGAAAGGAGCCTGTCCCCTCCATCCCCCCGCGTGCGCGCGAGAAAGACGCTTGTCGCGTCGGCCCCCCCTGCGCGCACGCGCACGAAGCAGGACGTGTCGCGTCCGCTGCGCTAGCGCCCTGCCCCGTCTCTTCCTTCTGCAGGGGCGGAGGGAAGGAAGCGCGACCCGGCCGGCTCCCGACGCTCCGCACAAGAGGTAAGTGCGCGCGGGCGCCAGGAGCGTTGCGCGAGCACGGGTGATTTTCGCTTCGAAGCGAAAATCAAAAAACCCGCACTCGCGCCGCTTCAGCCCCGTGAACCCGGCGGAAGTGGGAGTGCGTCGTGCGGAGCAACGCTCCCACTCCCGCGAGGCTCACGGGGCTGTCGCGCGAGAAAAGGCCCGTGCGAAAAGGGCCTATGTCTGTGGCTGAGCAAGGATTCACACTCTGGTGCCTCAGAGTCCTAGCCCAGAATTCAAACCACTACAATAAACTGGCCACCATCACCTAATACCTGGGCAACATGAAAACTTTTCCCAAGGCACAGTTGGAATTTTCTTAATGTGAAAAGTTTTCGCCACTATCACCTTTAAAGTGTAGACACCATCTTTTACAGTTACCAGGTTGTATCCTGATTAGCTGAGCAATAAGAACTACACAGGGGCCCTCCCGGAACTGCAAACCCCAGGATTCCATAGGATGTTGAACGTGGAATCAAAACGCTATAACAGTCCAGTGCAGAAATGGCCAGGGTTTGGTTTCCTCAGAATTGGATTGATGCTGATTTTGGGAAATGTGGTTTATTTATCAGGATGAGCAAGGTGGAAGCCTGGGGCCACATGTGGTCTTCAAACTTGTTTTTGCAGCCCTCAGCTACTCCAGACTCCCCAGTCTGTTCTTTATCTGGCCAAAACAATGGGAAATGACCATTCAAGTGTCAATTCATCTTTTAAATAGTTTGCAACCCCTTCCACTATTTAACATTAAAAAACATCCACAGTAGTATGCCTATGTTTCAAAAAAATAAATAAAGTGGCTTTCCATGTCCTCCCAGTGTCCCAGTTTGGCAGGGATAGTCCAGATTAAATGTTTGCCATCTCACTTTTCAGCTGCTTTTAAATTGTTCCAGTTTCTCTTACCTCCTCCTACTTTTCACAGTTTTCATTTATGAGATATTGATGAGTACATAGGGATGCAGTCCATCAATACAGCTCCCTAACCCCCTGCAGTAGCATTATTCAGGAGACCAACCCAGTTCCTTTTGGATATATTTTACTTATACTGCCAAAATGATTGGCTTTCCCCACATTTTGTCATTCCATGAGCATATTCTTGAGGGGAGAAGGTTTCGGGAAGAAGCATCTCTTCCAGTATTTGTAGGCTGTCAAGAACACAGTGAAGTTCTGCCAGGTTAAGCTTGCCTCAACAGTTTTGGCTTCCCACTACTCTTGTAGCCCTTGGCTGAAAGAGCTCCCCAAGTAGTCATTATTTAGGCCAGAGCTTGGAAAAGCTATTGTTTTGGATTACTGGGAGTTGTAATCTAAAAAGCAACTTTTCTAGCTCTGGTTGAGACCAACTCCAAACCTCCTTACAATGCCATGCACTCTCCTAGGGATAGTATCCAATTTATAAGAAACATGAATGTTCAAACCAGATTGCATACCTTGTTGGTTCTTACAATGATGGGACTCTTTTATTGCCTTTATTTGAATGTTCTTTCAGCCCTGTCTGGTTCTGATCTACTCAAAGGACACTTTGAAGATATGCTTTTTTGAAATGAAGTGTTCTTTTCTGTGAGGCTGAATTGTTCTGAAAACCCTTTTACAATAAGGAGTACACTGTATATTTCATTATAACAGGAGTTCTAGCAAACTGCTGTCATCCCCCACCTTCCTGGAACAAATCAGTCACAGGCACTCCAAAGCATAACCCAGTTAAGCTGAAGCAATATATATGAAAGCGATCTCACACAGCCTGATCCTTACCATGTTTACTTGGAACTGAACCCATTGATCTATGTCTTCCTAAGAGACAGGTGGCTAGTCTTCAATATTAACTCTCAAGCAGACAGCCAGACCATGTTTATATAGTTTTTCCAGAGCTTGGAGAAGATACTTTTTTGGATTTACAATTCCCAGAATCAAGTAGCAAGCATGGAAAATAGCTATGCCAACAAGGGAATTCTGGGAGTTGAAATTTTGAAGTAACTTTTCCATCCTTTGGATTTTATTGAGGCCTAGCCAAGATATTTTGTGACCTCAGGCAAGGAACAAGATGGCTTGCTTCTACACCCCTCTCAGTCCATGTACAGAGGATGACTTGATGGGCAATGAAATTGATGAAATCAGCAATAGTGTAGAAGGTTAGCATAGGGGATAAAGGCCAGGCTCGGCTCGGTCCTCCATCATCTACTGCCTGGGCTGGCTGCCTCACTCTTCCTAATAGCAGGGCTGGCCCTGAGTCAGACAATCGGGGATGAAAGTAGTCCTAAAACTCTATAATCTGTTTCAACTCATAATGAACAAAGAAGGAAACAAGAGTTTTGCAATTTTCCTTCTAAAGGAACTCCAATTACTATCTGAGTATGTTGTAATGGCCTTGTGGGGGTGTGAGGTTTTAGCATTGCTAGGTCCTCTTTCTTCAGTTAGGTTGGCAATTTACGTGTTCCACTAAGACCTGCTTCACCACAAAAGGGACCAAAGAGGATAGCATTTTGCATTTAAAAATGTTTAGGCTAATTTATAGGTAGAGATTAAAAAAAGAGAGCTTCACAAATCTGAGCACATCTTCAGCTTGTCTGATTTTAAAAGCTAAGCATAGTTAATACTTGAGTGGAAGACTATCAGGTATCCCCAGGTAGGATTAGGAAAGAATCCACCTGAAACCCTGGAGAGCAATTGATGAAGGTCAGAACTGAGGCAAATGGACCAATGATCGGAGTCAGTGCCCCTTTCCTCCCAACACTGTTATAGTGCTATTATTCCATTTTCAACATCTTATGGAATTCTGTGGTTTGTAGTTTCCTGAAGCCAAAGAGCTCTCTGACTGAGAATTCTAAAGGCCCCTCCCTAAACTGCAAAGCCCAGGGTGTTGAATGTGGAATAATAGCACTATAGCAATGAAGGGTGGAAATGGCCACTGTGAGACTGCTTTCCTTAGCCCTTTTCGCACGGGCTTTCTGTTGCGCGAGAGCCCCCTGAGCCTCGCGGGAGTGGGAGCGTTGCTCTGCACGACGCACTCCCACTTCCACCGCGCTCACAGGGCTGCAGCGGCACGATCGCGGGTTTTTTGATTTTCGCCTCAAAGCGAAAATCACCCGCGCTTGCGCAACGCTCCCGGTGCCCACGCGCACTTACCTCCTGTGCGGAGCGTCGGGGAGGCGGCCAGGTCGCACTTCCTTCCCTCCGCCCCTGCGGAAGGAAGGGGCGGGGAGGGGCGGGACACTAGCGCCATGGACGCGACAGCCTCCTGCTCCCCGTGGGGGGGGGCGGCTCACGCGAGAAGCCTTCTCTGGGGAGGCTGCCGCTTTCCCCTCCTTCCTTCGCCTGCAGAAGGAAGGAGGGGGGAAGTGGCAGCCTCCCGGAGAAGGCTTCTTGCCCGAGCCGCCCTCCCCTGCTCGCGCGAGAAGCCTCAATGCAAAAAGGGCCCTTGTTTCTCAAATGAGAAAGGAGTTGGATAGCTTCAACCTTTCAGCATAATGAGGAATACTATTGCAGAGTGACCTATGTCCCTACTTACATCTAGGGCCATTTCCGCACTAGACTGTTATAGCACTATAATTCCACTTGCAACATCCTGTGGAATCCTGGGATTTGTAGTTTCAGGAGGGGCCAGTTGGCCACTTGGCCCTTCTCTAAACTGCAAACCCCAGGATTCCATATGATGTTGCAAGTGGAATAATAGCACTATAACAGTGTAATACAGAAATGGCCTAGGTGTTGACTGTGAATAGACATTTTAAGGGCTTTGATTTTCCTTCTTATAGTTTAGGTTGCTCTTGGATTGGACAAAACTCTTCTAATAGAGCAGATCTTCAAAGAGAGGACAGCTCTTTGGCAGCAATTCAAATAGAGGATGATCCTCTGTGAAAGATGGCAAATGGCCACCCTAACCCCATACTGCTTATGTTCTTGTGACCTGCTGAATTTCAGAAAGTAAACTGTGGGTGGAAAATCAAAATTCAAAGATAGAGGAGAAACTCACCTTGCTCTTAGTAGGATGCAAATGCCCATGGGGCTGGGTGGTGGGGGATGCGTGTAACAATTTTCCCCAGTGGTCCCATTGGCGAGAGATGATGGGAATTGTGGTTTGGAGGACAGCTGGGTGGGGAAATGCTGCTGGATAAAGTATCTTTCAAGAGGGAATAGCAAGTTGCAGATAAAGCCCTGGACGTACTTTCTATCAGGCCGCGCACTTTAAAGTCTGCTGCACTTTTATGCCAAGTCTTCCATTCCCAAATCAAAACTATTTGTCAAATCGGCTGCATTCTATAATAGAGATATGTGTGAAATGCCAGCTGCCTGTATTCCTTTGATCCTAAATTGCCATTCTTATGCCAGAAACCTGAATGCTATATTTGATTTTGTTGGTGGCTGTCAAAAGCAATATATTATATCTAAACAGAGAGGGAAAATGGGACTAAAAAGCTCAAAGGGAAGCATCTTGTGGTGCAATCCAGCTCCATTTAAAATAATTGTCAACCTGGTAATGACTTCAGTAGGATGCTGGATATTGTTGCATGCTTGCTGTTTAAGAGGTAAAGGCAAAAATGGAAGAAACTTGATTTGTTTTTTGAAAGGTACACAATATAATCTATAGTTAGATCATCCCTTAGGCCCTTCAGCAGGAGAGATTGGTACCAGAGATTTCCTGGCTTTCAGTTCATGTTTCCTCTAGCTTTGTTCAGTTGATCACCTGAACATACACTCAGCTAAAACCCAGGATGGAGTACATCCAAGTCCTGCCCCCACCGCCATGTTCTTGGGCACTTGGAAGTAACTCAAACCTTAATGCAGAGCTTTCCAAACTTTTCATGTTGGTGACACACTTTTTAGACATGCATCATTTTGTTACACTGTTGCAAATGGGAGGTTAAACTAACCCCTCATAAGAGATGCGGACACATACAAAATTGTAATAACAAAATGTATGAAGACACAACATATCTCGTGAAAACCTTTCTTATATTTTTAAAAATATATGACCAATAAATAGGAACATACATTTCCAAGAATGTTGTCGTTTATGAGTAAAAATATGTAAATGGCTACATGGCTTGGGGCCAGCCTACCTGCGGGATCGCCTTCTCCCATATAATCCGCCCCGCACATTAAGGTCCTCTGGGAGGAATTTACTGCAGCCAATCAGAACTAGGTTGGCTGCGGTTACCCAGAGGACCTTCTCTTCTATCGCTCCCAAGTTATGGAATGGCCTGCCAGAGGAGACCCGGCATATTACCAGTCTTGACTGCTTTAAAAAATCAGTCAAGACTGATCTCTTCCGACAGGCCTTCCAAGACTAGCATTTCCATCACCTCCCATCAATTGTCTTGCTGTTCTTTTAATAGTTGATTGATTGTTGTGTGCTTTAGGGGGTTGGTTTTAGGTGGATTGGTGGGTGGGGAGGATTGGGTATGTTTTTTAATGTTTTTAATGTATTAATGTATTTCATGTTGTTTGCCGCCTCGATCCATGTGGAGAAGAGGGATAGAAATAAATTGTATTATTATTTATTATTATTAAATATGGGCAAGGATTTTTAAAAAATGGAATAAAACCAATAATTACTTACCATTTTAATGAGATGTTTCTTAATTAGAAACCTATCCATTTTAGGGCTAATTCAACTGCAATGTAAGCTACTAAACACGAAAATAACAGCACCAGCACTCCACTCCCTCCGTGATAAAGTGGGAGAACAATCCCGTGTGGCATATACCTACAGAGTGGCCGTACCCTTTCACATTCACTTCCACTGTTTCAAACCGATTGTGCATGCACAGTATCCAATGGCATATTTAGGGTGGGGAAAGGCAGCCCCTCCCGATCCTGGCTTGCTGCCATCGTCCTCGGTGAGGAAAGATCTCAGCGAGGGTGGTGGTAGTGGGAAAGGCTTGGATGGGGTGTTCTTTCTTGGCCTGGGGAGGTGGCACACCTACACACTTCAGGCAACATGGTAATGTGTCATGACACACCATTTGGAAAGCCCTGCCTTAATGCATCTACTATTAAGCATCTGTGTTGCTTCTTCTGACCTTGGAAGCACTGATGTAGACTGCTTCATCTGTTGATCACATCCTGTCATAACAGCCGTTCAAAGCAGAGAACTTTTCTCCATAGAAAGATGGTTACCATAGTCTGACCAAAGCTAATCTTTTGGAAGTTTGGCTGTCTCCTGTTCTTCCTAAGGACAATATGACAGCATGACAACATATTCTTCTCTCTTCTGTCTGTCTACCTTTGTTTATCCATGTGTAAGTTCTTCTTTTTTTAAAAAAAAAATAACTGAAAGGAAATAAAAGTGCTGAATTAAGTGGCACCTTTCTTTCCTCACATGGCTAGAGATAACAGTCTTAGCTCTATTAAAGAAAGAAAAAAGCTGAATAATTCAGGAACCCAATTTTATAATTCCTATTAATTCTCTCATAAAATAAAAATAGCTGGGTTTTTTTGGTCATTTAATAGCTCTTCCCCCCGCCCCACTATATAAAGGGGCTCACAGATAACTGTTAATAGTTCCCAGAACATCATTATAATGAACAAGCGGAAGAGAGGGCTTTGTGGAAAATGTTGTTAATGAATGTGTCTCCTGCCTGACTTGGGTTTAAAGAACATGATAATTTCACCAGGAAATTCTACATTTTAACAGGATTTAGGAGAGGGATTACCTCAGACTCACTCCGGTTGTGTTTATGGACAGAAGCGTTGTCCCCGTAACAGCTACATGGAAGGCAGAAAATCAACAAAAGAAACATTCCTTCCTATGCATTTCATTTTATTTATTACATTTATAGTGTACTTTTCTTACATGACAGGACATGATAAGACAGATGTAGTCCCATGCCATTTCCACACTACACTCTTACAGTGCTATTATTCCATTTTCAACATCCTGTGGAATCCTGGGGTTTGCAGTTTAGAGAAGGGCCTTTAGAATTCTCAGCCAGAGAGCTCTTTGGCCTCAGTAAACTACAAACCCCAGAATTCCCCAGGATGTTGAAAGTGGAATAATAGTGCTATAAGAGTGCAGTGTGGAAGTGGCCAATGTCATTATCGTTATGTACTAAAGAATATTCCACTCCAGAACCTTCTGAAGGGGAGAATGGACATCTAGTAACATTTTTTTTAAAAAATGCCCTGCTTCCAGAGCTCAAAATTAGAGTTTCCATTTTTAATGGACAGAGGAACCATGGCCTATAATGGCTGCTAGAGGGCCTGAAGAATGAATTTGTCTTCCTGTGGCAAATGGTACAACTTATTTGTAAAACTAACGAAATCTGGTACCTGGTGGCTTCCGGGCAGAGGTGTAAATTTTCACTAATTTTCTTCTCAAAAGAAGCAATGAGTAACTTCAGTAATTTTCTTCTCACTACAAGAAAGTCTTTGAAAACCACAGTTTTCAAAGCCTATTTGTAATTTGGAACTTATTCTGAGAAAAATTTCCATGTGATTGATTTGCATAGGGCATTTCCGCCTTACACAGTTATAGTGCTATTATTCCACTTTCAACCTCCTATGGAATCCTGGGGTTTGCAGCTCTTGGGCCTCAGTAAACTACAAACCCCAGAATTCCACAGGATATTGAAAGTGGGAAAATAACAGCACTATAACAGTATAGCATGGAAATGGCCATAGAAAACAGCCTTTTTTCTGTGCAGGTAACAGCTTTTGCAGGTCAGGATTCAATTTATCAAGGCCTCTCAACACTTAAAAAATATGTTTTTCACCTTTAAAAAAAAAATATATATTTTTGAATCTTTTTTCCATCTTTCCAGGTCAGTGGCCCAGTGTATCCACTCTGGGCTTTACTCTGAACCTTCAGGCTAAACCCTGGAGTGTATTCACCACCCCAGTGACATGGAAGATATCATCAGCTGCTGCTAGATCTAAGCTGTTGGTGAATGGGAAGAAGGCTACAACTAAGGTCAGAATTGACTTCACTGAGGCAAATGGAGCAATGATCTGAGTCAGCACCCATTTCTGCCCTACACTGTTATAGTGCTAGTCTTCCAGTTTTAACATCCTGTGGAATTCTAGGGTTTGTAGTTTACTGAGGCCAAAGAGCCCTCTGACTCATTCAGCTCTTGTTGAAATTATTATTTTTTTTCTTTTTGTTAAGAGGAAGTCAATACACAGATGCAAATACATTTACATGCATCAGCATCCTAGCAGTTTTTACTATCTTGCCTACTACCAGAAAATGCCTGAAATCAAAAGAAGAAAAATTCCTAGAACTCTTAGAAAAGCTAGTTAAAAGCACAATGGATATGAGACTGAAAAAGACATGAGCCATTTCTGCACTAGACTGTTATAGCACTATTGTTCCACTTTCAGCATCCTATAGAATCCTGGGTTTGCAGTTTAGAATGGGGCCAACCAACCCCTCCCAAAACTGCAAACCCCAGGATCCATAGGATGTTGAAAGTGGAATAATAGTGCTATAACAGTCCAGTGCAAAAATGTTAATGTATTTGGGAATTATTTTTATTTTTTGGCTAGCAGTAACTCAAAGTCAGTATTAAAACTGAAGTGGCACTCCTGTGATTCACTGATAAAAATTATAAATATCCATTTGTCTTTTGAGTGATCAAAAGCAAGGACTGGGTGTCCATTTGGACACCCAACTATTACTCTAAAAATGTCTTGTAGTGAAGTGGTTGTGGAATATCATCCTTCAGGCTTTGGTAGATGCAGGTTTTATAACAATAATCAAGATTCTTTTTTCATGTATTTACTATCCTCCATATCATTTTCCCAGTCTTTGGTTCACAGCTTAGAAAATTGAATTTTTTGGAGTAAAACTTCCCAAGACTTTACATGGCAGATCTGGAGAGTTTTAACCCAAGGGGGTAACTTTTCCAACTTCTGCTTTGGTTTAATAACATGACTTTGTTTTTTAGGTACCCAGTAACCAATATAACTAAGTGGCTGTGTGGAGAAGGACAAGGAAAATGAGAATAAAGAAGGAGGAGATGGAGAGATCAAGAAGAACACCATCAAAACAACATGAACACACTTGTTACAAGTATCAAGCTTTTTTAAAAAAATTGAAGGTGATTTTGACCCTCAAGAGAACAAACAGAAAATGAAGTAAGTCCTTTCAGAGCAACCCTACTTGCTAACCCTTTTTCTATGCTTTGAACAATTGTGTGGCACAGAAATTTAATAGGTGAAGCTTTTGCTGAAACAAAACTAGCAAAGCTTTTCCACAAGAGGCCATAACTAGCCCAGAGAAAATAAACGAGGATAATGAGGGCTCTGTTACAGCACCTTTAAGACCCTCGAAAACAATTTGGATGCAACTCCAGTGATGAAAGAATAGCCTTAATTTTTTCCCACTTTAATCATGAAGTTTAAAGTGCTGCCATTCATCACTTACAGGGAGAATCCATCATCTTTCCTCCTCAGCTCTCAGTGTGAAGTGTTCTATATAAATTCTTATTTGCTGAGACTCCTCAAAACTGCATGAACCCAGATTCTGTCACATGTCATTTATTGCACTGCCTCATGGAGAGAAGCTGAAACAAAATGAAGTATGGGTTCATCGTCCCCGTCCTTTTCTGGTTCCTCATCCATCTGCAATCACAAGACTGATCCAACACATTTTTCTGCTTGAAGTGAAGGAAAAATACGCTTCTCCCACAAATTTCAGATACAAAAGTTGATTGGACTGGCACCATTAGGGTGCTTATTCAGGATAAAGGAAAGAACCACGGCATTCAGAAGGAACAGCTGATGGGATCAGGAAAAAAGGTCTTGGGGGCAGCTGCCCCTCTTTTGTCCTGTTGTGTGAGTCACCTGACTCACTTGGCATAATGATATTTTATCATTAAGGAATCAGAGGCCCTATTAGTTATAGCACTATGATTTTCATTTCAACAGCCATGGCAACATCTGATGGAATCGTGAGGGTTTGCAGTTCAGAGAGAGGCATTTAGAATTCTCTGGCCTTTTCCACACTACACTCTTATAGTCCTATTATTCCACTTTCAACATCCTGAGGGATTCTGGGGTCTGTAGTTTTCTGAGGCCAAAGAGCTCTCTGGCTGAGAATTCTAAATGTCCCTCTATAAATCCATCCTTCAGTTTCCCACCCACCAGTGCCTGGTATGGCTGCCTGGTTTTTAAGGTGGGTTTCAGGAGCTGGATCAGGAGACACAGACAGTAGCTGTGACACTGTAGCTGTGTGTCCCAGGCAGGATCCTGGCCAGTGTGTTTTGCTCAAAATGCACCATTGTTGTGCAAAAACTATTAAAAACAGGTTGGGGAGAGGGGGGAAAGAAAGAAGAAAACAGAATTAACAGTCTTTTAGCTTTTGTCCAGGTGTAAAAAATACCGTAGTGTTGACCATTTTTTTCAAGTGAAATGTCTCACTGTGTCAAGACTCTCTTTCTCATCAAGTACAAAAACATTTGCAAAAATTGCTTATAACTCTGTAGTCAGTGAAAATGAACACCTTATCGGCTCCAGGATTCAGAGCTGTTAGATATAGCAGAGCTTTTTCGGCAGTGGCCACAGGCTTGGCTAACCGTGCTCTATCTGGCCTCATTGCTATAGGCCCTTAAACAAGCCTTAAGGACTGGTATTTCTCTCCCCCTCATTTTGTGTTTTCTTAAACAGAGAGCTGATGAAAGGAAATGGCATCAGCTATAATTGTGTATTGTTTTTTTAATGTTCAATCCGTTTGCTAGTACCAACCAGAACAGACCAATTGAATCAATGGGACTTACAACTATGGCCCTTTCCACACGTGGGCGGGGAAACGGGGAAAGCCACGCCAAAATGGGGCTTACCTTGTTCCATCGCCGCGCGGAGCAGCGCATTTCGCTGTTCTACACTCAGCAGCGTCCCGCGGCGTCCTTGGAGCCCGGCAGCGCCCAAAATGGCGGATTTGACTGGCGGAGCCTCTTCACCAATCGGAGAAGCCCGCCAGCCGGAAATCCCGCCCCCCGCCTGATCTGCAGGGATGCCCTTTCACGCGTCCGTAAATCCACACGGGCGCTGCGACGGGGCTGGACGGGGCTGGACGCCCCATGCCTTTGAAAAACCACATAAAATGTGGTTTTTCAAAAGCACGCGGCGCCACCACTTGCGGGCGCCCGACCGCGGATTGCGGTGTGGAATTACTCGAGAGTAATCCACCCCAATTCGCATAACGGTGTAGACGACCTCCGTGGAGTTCGATCTACACTGCTTTTTAAGTCCGTGTGGAAAGTGCCTTTGTTTGCTTAAAAAATCACTTTGATTTAATGGATCTTCTCATCATTGGATATTGCCCATAATGTGTTATTGGGATGAATGTTTTTTGGTGCTTTTGATTGGCTTCTATCAGTGAGTAACTTTGTTACGAGTGGTATCTTTGGTTTTTGCTTGCATTCATATAATGTATTGAATGTTGCCTTGAAAGGGCTTCTGCTCCTAAAAGTAGTATATACATATTTTCAAACAACAGATTAAATGCTTGATAGAGCAGCAGAAACAGAAGCCATGACTGCATTTTATGGCTTTGTAGCTGTTAAGAGCCAGAACCTGGCTAGAATATGCAGAAAGAAGCACAGATAACACGAGGCACCTGCAGCTGCTCCTGCTGCTCACCTCTCAGTTTGCCCAAGCAATTGGCTTCTGTCTGGGAAGGAATACAGCGGGCAGAGAGAAGCAGTTTGGGGGTAACACTAAATACCTCCGTCACCATGACCTGTTTAAATAACATGGCCTGAAAGCTTCCCCAGCGTTTCTGAGAGTGGGCTCACTTTTCATTCAGAGTTTAAAGGGGAGACATACCCTGATCCTATAGCTGAAAAGGCAAATTTGAGATTCTGAATGAGTAAGAATGATCCACTCTCAAAGGAGTCCAGCCAAGTGTGTTTCTGCACGGTCAGTGGAGTAACTAAATGGGGTCTCTGCACTGGGAAAGGTTACACAATCCACTCACATCTGATAAAGAGTTGTCCTCCCTCAGCAGAGACCGATCAGAAGGAAGCAGGGTGAAAACAACAAATCAAGCAGTGAACAGCTCCTTCTGTGGGCTGCAACTTGGGCTCATGGGAGGCTTCTGCTATCTCATTTATTTCTCCCTCTCATCCACTGGCAGTTCTCTTGTGGCACAGAAGGGTGGCATAAGGCACAGTTTGAGACTCATTACTTGAAACATATAGGCTGGGTTGCTGATATTATTTTATATTACAATCAGTCCTCCACATTTGCTAGGGTTAGGGGCACAGGATCTCTGAAGAAGTGAAAAAAATGCAAATATCAAAATATGTATGCGTGTTTTCTGTGGGAAGAGGGTCAAGGCATGATGGGGAGAATGGACACCTAGGGTCCAAACCAGGTCAGGGAAAGGAGAGAGAGGAAGTGGGTGAGTGTGGTAGTCTTATACTTCCTCTCTTGCACCCAACGCCTTCCTTGGGTGTGGAGTGGCATCGGGGAGAGGGTTTGTGGTGCTAAGAAGTTGGGCTATGAACTGTCCTTACTGGCCAGTCAGCGGATGATAGAAGAGGAGAAGAAGGACCAGAGGCAGGTTTTTAAAGGACTGCACAGCCTTACTGGTGTGCCTAGAGGGAAGGTTCCCCTAGAAAAGGAGTGCCTGAGATGGGGAGGCAGGGGTTGGAGAAACTCACAAATAATCAAATCTGTGAAAGCCAAACTCGCAAATGTGGAGGGCCACCTGTACTACTACTAGGACTACTTTTATTATTAAATTTCAGTTATAATCAACCTTTTCACCAGAACTGGGATTCAAAACAGCCTATGAAAATCAAAACAAATATAGAGACAAGCATCTACAAAGGCATAGGTAAAAGCACGTAAAAGATATATTGCTACCATGCAATTTAACTATCCACAGAATTAAAACTATTTAATACAATTCTTTATCCCTTAAAAGGATAAAGACAAAAGTGATTCTTTGCATACAAATCCAGTGTGGTCTAGAGCTTTTAAGTGTTGACCTAGGACTCCAAGAGACTCTGGAAGACTAGTATTTGGGTACTGGGTAGCCTTGGGTTTTACTGTATTTGCTGATACTGGGTAGCCTTACACAAGTTACATTTTCTCAGCCTTAGAGGGAGAGCATAGCACATACCCTCTGGACAAATCCAGCAAATCTGCTTTGCAGTGCTGAATCTATCCATTCTATTTAAATAAACTTTCATGTGATCAAACTGCCATCACTAGAGAAGGAAAAGCCTGCAACTTTACTGCACCAAAGCCACACTAATAGTTAAAAAGAAAGGTAACACTCTTATTCTGTTTTGGCCACTCCCCACTTGGAATACTGAACTTGGAATCCACAGTTCAGGAATGGTATTGAAAAACAGGAATGCGTCCAGAGGTGGGTGACCAAAATGGTAGAAGGCCTAGAAACCATGCTCTATAAAGAGTGGCTTAGGGATCTGGGTATGTTTAGCCTAGAGAAGAGAAGGTTAAGAGGCAACATGATAGCTGTATTTAAATATTTGAAAGGATGTCCTGAGGAGGATAGAGTAAACCTGTTTTCTGCTGCTCAAGAGACTAAGGCCCTTTCTGCACGAGGCATGTGAAGCGGTTCATGCTGTTTCTTATTGGATCCAAATAATGTGGGCTTTCCCTCATTTGCTTCCACACAGCTCCTTTGTATGTTTCCTTTTGATTCGGAGAAGTGTGGGTTCATGCATCCACACTACTTTGGCAGTGACCACTCCCACTACTCCTCTCACCCCACCCCAGTGGCTGTGATTGGCTTTTTTTTTTGGGGGGGGGGTTGATATGTTTTGATGGGAGAGGATTTACAGCACCAGCACAAAATTATCCTCAGAACCGCTGCTCTCTGGACAAACAGTGTCTCAGAGGCAAGCATAAACATAACTGAACTTCCAAACAGCAAAAACGTGAACAGCAGAGTACAACTACAGCATCAGCTCTGACCCCTCTACCCACTGGTTAGTTAACTCATGGACACAGAGTTTGTCATCCAAAATACCTGGAGGCTTTAATCTTCAAAGTTGCAATATGTACATCTATACACAGGATACGCAGATCCACAGGCAGAGATTCAGCGTCAGACAGAGATTTGGATGCAGAGATTGGATGCAGAGAGTCAGAGCAAGCATTCCCGCTCCTCTTTTATACACACCTGCTTCCATGTCATCACTCAAGGCCATTTGCATGATGCAACTGCTTGCCATGATTTCACTATTATGACTCAGTCATTTACTCCATGTCTCCTAGGGAATGTGTCATGACTTGCTAAGTCATTCCCCAGGTGTTCCACATGCTCATCAAATGTATTTTCACTGGGGCAAATGTCACCACATTTTTTTATCCAATATGTTTGTATGTACCTATGTAGCTATGTAGCTATGTAGCTATGTATTTGCCAGTGTATAAGCGGCACTTTCCCTGCCAAAATGCCTTCTGAAAATGAGGTGCCAATATGGTAACTCCCCCCACCCAGGCAGATCACCTGGCAGAGCAAAGTTGGGAGAGCGATCTCGCACTCCCCGCTCATCTCTGCCCTGCTGTCGGCACAATCCTGCCCCAGGAATGGGGGGAAGGAGCTTCTTATACACGCACACATGCACGCACGCACGCACATTCCCTCCCTCTGTTACCCTGTATGTTGGGGGTCCCGGGAGGGGCTCCCAAATAACCAAATAAAAACACAAGTTGGGGGAATTTTAGCTTGCGCACTCTCTCAGCTAAATGAGAGGCAGGGTAACGTTAGCAAGGATCTTTTAACCCAATGTCTATGGCTTCAGGTCAGAGAGGAGGCAAGCAAGTTTGAAAGTAACAAAAATAACAGTTTTATTGAAAGATAAACAGCAAATAAAACCAACACACACACTAGCTAACTTGGAAGCAGAAATGGAGAGCTTAGGGATGGGTAATACAACACCTGGTCTTGTAGTCCTAGGGAGGAAGACGGGGTTCTGGGAGAGAAAGCTCAGCGTGGCTGGTTGAGGGGAGTTCCTTCAGACTACTGGCAGCAAGGCGGGATGGAAGTCCAAAGTAGTCCAAAGACGTCCCAAAAGTGGGGACCTTTTATAGGGTGGATTTTACCTACAGGCTATGTCATGTTTGGTGAGAACAAAGGAAATTTGGAGCTGGACAAAGGAGTTGGAAAAGGTCAGGTTTTGCATGATGGGTTTAGCTCTTAAGACAATAGCGTGGCCAGTTCGGTAATGGCCCGATATAAAGGAATAGCTTGGCTCTTGGCTGTGTGGCTTTGTGTAAATCCGAGCCGAGCAGAGCTGGTTTGCAGGGAGATTTTTCCCTAAAGCAACGGAGAGGCTTAAGTTGCTTGCCTGAATGGGGTCTTGGAATGTACAGTCATTAACGGCCACACCCGTATGTCCAGGGGGCCTCTGCAAACATGTGGAATAGGGTGGCAGAGAAAGGTCAAGCCAAGGCCAAATTATTTGATATCAAAAGGATATCTAGTGCTCTCACTCAACATATCATAACCATGATAACACCTCCCTCCCTTTCCAACCTTGGCAGGAAAGTTTCCTCGCAAGGAGGAGAGGAATGGGGGGAAGCAGCTTCTTACACACACACACACACACACACACACACACACACACACACACAGCCTCTTCCTTCTATCTGGGCAAGGAGGTCCCCCACCCAAGCAGATAGGACAGGAACTGGGAACAGAGTACTAAAATATTTTTTCCTAAATAATATAGTCCAAAAATAGGGTGCTCTTATAGGGCAGTGTGTCTAATGCCAGCAAATACAGTAAAACATTGGCAAAATAGAAAACAGCTCTCTCCTTTTAATATGCCTGTGCTATGTTTTGTCCGATTACTCCATTTTCTAAAGTTTGCTGAACCAAACAAAAAATGGCACCTGCCTGTCCTTTGGTGGGCAGGGACAGCTGGAGAAGGTGAGTACGCACACAGCCCACCCTTCGCTGCCCACCAATTCACATTGGTGCGAATGTGCATATCTGCACCACTGCAAAAGTCTGAATCTGCTCGATCTTAAAAATTTGTTTTGGATTTTTTCTAGTTTTCAAATAGCACGCTTTCCCACCACATGGGGGTGCATTAACTCGGGATTACATGTGGAACAATGGTAAATAAAGCAAACCTAGTTCGCTCTCATGTGCAGAACAGCTCCATGCCAAAACACATTGACCCATGTTAATAACTCCATGTGGAAAGGGCCTAAGACACAGAGCAATGGCTTCAAAGAGCTTCCATCTAAATATTAGGAAGAACTTTCTGATGGTGAAAGTAATTCAACAGCAGGATACATTGCCTTGGAGTGTGGTGGAGTCTCCTTTTTTGGAGGTTTTTAAATAGAGGTTGGATGGCCATCTCTTGGGAATGCTTTGATGTTGTATTCCTGCATGGCAGGGGAGTTGGACTTGATGGCTCTTGTGGTTTCTTCTAGCTCTATGATTTGATTTTCCCTCTTACCTCCTGTTATAGACATATACTTTTCTGAACCTTCCTTCAAGAAGCTAAGAAATATCCCCTTAGTTAACCATCTCACCAGCTAAAACTGGCCCACATGGATTCATCAGTGCAAGTTTTACTGGTTGGTTAAAATTTGCAGCCCCACTGACATCCATTGAAAATATTATTTTTCTCCAGAGTTCTTTGGTCACCTCACATTACCCCTTGCCATGGGCAATGAGCTCATTGTTTAAAAGTTTTGCAGAGCTGAGTGAAAAAGCAGACATTATATCATCCAGCAAGAGACATAAGATAGCAGTTAGTGCTCCATGCTATATAGCTGTGATGTTATTTAAGTGTCTGGAAACAATGCCGAAAAGAATGGTAGTACTCCAAGGTCTGTGGAGTGGGGAGAAGAGAAAGAGCAATGACAGGAGATTTGAGGGGTGCTCCGTTTGCCCATCATGCAATCATAAAAAAGATCTAGTAATGAGCAATCACAAAGTTAGTTTGTGAAAATGTATTTTAAGTGAGAGGTTCTGAAATTCAGGTTTTGGAATTATTGCAAAACCACTAAAAATAAAATATCAGCTCAGTTCTCTGAAGTCAAATATATTTTGCCAAATGAGGTTGATGTGCACATATCATACTGGGATCCTATTCCATTCCTACTGGGAGAAGGAAGGAGAGACTCTCCTTCTTAGTGACTGCTTCTTGAGGTGGCCAGGAAATTTAGTCCATTTCCGCATGCCATGTCAACCTGCCACAGCAATGGGTGATCGCGGTTCCAGGAGCTGTGCTTTCTCATGACCTCATGGGCAACCCATTGCTATCCTGCCACCAACTGCCCCTAACTGCCTGTATCGTGCCCTATGTTAATAATGGAAAAAATAATGGAAAAAAAACATCTGTGACCGTCCTATTACCTGCTGGTGTGCAGTTCCTTGATCTTGCCAACTCTTGTCATCAATCCAGGATCACTGATGCATGGATGCATAGATACATCCGACACCACCCAATAGTACAAAAGGCCCTAGAAAAAGGTGACCAATCAGGTGCTGCAGTGTGAGGAAAGGGCAGGGAGAAGGCATCACTATGGATGCTGTAATGCAGAAGGAGCAGTGATATTAATGCCGCTACACCTCTGCCACTGAGGGACTTGTGTGGAAGAAAGTGGCGCAAAACCACTCTTGTTCTAGGACTGGTGATGCTGAGATGTCCATGGATCATCGTGGCAAATGAGGTGAGGTGCGGAAATGGCCTTAGAGGGCAAATGGGATCCTGTCAAAAGTTGTACATCCCTAAATATGAAAAAGTGAAAGTAGAGGAGTTGATACATGGCTCTGTTTTTCAGTCTCACATCTGTATAATGTCTGGGTCTAACCTGTACCTCAACTCAGAATGGCAGAGAGTCAGTAGACCCAGCCAGGCATGACATTAACCACATCTCTGAATCTTGTTCCTGGGAATCTTTACTTCTTTTTTTGAACCTGGGGTGGGCAAGGTATGGCTGGCTGCCCCCTATAGGCCTCAATCCATTTTTGTAGGGCTGCAGGTTGCCTGCACTCCCTTCCCATTGGCTCCAACATTTCTTTAAAAAAATCAGACAAGAAGTCATTCCCCAGTCACCAAGAGTGCTGCCCAAACACATCAAAAATACATGGCTTGGCTTAATTTGTCACCCATCACCACGTCATACAGCTGAAAACCAGGCAAAATTAAAAAAGAAATGAAAATCCACTCGCTTTAGGGTCACCTGAAACATGTCAGTATGACTCTCTGGGAGGCATGGGGGAAAACTGGCCTCTTCCCCAGCACAGTGGCCCATTAGGGTTCCCAGACCTCACGGGACCATGGCACACTTCTCCAGTCCTCAAGAAAAGGGGGAGGAATCTCAGGGTAAGAGAGCTATTATGAAAGGTAAGTTTGCCTGTGGGTGTGTATTCTTGATTTCTTTGACTTGATGCTTTTTATTTGAATGGCATAATGTGCAAATGAGGTGGATGAATAATATACCATGCTTAATGACATCATTAGTGGGCTGCTTCTTGTAACATCAGCCTATAGCATCACCAAAACCTGCCACCTGGGACAACATATGGGTCTCAGGTCTTGACCCTGACATCTCAGGGACATGGAATAGTTCTGACCTGGCAAACCAGTTGCCCATCCCTATTTAATACTCTAAAGACACCAGAGCTTATCTGTTCTTGGAAGCCAAGCAAGGTCAGTTCTGGTTAGTTCTTGGATAGGAGACTGCCTATGAATACTAGGGGCTGTAGGCAATATTTCAGAGGAAGGAATTGATGAAACCACCACTGAGTATTCCTTGCCTAAGAAAATCCTGTGGAATTCATGGGGTTGACCTATCTTAGTCCCGGCAACACAGCTGATATATCGAACAAAACAAACTGAATAATCCCCAGTGTGTTACTTACTTCCAAGCAGTAAGTACAGGGTCATAAACAAAGTTCCAAGGCAAGAGAGAGAGTCTAAGGTTGGTCAGAATATTCCAGAGCTCAACAAGATATCCCGCAGGTTAGAAGGTCAGATAAACTCTGACAACTCCTGGAGGGGAAGAGCGGCAGCTCTGTAGGTCTGAAGCCTAGCACAGCTGTGGCTTGATTATTTGTTGCCAGTTTCTCTTTGCTATCTGTGCTCTGCAAAGGTGGGTACAGGAAAGTGCTCTTCTGTGTCTGAAGGAGCAAGACTCTCTGCTGAAGCTGGCACTGTCCTCTGTTCTGTTTGTGGCCCTGCAACCTCTTCCTGTACAGCAGGTCCTGGCAGGCTCCCTGTTTCAGCCTCTGGCAGGCCCCCTGTTTCAGACTCTGAGTCAGAGTCCATGTTCTGGAAGCAGGGCATGACAGGGGTCACCATAAGTTGACAGGTAACTTGATGGCACATATTTATTAAAACAAAACAAAACAAAACAAAAATAAAAACAAAAAACCCAGCAGTGCCTATAGTTTTCCCATCCAGACTGGGACTGTGGGCTGAGGAAGATTTCTAAAACTCCTTTCTCAGGGCCATTTCCCCTTTCAAAACAGGTGAAGCAGCTATTTGTTCCCAAATCGGCTAATTGCTCTGCTTCTTGTTGCTTAGAGAAACATTCTGGAGCCAAAAGGCCAGATCGGATCTAAATGAGATGAACGTGCATCGGAACAGCACTTGCAGGATTTTTCCTGCAATCCTGTTCCATTTATATCAGTGGAAGATTTGCTGCCGATTTCCTTATTCTCTCTCTCCTTTTTTAAATTGTGAACTTGTGGGAAGGTGCTTGTCACCCCACCCCCAAATATTTCTACAGCATGTAATAAATATGAGGTGCTTTATAAATAATACATGACAGTGACCTCATCTAGACCAGGATCACACTTTATGTGAGGAGAGTAGGAATGTAATAATTTCCCACTGCTTAAAATTTCCAGCAGCTTCTTATGGTGCCTATTTAATCATTTCCCCTGAAATGGCACCCCAACACTGTATCAAATGCAGCAAAGCTTCATCTGCCCAACTGACTAGACCGCTTTCTCAAATATTTGGATTAGCAGGGGTTCAGTTAAATTGAATTGCTTATTTATATAGGTTATATTTACATGAGAGGCACAAGAGAAATGGATGAACAGGACTTAGTTAATGAGCTTTCAGCTATGTTTGCCTCGAATACTGGAGCAATAAATGCAGCTTTCTCTCTGTAATTTGGGCTACTAGATTGATGTAACAGCCCCCACGGTACTAATATGATTTGCTATCTGATTCATGTAGCTTTGTGGATGATGATACCCGAGACTGCATGGAAAAATAATTGACACATCACACTGGGCAGGTAGCGTTTGCTAATTTGTTTCTGTCATTGGGTCATGGCTGTTCTGTAAAGATTGCTATTTCCTTGGGAAGCACAGAAGAAGTTTTTTCTGATGAGAATAGACCCAGCTGGGCTAACAACCTCTCTAACAATAGAAGCATGACTTGATTTGAGAAGATATGGGGACACTTTACAACAGGCATCGCTAAAGGCAACACCATTCAAAAAGAAAAACTGAGTGAGGAACAAAGGAAAACCAGACAGAGAGGCATTAAGGAGAGAATTGCTATGAGGAATGCTTTTACATTAAAAACAAATCACCTTCTTAGGTTTCTTTCTTTTTTTTACTGTATTTGTTCAGATGGATAAAAGGTACCATCTGTTTCTCCCTTACACAATGAACCATGTCATATTCTAGGCACTCTTAGGAGGACTAGAGGATGGATAAGAAAGAAAAGAGAAAAAAAATTAATGTGGGAAGGTGAACACATGCATAGAGAAATTAATGATTCGGTTCTCTAGCAGTTGGTAATGGTTTGTTGCCAAGGTTATAAATATGAGAGATCAAGAAAGGTCTCCATCAAAAAGATAATTCTTGCAGTTGGCAACTTGTCTTGGCAAAAAGCAAAGCTGAAAGGAGAAACAAAACACACCAGAATGATAACATGGCAGGTTGGACATCAGTGACGTTCTGGCAGGTCTCCAAAAAGGGGCACAATGGGGAGATTATGATCTCATTAAGACTATAGGGATCAATAGAGGGGCCCTTTCAAGATTCTTGATTCAAAATTCAAGATTTCAAATATTTCCTGCTTTCATACTTATTTACAGTCATCTCCACTCCTTTCCTCTTCCTCCCTTCAGTCTTGCCGGGTATTTCCTACATGCATCCAGGGATTTCTTTTTCTATCCTCAGTCTCAGCAAGGGTTTTTAGAGGCAGCTGCTGTTTACCTTTACCAGTATGTAGGCAGGCACACACAGCTATGGTAGGATTGGCTAGAGCAGAATCCTGTTCTTTCCCAGATCAAACCTTATTGCACTGGGCACTGCAGTTTATGCAACTGCAACCCAGCATTAAAAGCTGATGTTTCTCCAGCCCTCCTTCACCATCTGCCCATTGATGGTGCTGCTAAAAATTTTCCAGCTAGACAGAGGACAAGGAAGAAAAGAAATGAGGGCACTGGGCAGGCATGAAAAAGACTTTGTAAGGCTTCTTTTTCAGAGGCTTTGTGAACTGAGGTATATCTGTATTCCCTATCTGGTAATATTAAAAGTGATTGTTATGTGTAAATAAGTTGGTAAGAAAGCATATAGATAAGAACTTGTTGGATTCAGCAGTCATTTGAACATTTTCCAAATCTGAATGGCTTCTGACATAAATAGATGTGGAGAGGATGGGGAAAATAGGTGATTTGTACTTACTGTTCTGTTGTGCTTTTTTAGACCTGTTCAGGAATTCCATTCATACCTAAGAACTGGTAGCCTAAAGCAATTAGGCCTAATGTTTACAGACTCCAGCACACACATACACTTAACTCCACCATACTTGAAAGTCACATTCCCGTCCCTTTATTCCACCTTGAAATACCATCATCACCTTTTCTGCTGTCCTCTAGTTCATTCCCTGTTCATTTTTGACCATATATATGTGTATATATTTGACAACCTCTCTTTCTTGTATTGCTTCCTGTGGCACCATAAGAAGATTCACTGTTGTTGCACACAGAGAAAGGGCAAGACCAAGCAAGAGCCAGCATACCACCTTTCTTCATGGCAGAAATTGAGACTATTGAAAGTGAATTGGAAAGTTGAGAAAACAGAAGAGTCACCAGAGGAGGTGAGTTGTGAACCTACGCAGCACCAGTGGGGGCTAACTGTATCACTGGTGAGGAAGAGCACATGGAGTGACTGAGTAACTGCATGGGGAAGGAGGTTTGGTAACATCTGCTTGTCCCGCTGCCAGTGGTGGCTGGTTGCTTTTGTCACTGGAGCGGTGAAACTTCTCTAGGTTTTTGTCTGTGATTTCAAGGCACTGTCCAAGGTTCAGTACTTCTAAAAGCTCCTTGAAAGTTTGGATTGAAACCTGGAATGGTTTTACTGCCCAACTATGAAAGAAGCCATAAGCTACCACTGCCCATAGCTAAGGTCACTGAGCTTAGCTAAGGTCACTGAGCTTAGCTAAGGTCCACTGCCCCCTGGAAGTCTGGGCATTCATGTAGCACAGAGTACTATTTGCAGATGTTCCATTGAATGTTCAGATATTTGGATGTGGAAAAGGGGGCAGAACTAGAACTGGTAGTCGAACTTCCTATTCAGTACATTTCAGCTTCAAGGAAGAGCTGACCAGACCCTATGCAATGTCTAGACTGTAACAAGCAAATGAGGAGAGAGGTGAGATGTCTGCCTCTAAATGAGGGGTAGGCGACTGTTGGAGGTCAGGGGATCACATTAACCTACCAGAAGAGCTTGAAGGGCCATACTACTATCACATCCCCTGGCAATTTTTTTTTGGCCTGTAAATGCCCTCTAGGGCCTGCAATAGCCCAGTGGAGAGGAATATCTATAGAGACCATTTGGCAAAATTAGGGGGCATTTTTTAAAATTATTTTTAATGCCTGGGTGGTTCTGGGGGCACAGTTTACCCACCCCTGCTCTAAATGGTGCTGAAGACTGCAAAGGCCTGAGTAACAGAAAGCAAGAATGGGATCATATGACTTTAATGCTTTTCATTCTCCTGAGGATTTATAGCAGAAAAGCGCTCATAGTATGCCAAGAAGAATTTGGGAGGGGTATTGATATCACACAGGCTTTTGCTGAGGAGCCAGATCAAGTGAGTCAAACAGCTACTGGGCAGCAGCACTAGTGGGGGGAGGTGACACTGTTGGAGGATCTCTCAGAGACAATGGCAGGGGTGTAACCTCTGGTAATAACGGAAGGGAAATATTCACTATCTGCTGACAGCGGGAGTGAAATCTTTATTACTTACTGACAGACTCAATCCCGGGGAAGAAAATTATTTATTACATATATATTTATTAAGCCAGAGGTTCACCGGACAGAAATGTAGACGTCTGGGTGTAAAGTCTGAAACCCCCCTGGCAAAGGTCAGACCACATATCCCTCTGTGACGTATCTAAGCGGAAAACTTCAGAAGGCATGTATGTACACATCAAATGGGCCAGCCACAACTTTGACACCTTGAGAGACTAAGTGTCTCCAGGATAAGGTTAGAAATTGTAATCAAGCGAACTACAAAGATGAGGTCTATCTGCATAACTTGGCTTTTGTTCTTTCCAGGAAAGGCTCTGCACCCTGCAGGCATACTTTGCACTATAATTGAGCCCCCTTTTGGAACTCTCTTTGGAGAACTCCCACCTTTGACTAGTATCTGTCATGCTGTGAGTTTGAGGTTCCCCTCCATTTTCTTCTTTGCTTGCTTCTTCCCAAGCTGCAACCTACAAGATCAGGTGCAGTATAACCACTTTCTTTCCCTTCACTTTTCCCACTCTTAAATCTTTCAAACTCAGTAGTCCTTGTGAGCTTGTGTGAGTGACTGCTTTGTGTATGTGTGTGTAAATACTGCCAATTCTGATAAATAAAACACTTTTAATTGAATACTTGACTCGTCTCTCGTGCAGTCTGACTGCATAAACATAGGGTTAAATATTTCGCAGTGTTGCCCTGTCCTCCGCTTTGCTAAGCAGCGCTCCACTAATTTCCCCAAATCTTTGTATTTTTGGAACAAATCCGGGTATCCCCCAGGGACCTCCAGAAGTCAGGGTAATGGGGCACTGTAGTGACTATTTGTTAGTGCTGTGCAAAAGGAGGCACTGGCGAACCACTTCTGATTGTCTTTTACCATGAACATCTTATGATGATAAAATCAAAAATGAAGCAAATTAACAATAGAATCTTCTTTAAACTGGAGCTCCAGCTGTTCTGCAACTATGTAAGAATCATGTCACATGGAAGCAATATCTGCACCCAAAATTAAAAGAGTCCTGGATGTAGGTTAATAACACAGATAAGACAGAATACAGGTAATTCCATGGCACTGTGTCTCAATGCATGTGCACATTGCTATAGTTTATTATGAAGGGACACCATAAACATGAAAGCTTAAATAGTAGGTGGTTGATAGAAACACTTACATGGTAATGCAGTTCCAAATATACATCTCATTCACATGATACATTTTGGATGGGCTGGGAGCCAATTTTCCCCCTGGGACTCATGGGATTAGAAATAACTTGTGGTTTCCATGTCAGTGGGATGGAAAATCCACTCTCACTTTTAGTTCAAGCTTTAAAGGAACACAAGGTACTGAATCTTACCCAATATGCTGAATCCAAATAGGTTCAGCACCTTGAATATTTTCTTCGAAGTCTGGACTAAAACAGGTTCTGCAGCTCAGATAGCTCCTTGAAAGTTTGGACTAAAATACAAATGGATCCCCCCTGTCATTAATGTGGAAATCACCAAGACACCACTGCTTTTGGCATAAGGTCTCAGGCAGATTGATATGGGGACAGAAAAGGCACAAACCACATCTAGGCTGGCCTTCAATAGAACAATGCAGAACTTCTTTTGGATACAAAGCCTAGAATCTTGGATAGATTTTTACTGTTCTGACTAAAACTTGAATCAGATTCATCACACCATGATAATGGAAGCTACCACTTGCTATTGTACTGAAGGCTGCACCTCCTGCCATTACAACTGAAATTCAGAAGCAGATCAGGCCACAGAAAGCCCCATTTGAAGAAGCATTTTGCTGGCTTTACATGACCTGCAGTAGTCTTGCCCTGAAATCTGGTGGCAATGTGCTACAAGCCATATAAGGCAAGCATTGCTTCAAACTGAGTTTTCCAAGGTTATCACTGATATTCAGAGCAAACAAGAAAGTCAAACATGTGTGCTTTAAATGCAGCTTTCCCTTTGCTGTTGCCAGATCTGGAGGATGAATTCTGCTGCCAAATTTCAGTGGTGTAGTTTTTTGGGGATGCTTGAGAGTGCTGCCAAAAAAGGGTTTTAGAAGATGCACATAGACTATAGCCTGCCTACTTCAGCCTAAAAATTTCAGGTGCAAGAGGCCCAAGAGTTTATAAAAGTGGATCATATATAGAAGAAAATGGATTGTATACAGAATTGTGCTTGGTGGTTAACTCCAAACTAGACTACTGCAACGCTTGCTGTATAGGGCTGCCTTTAAAAGCAACTTTAGCTGGTACAGATTCCAGTTGCCAGAACACTAGTAGGAGCTAGACCAGAGTGGAGAAACTGTGGCTTCATCTTCCTTTTTTTTTTTTTTTTTGGTCACCCTAAGTCACCTAGAAAACCTCTAAAACCCTCAGCCCGCCTATTTCAATTTTTGGGGGGAGAAGTGAAAAATTGCTCACAAATCAACCAAACTGCTACAGAGACCCAGTGCTTTGGCCTATCAAGGAAAATTAAGTTTGTAGCTGCCAGATAAAGTATTGTCTGTTATGTTCCCCTCTTTGGCTATTCTTATACAAGCTTTGAAGGGAATATGTGTCCTTTCAGATTTTGCTGAACTGCAATTCCCATCTGCCTTAGTCAATGGTGAGGAATGATAGGAATTGTAGTCTAGGAAAGCCACATGTTTCTCATTCCTGGCTTACAAATTTATTTATTTCCCTTAATTTGCCTACCTCGAATCCCTCCCCATCAAATCTGAATCTGTCTGGTTTGATATCTCCCTCATATTTAATTTTAATTTATATTTTTTGTTTTGTTCTGGAATTGTTTTTATCTCTTGCTGGAAGACGGCTTGGGAAGGCCTTGTCCTCAAAAGGCTGGCTATAAATATTTAAATTAAACATATAGCAAAGGAATTTGGAACTCGCAGTTGTTGCTTTTGCATAAAAGTGGAGGTAATTAGATTTGTATGAAGTGTCCTTGAGAAAGGGTGTCACCAGAATAGTGATTCTGTTCTTTGTAACCTCTAGAAGTTTTATGTAAATGAGAGACAAATTTTTTACCCAAGGAACCCTGCAGGACAACTTTCATAGTTGTCCCCATAATGTGGTCCCCATTTCCCCATCATCACCTTCTGAAATCTGCTCTAGACTAGAAAGGTGTTCCATCTTTCACACCCCCTGTCAGGCAGTCCAGAAAGATACTGTATGATGGATACACTGAAAAGAGCTGTGAAGGCCAGGAAAATCAAAAGTCACACTTCCTTTTCTATCTTTGTTGGTTATGCACCGAGGTGACTGAGACAGTATCTGTACTAAAAACACAGGAGAAGACTGACATCATTCTATGGCGGTAGAGAATAATAATTACCTGCCTTCACAGACCCAAAATGGAAAATGATCTCATCTGCAAGGAAGGTGTGACCACCACCAGAAGCTGATGAACTACTACTCCCATCTTCCCACCCCCTTGGTTATGGGGGATAGACCTGATGGTAACTGGCACCCAACAACTTCTGGAGGGCCACAGGTTTCCCAGCCATGACATGACCTTTAGGAAGTCCCAATGCCCTTCTGAGAATATGAGTCTTTGAAAGAGCTGCTGTGATATTCAAACCCTCTCCCCTGGTGTGAGAGTGATAGTCCCTTTTTATAGGTGTCTCAACTTCCATGCAAATGTACCAGGTATCAGGTGTAGCTTAACAGTAGCCTGAGCTTGTTGAATCTGTGGCCCTTTTCTCATGGGGTGCCGAAATCTTCCCGCCGCGATCCAGGCGGGCTTTTCCTTAATCCTCACTAACACGTACCGAACTTTTACTAGCGTTCTCACAGCTCCCCAGGGATGAGGCTTAGGAAGCATCAGAGCATTCACACGATATTACCATAGCCACTCCCGAAGGTGTCCTTTCCCCGACCAGCCAGGCGTTTGATTGGCTGTGCCCTATTTTTAAAAGAAACATTTGCGGCGTCATCAATGACGTCAGCACGCACGCGCGTTCCCTCACATCATCCCACGAACCCTCCCCCTTGCCCTCCCCTGCGTCTTTTGAACCGCCATGGAAACTTTTTCCTCCTCTTTCTGTCTGCCGCTTGCTTTCTGCTGTTTGGTGTATGGAGAACGAGCTGGTGACGATCATCGCTGGGGTCCTCGCCCCGTTAATGACTGTCATTTCAGCCTTGTTGGTGGCACTTGAAAGTTGCTGGCCCAAAGATGGAGCGAGGAGGCGCAGGCTGGCCAGGAACCGTCGCGATGCCGTGAGACGCTCGAGGTTGTATTTCCCACTCCTGGCACCTTTCTTGTGCGAAGTCCCGCGCCCCAAAAGGTGGTGGGTTAGGGAGCGGATGCGGCGGATGCGGCGGTCCGAGGAGGTACTGGAGAAATGGGATGACAACCAGTGGCTATATCACTTCAGGATGACCAAAGCCACCCTCTTTGAAATCGCGGGGTGCCTGCGTCCCTACCTTGAAAGAAGAACCACAGAGATGAGGCAAGCGATCTCATTGGAGGAGAGGGTGGCCATAACTGTGTGGTGGCTTACATCCCCTCTGATATACCGCAAGACAGCGAACACTTTTGGCTTGGGTGTGTCCACGGTGTCTGTAATCATGATCGAAGTGTGCCTTGCGATCGAGCATGTGCTTCTGGCGTCCACTGTGTGCCTGGGAGACTACCGGAGGGTAGGTACGCTAATTCCCATTCCCAGTGGGCTGAAATGGGAGTGGGGGGGGGTTTGACTTCCCTGGGAAAAGAAGTTGCGTCTTGCCAGGAACTGGCGCCAAGACTGCAGAGTTGCAAAGCAAATTGCCACCCCGAAGAGAGTACAGCGGGGTTGGCATGGATAGCCAGTGGGTTCCCAGTATCCGGATTCCTCTAGTTCAGTCCTTCCAGCAGAAAGTGCCCCTTAAAAAATCCAATCTGACAACAACAACCCGTGGAGACAGTGCGGGCTGTGAGGTTGGAGCTGCAGTGTTTGGGGCGTTCCAGCGGCAAGGCGGTCTGAATGGCCCAGGGAAACCCTTTCTGGTATGGCATGCCAGCCAGCAGGGCCACCGAGGTGGCACTGTCTCTTGGCAGAAGGCTGCACGGCACTTTTCAGATGGTCAGCGTGTGCGTCAGAGTTGGAAGGGGTTAAGTAGGGGTTTGTTTGGATGCCCGCTGTGTATCCCTTTGCTTATAATCCACTTCGTTGGGATCCCGCCCAGCAGGGCCCCTGGAGCAGCACTGTCCCAAAACAGAACCACGCAGAGCGCTTTTCCGCTGATTAGTGTGTGCGGCAGAGTGGGAAGGGTTTCATCCCGGGTTGGTCAGGATGACCACCGGGTGTACCTTTCCTTAAAATCCAGTTCATGTCATCTCGGCCATCAGGACCCCTGGGGCTGAACGGAGGGCTGCAGTGCACTTTGCCCCCTCCAACAAGAAGACATTTCCGCTGAAGGGCACCAGGAACACTCTGCGAGGCTTGCCTCTTGTTCTCAACCAGCATTATTTCATTCTCCCATGGGAACCGTGGGAGTTTTTCTATTAGGTAACCATGGCGTGAATGGGCCAAGCAATGGAGTTTTGGTCTCGGCCCTGAAATCCTGGAAAGGCAAGCTGGTGCCAGGGGATGTATGCGCATGCACCACAACCAAACTTTGGCTCGCAATGCAACAAAATTTTGACTACTTTTTTTCTTGTCCTTCTACATTTACAGATAATGGATGGTTTCCGCCAGATGGGTTTCCCTCAGTGCGTTGGAGCTGTGGATGGAACGCACATAAAAGTAAGACCACCAAAGGGGCAGGGAGAAGAATTTGTGAACAGGAAGAGTGCCTTCTCCATTCTCCTCCAGGGAAAGGTGGATCATTCGGGGAAGTTTGTGGACATTGTGCTTGGCTACACTGGAAGAACGCACGATGCCTTCGTTTTCCGGCACTCATCCCTCTGGCATGCCATGGAAGCTGGAAAGTTTGTCCCCGGAAACCCGACCATAACCATCGGCGGTGTCAGCATAGGCCCGGTCATCCTGGGGGACGCTGCATACCCACTTTCGAGATGGCTAATGAAGCCTTACGGCGGAGATCTCACCCCTAAGAAGATTGCGTACAATAGGGTGTTCAACCACTGCAGGAATGTGGTTGAGCGTGCTTTTGGCAGGCTTAAGGCCAGATGGGGGTGTCTCTCGGCCCCTTTGACAGTCTCGAAAAAGAACTATCTCCCTGTGGTGTCTGCTTGCGTGGTCCTACACAACATTTGTGAGAGCAAGGGACACCTTCTCCACCCTGTGCTAGAGAAACCAGCCCCCTTGACTCTTGCACGTGCCAACAGGGATAGCCGTCCTCATGACTCTGCAAGGAGGATCCATGAAGGGGAATTGGTAAGGGACGCTATCGCCAATATGATTGCTGGCAACTGCGATTAGCTGTCACCGTGTTATCCCCCACCTTTTTTGAGTTTCCCCCCGCACACAGTAAGGAGAATGTGTTTTTTTCAAGCAGCACCCCCACAGTATTGACCTTTACTGTTCTTTGATATGCATTCAACCAAAACTGTACTAACAAATAAATATTTAATCATTTCTTAGAAACTTGGCTCAAACTTTATTTGAGTTTTCTAAAAATGCGCACAAAAAACTCAGGTAGAAAAAGCAAGCTACATTAAAAACATGTCCCATGCATAACCAATGATACAATTGCCCTGCTTGGGAAAGAAAAGCAAGTACTCAGATATCTTTCCAGCACCAGGGCCCACGCGATGCTCAAGGGCTATAAATTTGACGTGGTTTTCTGGCCCTTGCTGCCTTGCCCCTCCCTCCCTCCCTCCTGCTCCCGATTGGGAACCACTGCTGTGCTGCTCCCTGGGACGTTTTCACTGTCGGCACCCAAAGTTTGTGCTTGGGACAGGGAGGAGCCGGCCGGTGATTAGCTTCTTCCGGCCATGTCCGAAATCACCGTTGAAATATTTGCCATTGCAGTGGCGCAAACCCTTAGAAGGGAGATTATCTCCTGGCGCGCATCCTCTGCCCTCGCGTTATCTTGAGACACCTGTTCTTGATCCAGGGCGAGCTGCTGCCTATTCATTTCCTCCTGTTCGCGCATGAAGTGTAAGGTTTCCCTTGCGTATGATAGCACCTTGTCTCGGGAACCCGCCACGGTTCTGTTCCTGCTCATCCTTAGTCGTGACAGGGGGGACATTCTTTCAATGGGCATCTCGCTTTCTCTGTCCGGGGTAGTACTGCGGCAGTCATCTGTTTGGAATAAAAAGGAAAATTCAAACAACATGGAGTGGCCATGTGCATTGTTCAGAGTTCAGAGACGCCAAGTATGGGCAAGGGGTGAATAGACAGCCATTTGTAAAGTCAAGGTACTCACAAAACTGTTGAAAGATATTAAAAAGACCAAGCAGTCATCACACTGCTGTACCTTGCATCATGTCAGATTTCAGCCTCCAACAGGAAGGTTGCCAAGTAACGTAAAATGACTGTCCAACAACAGGCTTTTTTGGAAATGCTATTTTCCGGACATTGCACTAACGGTTGCACAGAGACTTTAAGTGTGAAGGGCACAGCGTGCTGAAGTTGTCCCTGCCATGAAGGCTCGAAAAGAACAATGGGCATATCAAGGTCGCTGCGTTAAGCCATGCTCTGAATCTCCAAACCTGTGGTGACAAATCATACCACGGTTATCGCAATGCAATAGAAAGATCCAGCAGCAATATCGTGGGTGCTGGACATCTTGACTCACCAGCAGCTGTGGTGCTAGTACTCCCCGGTGCAGGGGTTTCCACCTGCATTGGTGTGGGGCAGCTGTCCTTGATCCCTGCTTGGAGGTAAAACGAAATAGTTAGCCCTTGCACCAGGAGGCTCAAAATGCTTGCCCAGGGACAATACATTTTCAAGGAAGTGCCATAAACTGTATCTGGCCAGAATTTCCACACTCCTGCTATGAAAGAAGGGAACACAGCAACGTCGATGGCCTTGAGGGACCCAAGAGAGTGAAAAGGTGCAAGGGAAGTTGAAATGCCGCCACTTTTGCTGCGAAAGGAAAGCATTATAAAGGCGCAACACGCGTGGTGGACCGTTAGTGCCATGCATGTAATGCGCCCCTCTGGCATCTGATGCCTGCTCTCTGGCCCTCACCCACCTGGAATCTAGGTATGACCGTTTTCCTCAGTTGCGTTTTTTTTTTAAAGGGGTAGTGGACTGTAAATCCAAATTTCATGCAGGAGGAAGCCAAGCAGCCTCACCTGATGTGTCGCCATCATAAGAGCCCTGGGAGGTCTGATCAAATAGTTCCTGGCTCATCAGTTGGTCCAGCCCTGCAAAAGGCAAACAATACGTATGAGCGCAAAATACTCATAAGGGGGATGGGAAAAAATGCACGAATCCCCACCCAACATACCTTCTGTTCCCACGGTATCAGTCGGTGATTGCTCACCATCCATGGCGATCTGCAAGCTCTCTATGACTCTTGGTGGGTCAGCACCGGCGTCCCCCTCCCAAAATCCTGGAGAGTTCTTCAAAGTAGGGACATTCAACCCTGGCTGCTCCCGTCCTTTTATTCGCTGCCACAGCCTCACGGTAGGCTGCACGCAGTCTTTTGGTCTTCGTCCGGCACTCCTCCGCAGTCCGCCTATGCCCCCTCTTAATCATCTCTCTTGCGATTTCCTCGAAAATCTCAATGTTTCTATAGGTCGCCTGGAGGTCCCTATGGAATCTCCGTTCCCCCCAAATGTCCAAGAGATTTTTTATCTCCGTGTGACGCCAGGCTAAACCTCTTCCCCTTAAGGGGTGTCGCCTCAAAGCAAAGCCTTCATCCTCCACGCTGCAGTCACTCCCCTGCGCGTGCTCCCCGCTTTGCATGTTACCTTGTTTTCCTTTCGGGGTTTTCCCTTTGCAAAGCTCCTTCCCCCTCCTACACGTCCGCTCAAGTGAAAAATGGCTCCTCTTTTTGCTTTCCTTCCTCTCGTCGCATTTCGCGCATGCGTTCTCCTGGCGCGCGGGAAACGGCGCCACCAGAAAAGCCCCTTGTGGACAAACTGTGGCACTGCAGCCGCGTGGTTTGCTATTGGGGGTGGATGAGGGCAGTGTGGGAAAAAGGTCTAGCAGCAGGACCGATGGAGGCGGGGCTCGGGAGTGGACGGAGTTCGAGACAAGGGAGATGCTGGCGATGGTCAGGTGGTGTGGCGGTGTGAGGGAACTGATGCGCCCGAACACACCGGGCGATGATGAGCACTTCCACACCGTGGCCCATTGCTTGACACGCCATGGGCACGACAGGACTGCGGAGGAGGTCAGGCACCGGTTCCTTGAGATCAACAGGCAGTTCTATGTTGCCTTGCGGAACTACAATGGCCACCCTCCCCCCGCACGCAAGGCCCCCGTTTTTCCAGGTGATGCGGAGCTTGTGGAGGGTGGCGGGGAGCCTCAGCTGGACATCCCGGGGCAGACGTGAGTAATTAAAACAGACAGCACCTATATGGTTATGGGAAACCCCAGGAGAATGGGTGGCGTGTATCCCTAGCAAAAGGGGATGCACTCAGCCTGATGAGAACCAACACTTATTTTAATGTTGCACTTCCATAGGCAGAAGACACCGTGGGCCTGGCCACCATCCACCGCTGGACACGCAAGGCATGGCAGGGCTTGAAGGTACAAACACCGTGATTTTTACTGGCCTTTGGCTTCAATGTGGGGGTTAATGCTGAGCTCCCTTCCCCCCTAACTCCCCAATCATAGTGAAATGACAGATTAAAGTTTACTCCTTCTAAAAGGTTACTGTGGCTGTTCACATGCCAAAACCAATTCTCCCTTTGTTTTCATTGCAGACCAAGAAAACATTCAAGCTGGGGAGCAGCCAGGGACGGATGTGGAGGTGGCAGAGGAAGACTACCCCTGTGTGCAGGAATAGTGGTCCAACAGTTATCCATCCTTGTTAAAACCCCCTCCCCTTTCCCTCACTCACAACCCCCCTTAACAGCACACGAAGTTTTTTGTTCTTGTTGTTTGTTCCACAGTTTTTTGAAAATATATTTTTCTACATAAGAACAGTTTATTAAATATTTATTCATTTACACAAGTGTGTGTTCCCTTCCATGTGTCCCTCTCCTGCAAAGCAGTCATGTAAGCGTTGCGGTTGTGACATGGTACTGTCGCAATCACGGAATGCGGGGGAGTTTGCCAGCAAGACAAACTGTTTAGCATGTTTGGCGAAGTGGTGAAAAGGATAGAAGTGTCAGTGTGGAGTTTTCACTGTGGATCAACACCGCGTGAAACGATTGGCAGTGGGACTGCGCACTCCCCGTGGATTTCCGAACCTGTGGAGACAAGGAGGGGCGTTACTAGTTATCAACAAGCTTGAGACACACGTATCAAATGCATGGTTTCCAAGCATCAGTTCTCTCTGCTGGCGCCAAGTAGTCCACAGAGCAATTTAACCAAATTAATGCATCTAGAGGTAGGCCCCAATTACCAGGAAAAAAAATGCCATTCAAAGTTTGGATAAGTCCCTCAGGCCGGTGCTGCGTCCACAGCGTCCTGTTATAGCGCTACGATACCGCTTCCAACATCATCTGGAAAAACTTGTTGGAATTCCTAGTATCGCGGAGGTTGCTGAAAGTGGAATCAACACGCTATAACAAGCTGGTGCCCCAACAGCCTAGGTTCATTTCTGTTGCATCCTGGAATCTGTAGTTTTGGGCGAGCAATCTGGGCGAGGAATCCTGCCCTCTTCAGGAGGTTGGAGTGGGACTCCTGTAGGTCCCTCCCAAAACTGCAAACCCCAGCTTTCTCGGATATTTTGAGAGTGTAATCATCGCGCTATAACTGGCTAGTGCAGAAATGGCCCCGGCTCCTCTCGAAATCACATTGGCCGCCTGTTGTGTGGGTGCGTGGGCTGGTTAGAACGTTCCCTCCCTCCCTCCCTGCCTCCCTCCCCTGCTCTTCCCATTTTCCTTTCCCTCCAAAGTGCTATGAATGCCCTTTCAAAAGCCCTCATTTTTTCACTCATCAGACGCTGGAGCCCTGACATCCTCGGAGAGGTTTTCCACTCACCAGCCACCACGCCGCCACGTTCACACGCCCCTCAAGCTGTGAAATACAACGGCCCCTCCGCAGCTCTTGGAGGGCACCCCCGTCTTTAAAAGAAGGGCTCACAGGGCTCCCCCCCGGGATTTAAACAGGGGGTTTCCCAGTTGTCTCCAGGGCGAGGCAGCCCACCCCCATCCTCGGCCCCTTCGGGAGACACAGTCCCCGGAAAGCTGCAAATCACGACGCGGCACGGACCATTGATAATAGTTTAAGGAAAAACTTACCTTCTTTTTTCCCCACGTTTCCTCGTCCTTCTGCTTGCTCCTGGCACCCGCTTTTGCGGGATTGGAAAATGGCGCCGTCCGTTCGTGTTGGGGGCGGTCTTGTGGCTTCTGCTGGCCACGCCTTAATCCCTCCCTCTGTTGATCGCCCGCACGAATCAGGGCGCACCGTCGCTTTTTCACGAAACGACGAGCGCGGATTGGAGGAAAAAACCACATTTCTTCTGGTTTTTAAAAGGTGCGCGGAAATGCTGAATGGTGGCTCCCCCGCGCGGATTGGGGTGAGAATCCAAAAAATTTAATGCGATCAGGTGCTCTCTAAGGTGAAAATGGCACCCGATCGAGGTCGACCTGGGAAGATTTAAATACCCCGTGAGAAAAGGGCCATTGTTAACACAGAATGATTTTTATCTTTATGTGGGCTTCCATTTTTCAATTTCTTATCTAGCTAAAACCTTAAAAGCTATCCATCTTAAAACCTATTTCGAGGAAAACAAAATAATTTATTGCATGACATAACAGTAACTAAAATGCCTTCTGGACAAATTTGTTCAATGGAAAGTTTCTGAAGAACTGCATGGTCACCAATACCACTCCATAAGTCACAGAGGTCCTATCTAGTCCAACTGTCCACAGGTACCTAGATTAGTTAGTAGCTTTTGTACAACCAGAAATGGAAAGAACCATCTGCTTCCAACTTGAGAGAAGTTTCTTTTTTCTTGACCACCAGGAATCATTAACACCCCCCACCCCCGCATAGGTTACTTGTAAAGTAGCAACTTAGAACTGTGCTTTTAAAATCCAGCACTGTCCAGAGAGAAAAGACTTTCCAGAAATTGTTAGTGTGTTCTAAGAGACATGCACTCAATGATCTAAAGAAGAGAATGGAATTGGACAGAAGGGACAGCCCCTGCTGTCAGTGGATTACATAAAGCACCAGGCCTGGTGAATGTTTCCCCAGCCATATTTTATGTTCATCTTGGAACACTGCCAGTCAGGTGCCATGCTTCATGGAAGGTGACTGAGGTTCTGCAGAACTGAGGGTCAAAATGTCAGAAAAATCACAGATGGATTTAACTGGTTTATCCTGCGACCTGGGTTGCGTGTAACCATTTTGCACAATTTCTAGAACATTTCAAAAGTATAGCTTTCAGTGGAGATGAGGCTCGTACTCTCCAAGACCATCAGCTTTCATATGAAAGAAAGAAAGCCTGCCTCCAAATGGATTAAAGCATCTCTGGGGGACCCAGGCTTTGTTCTTGTACAAACTGAATTTATTTTGGAGACACACTCTTATCTACAATCAGCTCTCTCTCTCTCCCCCTCCCTTGCTACCCTGCTTATCAGTTCTGGTTGCTTGCTTTTGAATGATATCTTCAATATCTGTATTTAGCTTGTCAGTATTACAGAAATGGATCAGGTCTTTCCAGATTGCATAGATTACTGTACCTTAGATTGAACAAACCATTCTCTTTAGGAGAACTTCTTCTTTGCTTGCTGCTGCTGCTAATATCCACTTAAATTTGCAGAGGAAAAAATAGAAGTGCACTTATCTAATCAAGGCTTTAAATGGTTGGCCTTTTCTGTACAGGGTGCCTGGATTCCTGCATCATTTGTAGGGTCTGTCATGTTAATTGGAGGGGTCTGTATAGGTTGATGGGTGTAGCCTTGAGCTATCTTCATCAGGGTGAGAGGTGGATATTCTAATATGTCTCCTCCAGCTTTGGGATAAACAGAACTTGATGCATTTCCGTCACAGTCTCTGTTTAGATCTTTATCCCTGCATATTACCATAATTGCTGGAAGTAATTAGAAGGGAAAAACTTACTGAAAAGACAACAACAGATAGGAAGAGAACATTTCAGTTCATGTGGTGAATAGCGTGCAGAAGAGCTTGCAAGCAGAACTGAATAAATCTGCTGCTTAAATCAAATGTTATGGCAGCAGAAGCTACATGTTATGGCAACAGAAATAAAAATTTTCAAATCTGTAGACTTTGCTAATATTTCTCAGCTGATCACGCATTCAAATTCTGATGATGAACATTTGAACTCAAAATTCAGATTTAGGTTTAAATAATGAAATTTGACCTTGAGCATAAAAATCAAGCACTTCTGTCTGTCTGTCTCTCTCTCTCTCTGTGTTTGTGTATACATATATGTATGTGCGTATGTATGTATGTGTATATATACATATATACATATATATATGAATCTGGATCATTTCCTCACATTCTCTGGTAAGCTGTGACATATCCAATTGTGTCAAACATTTAATAACTACTGAACACTGTCCAATATTATATAAAATATATTGGATGATGAATAATAATTGAATAATATATTGGATGATGCCAAACATAGATATAAAATATTTAGTTATATGCCTGTTCAGGAAATAGCTTGAAAGATATGACATCTACAAGAATTTTAAGGAGAATTCTGAGAGCAAATCAACTACAGACCTACTGTAATGTTATTAGAACAGTTAAAAATGTCCATCATCTAATAAGTGACTTTTTTTCCAGTGGTTGATGTGGTATCTTCTTACGCTATATCACTGATGAAAGACATCTGGTCTTTGACCTCCTATATTGATCAGGTGTGAAAATCACAAAGTCCTCTACCCAGTAGTGGTTGGTAGCTTCCATGTCAATGAGGCAATGAATCTACTTCAGCTTTTCATCCAGTCTTTACAGGAGGTCTCCAGACTGCTGTGATCTAGTCCTAAATAGGTTCAGCACCGTAGACAACTCCTTTAAAAGTAATCAAAATCCAGAAGGGATCAAACTACCCTGCTGATATGGTAGCCATGAGATGCCACTGCCTCTAGATGTTGTTGGACTGTAATTGCCATCGGTCTTAGTCAGAATAGCCAATGGTGAGGAATGCTGGGAGTTGCAGTCCAACAGCTTCTGGATGGTGGCATGAGTCCCATCCTTGAGGTATCGAAAAAGGTTGACATAAAACTGTTGGCATACATGGAGAGCAGCACAATATGGTTGACAGCCAATTCAAGATCACTATTGCAGAAACCTAGGATAAAGGACAATATGTACAGTACTGTTCTAATATATGTTCATGTGTACAAAGGCAACCAATGGTCCCAGGGCAAAATTTGGCTCATAAGTGCCAACACCAGAGCTATTATATGTCTGTGTTGAGAGATCAGTGCCTCTAGCCATGGAAATGGAATGACAGCAACCTGCATGAGGTTGTGGTTGTAGTGTTGTGGTTACTAGCCAACATCTTCTCAGTGTGGCCGTCACAAAAACTCATGGCCCCACAGGGACATGCAGCATGTTGCTGAAGTCTTTGTTTCTAAGTTCAGAGCTAGAACATAGAGAGTTAAAAATGAAAGGAAGTATACAGATTAAGCTGCACAACATGGCTATGGTGTTTCTAGCCCAGAACATATGCTGTAGCCATAAACTAATAGGGTGAATTTGACCCAGCCTACTCTGGTCAAATTCTTCAAATATTGTTCAATCATTGTCCAAATAATAATTAAGAGATCAAACCTAATAAGAGACTCAGTCTAGTGACAAAAGCAACTACTTATTAGAAGTCCAGTCCCTGCAAGGAATTTTACAAAATCGCTGTCCTAAGTCATGTAGGGAACCATTCTCCTCACAACAAATGCCATGGCATTGTGGATGTCAGCAACCAACATGCTCTGGCAACTTCTGGGAATTAAGTGCTCTTGACAAGACCTATTGAGCCTGGCAATTGCACTGGGTTGGATCCACCATTCCCCACCCTGTTTTTCTTTCATCTTGGTTTTAGTTTGTGGTGGGCAGTTGTGAGTCATCCACAATTCAGAGTTTCTTACAGTGATGAAGAAAGATGCTATGTTGGGCACTAGGAGTATTCTAAATGCTTTCTTGCTGCAGATTTATCTACTATGGCTGCTTTCCCCTGCTGGTAACACCATGAGGAAGACCATATTACATTTTTTTAGGCACCCTTTTTAACCCAGAGCCACCTCTATCAGATGCCATACTGTTAGCATTAGTCCTAATTCCTAAGAACTTTTGACCTGTATTACTGTGATGATTTCTACTGTGTATTTTCTTTTGTTTCCTTTTGCATCTTGTGATCCTGTTTGGAAATAACCTCAGTAGGAGAAGCAGGGCCTCATTGAGCTGGGTTTGACTTAGAATTGGTGCCAAGCAATGGGGCTTCCCTGCAGCACATGTGGACAGGCTTGCCAGGAATCAAGAGACATAGATGAGCAACAAGTGTTACCCCTATTTCCAATCCTCCACAATCATATTTAGTATATGAGAGTGGAAGCTGGTAGCTCCCCTATAAGTGGGTTGGGGAATCTATCCACATTTTTGCTAACTGTAAAGGAGCAATCCATAGTGCTGATCCTACTCAAAAACAGAGTTTGGTACCTTGGGGAGTTCCTTTAAAGCCTGGGTTGAAACTGAAGTGGATTCAGTGCCACACTGACACAGAAGCCACCAGCCACTCCCAATGTATGAACAGAACAAAAGCTATCTAAAGAAGGATGGATAAGGTGGCCCACTTTAGCTTGATCTTTCCTTTCTTACAATTCATCACTGACCCTTTCTCATAGTACCTTACCATAGCAATCAAGTGCTGTTACATTGCTGCTGTTAGAATTGCTGTCACCATCATTGTCGTGTCCATCAGCGTTATCATTAGCCCCCTTTTATATTAATTAATGGAAGATTTTCAATCTGGAATGATTTAAAGTTTGCATGTTAAATATTTTATTAAAGAGGTGAGAAAAAAAAAAAAAAAAGAACTATTATTTGAACTAAGTTCTTCAATACTGAATCTGACCACTTTTGATTCTGACCACAGCTACTGGAATCTAGTTGCTAGTCTCAGCCAAGGTAGACCCTTTGAATCAATGAATATGCTATGTCAGAACTTACGGTAGGCAAGTTCCATTGATCCAGTGGGTCTAGTCTGTGGGAGTAATTCCATGGAAACTAAGGCTTTGGGACTTGATTTTTGTGGAGAAGAGGTTGGTAGCAATCAGTTTTGGTGAATCTGAAAGGCAGCAGAAAAGTGCCAATGAGATTTTCTACCTTCTTCTATTGAAAACCCTGGAAATTGTGCCTGGACAAGCTGTTAATTTTCACCTTGCAGGATGATAGCCTTTCCCTACACTGTTGTGATGTTCTGGCTTGAAGGCTGTGATTTCAAGCAGGTGTGTGTGTGGGGGGGAAGGGGCCGTGTTCAGCCACTGCCACTATACACATTTCTCTCAGGGGAGTGCTTATTCACACCAGCTCATGATTCAGCAGTATCTGGATAGAATATACTGTAATGAGGACTCCTTGGCTGGCATCCTATAAGTGACTTACGAAGACATCAGTGCTTATGCACGTGTAAGTACTTTTCCAGGTAGGGTGCAGAGAGCTATTTCCCTTTCTTTGCTCTTCATCCAAAAACCTCCCATACCTGGTGACTATAAAGACTTAAGAGGGACTGCTGATATTTCTTCTTACTGGAGGGAAGGGGAGAGAGTGGGGGAGGTGATTCAGAGCATGAAGATCTTGCTTCTTTGAGCTCCTTGGGGAAGAAAAGGTGAGTGAACTACATTTGAGAGCTTACCCTCATTTCCTTCCCCCAACAGAGCTAATGCCAGCTGCTTCTCTATGGTCCAAATCACCCTCTCCTCCCTTCCCAATTGGTAAATAATAGCAGCAGGTGTCCCTCAGAGATTTTAATGGCTGCTAGGCAGTGTGAGGATGTGGAACTGGAGAATCTCAGCCTTTGAGATGCTTGTAAGCATTAACCAGTGCTGGCTTGTTTTTTTTTTTTTTGGTGGTGAGTAACTTTAGGAAGATCTCCTCAGTGAGTCTCCCTATCTGAGGAGGTGCATCCTCTCACTGCTGCTGTCACAATTGTCCATTGGCTTTTCTCTTTCCCTTTGGACCCAGTTTCTACCACTGGCCTGGTAAGATAAGGTAAAGCAAAAGACCATTTTTCTCTGGGTCACTCTTGTCATCGGTCTCTCTCACCAGGGCTGGTGCTGAGTTCTATCCCCCCAAGATCCAGCACTTTGGGCAGCTCCTTTAAGCTTTGGATTAAACCCCAGAATGATTAACTCCCATAGTCAGCATTCTATCGCCAATCGCTATTGACATAGGCCATTTCCGCACTACACCCTTATAGTGCTATTATTCCACTTTCAACCTCCTGTGGAATTCTGGGGTTTGTAGTTTACTGAGGCCAAAGAGCTCTCTGGATGAGAATTCTAAAGGCCCTTCCCTAAACTGCAAAGCCCAGGGTTCCATAGGAGGTTAAAAGTGGAATCATCGCGCTATAAGGGTGTAGTGCGGAAAAGGCCACAGTGAGCATGCATAAAGGAAGTGGAAGAAAGGAAGAGCAGCAGGCAAGACAGGGTTCTGTGGGCTGGCAATGAGGCTATTGTTGTTTCGGTGGGTTTTGACCAGAGCTTGGAAAATTTACTGTATTAGACTTGAGTTGGTTCCAAGTTGAAAAGACTGATTGACTGGATGTAATTTGCATTCTGGCTTGCCCTTGTTAAGTTCTTGTTAAGTTTATGGACTTGTTTCCTTACAGAAGAGCTCTGCCTACATACTCAAATGTGGACTTCTGGGAAGAACAATAAAAATGCTCTGTTTAAGAAAGCTACAAATGCAGGAACAAAGGGAATAGGGCAGAACAAAGTTGCCAAGTTTTGTTCCAGGAAATCCTGACTAGTGTCAGGAAGAGAGCAAGGGAAAGAGGGACAATTACGCATCAAGAACACCTATTACAATCTCTGTGCTTTTAAAAGAGTTGGATATCAACTTAGATTCTACTTTGCAGAGTTAGGGTTTTATCGCTCCAGCTGTTGTTTCATAGTAACTACATTATTTAAGGAAATGGAAATATACCAGTATAGAAACAATCACTATCACACCATCTTTGCAATAATGCTATGATGCCAGTTTGGTGATGCATGTTCCTATCATCGCTTTTCCACACCACCTCATTGATGCTACCTCCTTTCCCCTGTCTTTGCTAACTAGCACATTTACACTATATATATATATATATAAACACATATATATACATACATACATACACCTACATATATTCTTTGCACAATTTCAGCATGTCAAGAGACTTCCTCCCTGTCATTTCACTGTATTTTCTTGTCATGCCATCATTTTGGAACTTCGGTAGAGTCACAGTTGGCTGTTTTGCCATAATGGTGTAATCACAGCATGCTGGCAGCCGCCAGGGCAGTGCAAGTGTGCAATTACACCAAAAGCTTTTTTTTAAAAAAACGTACTGGGGAATGGAGTAAAAGCAATGTTGTTCACCTGTACTATAATGTCCTCTTTGTCTAGACACCAGAAGTGCAAAAAGCACATTCTTCTTGGGGATATAGAGGGGGAAAGGGGAGAACAAAGCCCACTGACATCATAAGACTTCTGCAGTATCGGAACTGCAGTGGAATGACACCATTGCATCAATACATAATAGTGGAAATGCAGCATTATTGGACCCATTCATGAGTATTTCCTATGAATGAAAAGAGACAACCCAATAATGATGGCAATGCAATTCAACAATAGGAAAGTGATAACGTCATGTGATAAAGAGATATCAAAAATGCAACTAAGCCAGCGCAGAACCCAGTGTGTGATAAAGCTCTTAATCATGAAGAGGGAGGAAAGGCAAACAAAGTGATCATTCTGAAAGCTGTATTTTATTTTTGAATTCCATTAATCCAGTGTGCACGGTTATACAAATCATCTTTTGAAATTTTTTAGCTACAAAGAAGCCAGACAACATTATTTTTCCAGGAGATGAAGTTTTTTGAGTCTAAATCAATAAAAATGTTTTCATAACTCTTGTTTCTACTTTACAGAATGCTGCGTCTTGCTGGCTCTGTGTTGCTAACACTCTGCATTCCACAAATGTCCTGTTCATTTCCTAAACAACCTGTGTTTCAGTACTTAAACATGTAATTCAATAATTTTACACTACTTTATACACTTTAATTGGTTGCATATATTAACATGTGTTATATTAACATGTACCTCCTAAAGAAGCTGTTACATCATGCATGGATACTGTAAAAAGATCTGATTAGATTAAAAAAATAACAAGCATTAATAGAGACGTACAACAATCAGACTACAGTCAGCCCTCCACATTTGCAGGTTTCACTTTTGCGGATTTGATTATTCATGGATTATTTGCTATCACCTCTGCTATCTCCCCGTGCCATTTTTAATAGGGACTGCAAGCCTTGTGAGACTGAGAAACTGCAAATGAGGCTTCTAGGTCCTTATTAAGAATCATAGAGTTGAAGAGACCACAAGGGTCATCCAGTCCAACCCCCTGCTATGCAAGAACACACATCAAAGCATTTCCAACAGATTCCCATCCAGCCTCTGCTTGAAAACCTCCAAAGAAGGAGACTCCACCACATTCCGAGGCAGCATATTCCACTGCTGGACAGCTTCGACCATCAGGAAGTTCTTCCTGAGGTCCAGATGCAATCTCCTTCCTGCAACTTGAATCTATTGCTCCTTGTTCTAGTCTCTGGAGCAGCAGAAAACAAGCCCACTCCCTCTTCGACTTGACATCCCTTCAAGTATTTAAACATGGCTATCATGTCCCCTCTTAACCTTCTCTTCTGCAGGCTAAACATCCCCAGCTCCCTAAGCTGCTCCTCATATGGCATGGCTTCCAGACCCTTCACCATTTTGGTCAACCTCCTCTGGACACGCTCCAGTTTGTCAATACCTTCTTGAACTGAGGTGCCCAGAACTGGACACAGTATTCCAGAGGAGGTCTAACCAATGCAGAAGAGCGTGGTACCATCACCTCCCTCAGTCTAGACACCATACTCCTGTTGATGCAACCAAGAATCGCATTGGCTTTCTTGGCTGCCGCATCATACTGCTGACTCATGTACAGCCTCTGATCTACCAAGACTCCTAGATCTCTTTCACACATACACACATTATCCAGCCATGTGTCCCTCATCCTTTATTTGTGCATTCCATTTTTTCTACCTAAGTGGTGTGTGGGGCAGCAGTGGAGATGGCAGTAAGTCCCACTAGCCACCCACTTCTGCCTTGTGAAAGAACTCTGATGTCTCAAAGTAATCCACAGTGGATTGAATATGGTGATCATACTTTGTGTGTGTTAAATATGGTTTGGGAAGACCTAGAGTTGTTCACCTTTTTTCACTTTCACAGGGGTCCTGTGGCCCTAACCCTAGCGAATGTGGAGGCATGACTGTAGTTGGATTTAGCACTGATCTTGCAATAAATTATGGCTAATATGCCTTTCCAGTTGCCACCTTCACAGAGGAAACATAAGACAATCAAAGGTAAATTGTTGCAGAGCATCTGTATGCAGTTCCTTTCCATTGAATACCTGGAAGCAGCCTAAGTTCCAAATGTATAGGAGAGTTTCCTTTTTTTAAACAACAGGAGGGTTTGCTACCATGAAGTAAAATGCAGAGCTACTGGCTTATCATGTTCCCATTGATCAAGTAAGTTTATTCTAAACGGATTCAGGTCTTTGGCTGTAGCTCCCAGAACCCATGCTGGTTAGACTATTTTGGGGGCTGCAATCTAACAAAGTAACTTTTCCAAGCTCTTACCTTGACCTATAACGTATGAGGCTAACCCCCAAAGCTTCAAGTGATATGGGATATAGAAAAAGAAATGGGAAGAAGAGAGAATGAAAATAAAAATCAAGGAAATGGAACTGCCAGTTAGAGAGGAAGAGGAATTTGTTCAGGATCTTGTATCTGTTCCAAGTATACTGGAACTGGTGAGGTGCATATTGCTTAATGGTAGCTTTGGCTATAGAAAGCATGTTATCTGCCAGTATTTTCCATATTCAATTTATGATGCTGAGTTTCATTTACCGACTCTGTATGGGATGTCCCTCAGCTGCAGCAAAAGTCACACCTTTTCTTGTTCTAGTTTTTGAAAGTGGTATCTCCAAAAGTAGCAGGGTTTGAAGGATTTTTCTTCCAAAAACTATTTTTCTGAAGATACATTGTTGACAGTTTGGAACAGGACATCCATTTGGCCCATGTCATAACTCACCCCTTGGCGGACTCAGAGGACCAGGAGACAGATTGCCAAGAAGCTACAGCTCCCTCTGAGGAGATCTCAGCTGAGGCAGTAGAGTAGTGGTTCTCAACCTTCCTAATGCCACGACCCTTTAACACAGTTCCTCATGTTGTGGTGACCCCCAACCATAAAATTATTTTCGTTGCTACTTCATAACTGTAATTTTGCTACTGTTATGAGTCGTAATGTAAATATCTGATATGCAGGATGTATTTTCATTGTTACAAATTGAACATAATTAAAGCATAGTGATTAATCACAAAAACAATATGTAATAATATATTGTGAAATATTTATTTCTAATTACAAATAAATGAAATTTTGTCTTGAAGCATGGTGTAGCATGGGTAACAGTCTTAATATAACAACAGTAAACTACATTGCTACATTTTGCGACAGTTTGCGTAAAAAGTCAACGTCAGTGCGAAGGTTGAGATTGCTTCTTTCTCACCAGATCAGAAATTCTCGGGGCAGTCTTTGTAAGAGCACAACGAAGATCAATTATTTGTGGACTTTGAACTCAGTTTACTGCAGTGAAAGTAAGCTAAGGACAAAGCAGGAAAATGGAGAAGGAGAGAGAGAGAACAGAAGGAAAATGGATTTTTAACACAAAATACTAAGAAATAGGTTGTTGTGGGTTTTCCAGGCTTTGAGGCTGTGTTCTATTAGTATTTTCTCCTGATGTTTCACCTGCATCTGTGGCTTCAGATCCTCTGAAGATGCCAGCCACAGATACAGGCAAAACGTCAGGAGAAAATACTAATAGAACACAGCCTCAAAGCCTGGAAAACCCACAACAACCTACAGATTCCGGCCATGAAAGCCTTTGACTTTACACTGAGAAATAGCTCCTACATGCAAATTTTAACTCTGCCACATGCTGGATGTTTCCTTACACAAAACTACTTGTGCTTCAAGTCTAATGGCAAAAACCATTTGCACCAGAGTGGGCAACTGCAGCCCTCTTTGCATGCCTCTGAACAAGAACTCTTAGCAGCCCTAATAAAACTGTGGGTGTTGCAACCACTTAACAAAACCTGGGTGTTGCAGTCACTTAAAAAAAAATTCTGAAGCCACAGTTGCTCACTCTAATTTACTGTATAACAAATATTTCTACTTTTAATTCTTGGGGGAAAGAAAGAAAGAAAGAAAAAGAGAGAGAGAAAGAAAGAAAGAAAGAAAGAAAGAAAGAAAGAAAGAAAGAAAGAAAGAACCAGAAGTCACTTTTAAAGTACAGACATGTAATATAGAAGGTCTTGAATTTTGTCTCCATTCTGCCTCTAGTGAACAGGTTATTAAGCAAAGGGGATAGTTTCTATTTACAGTACTTTAAAGGACCCAATCAGTATTTTGCAATGACATTCCCAACTAAAACAATACGGTATCCAAAGGGAAAAGAGCCATTATTATTGTTGTTGTCATCATTATCATCATGATCACCATTATTAACTTTATTCATATCCCGCCTTTTCCCCAAGACTCTTTACTCCAGTTGTCCAGGCTGGGGATAAAAACATAGAAAAATTCAGGGACAGCTGCCCTTGCCACTAACACAAGTGAAGCAGCTAGACCGCTATAGGGTTGCCAGTGGAGGGGGAAAAAAAATGGAGAAGCCTACTGTACTTTTAAGGGTTGTATAGAAAAGTGAATTTCACCAGATGTTGCTTGTTACCTGGCAGCTGCTGAAATCCTCTCTTCTACACAGCCCTTTCCAGCTTTCAATCTGGCAATTTTAAGCCTGACACCCTCCAGATATTTCAGATTACAGGTCCCACAATCCTCAACCACTGGACACTCTGAGTAAGACAGGTGTCCAAAATCCTCAGAAGGAGCCAGACTGCCTATTCCTGGTGTCCACTTAGCCCCAAATCAGTTTCCACGGTGCCATTAATAGAGGGAAATAAAAAGAAACCCCAAGCCTATGGTAGTTAAAGAGGTATCCAGGAACCCACCCAACCGGGGGGGTAGGTGCATGTTAGGGCCAGTGAGAGAAGCTGAGGCCCTCTCCACCCTCCATCCAGGCCAGCAGGGCATCAAGCCACAGGCTGAGCCAAGAAACCACCCTCTCCTTGCCAAGCGTTTGCTCCGCGGGGGAGGCGAGAGGCACCGAGGCTGGGTATCGCCTCCAATGCCCTCAGGGGAGTTGAAGTGCACGGCGGCAGCGGCAGCTGAAGTCATCCCCACGGTGCTTGCAGGAGAAGCCCGGCCCCACTTGCCATCGTTCCCGCGCTGGTACCCGCACTGGAAATTTGTGCCTCAGGAGAGGCACAAATTTTGCTCAGGATGCTCCTGCTGTGGTGACGCTGCTGAGCCCCCCCGTCTTCCCTGGGTGGTGGTGCACAAGCGCGAGCCACGTGCTCATGTCCTCCTGCCCCCTTTGGTGGAAGCTCCCTCCAAAGGGGGCAGGATGACGCAAGCACGTGGCTCGCGCTTGCGCACCACCACCTAGGGGGAATGGAGCCTAAGACCGTCAGAAATATGTGTTTTCCGATGGTCTTAGGCGACCCCTGTGAAAGGGTCGTTCGACCCCCAAAGGGGTCGCGACCCACAGGTTGAGAACCACTGCAGTAGAGGATCCTGTTCCTCAGCAGGAAATGGCAGAGATTACAGACACTGAAGATCACATGTCTTGATCCTTCATTGAGAAACAGATTGAAAAACAGCAAGCCCTGCACAGTTCAAATAATCTGATGATACTGGCCTCATCACACTAATGAAGCACCTGTGGCCTTGAAGGAGCTGGTCATGAATATCGCAGCACTTTCTCCCCAGCCTTAGTGCTGGCAACTGTCTTATCTGGTTACTTAGTAGAATTCTTTCATGTTCCTGATTTGTCTTGACCTTGGACTGACTAGTTTTGGACTATTCTGCTTACTCTTTGCTGGCTCATATACCTGGACTTCTGACCTGCAGATACAACTCTCAGACTGGTCCCTGCATCTTACTCAGATAACATGTGACTGACCAGGACTGAACAGATTACTGGATCACTCTTACACCACAGTGTGATGCAGTGGATACTTGCTGACTTGTCTTCTGGCCCAGCCAACTCATATGTATGCAATTTCTTGCCTGATCTTGAAAAGCAGTATGGAGTAAAATTTCAGAAAACAGCTAAAGTCCTTTCTTTTTCAGTTATCTTCTGGAGGAACTGGAATTTTAAGGATTTGATTTTCTCCTTTATTTCCATTTAGTGTTACTGGAATGTGTATTAATTACATTTGTGCTCAGGAATACTTGGGCACTGAATGCATTTTAAAACAATGAATAATCTTTCCCTGCTTAGATGAATGTTTTAAACATTTTTATACTGGGGACAGAAGAGACTACCTCAGGCATCTGGTCCAGCTGGAGTGGTATAGCTAGGAAAGGGGGGGGGAATGAGGGCTTTGCCCCCAAAATAAGAATTCTGCCTCCCCAGTGAAATTTCCCTTCAGTCTCAAAATTTCTAGCATTGCAGAATGAGATACTGAAAATGATTCCCACCTAGAACTCCCCTCATTGCTGTGTTCATATTCTCTTGGTGCCCTCCTCTTTTATTTGGATGCCTAAACTCTTTTTCTAAAAGCTCAACCAAATTTTAAATTACTTTAGTGCTAGAAATTTGGGGACTAAAGGAACATTTTCTTTGGGGAGCAAAATTCTTATTTGGCCTCATCCCTCTACTCCCTTAGCTACAGCCCTGTCCTCTCCCCCATGCCTCCATCACAGGACTTTTCTCCCAGCTGCTTTGTAGGAAGGATTGTTACAAATGGTTGTATTTTAATATTATTCATTGTTATCTATGAATCTGTCTTTGTGGGAAGTACTCTTGGGAAGATTTGTATCTCGGAAGGCATGATTTCTATCTATCTACCTGTCTGAAATAAATACAACCCAGAATCACAATCCACTGGACAGTTAAATGTGTTCTGTAAAATTCACAAAGCCCACAGCAGAATCTCCATTGTGCAATTTCTTACTCCTATCTTTGGCAATCAGAACATCTCTACAGAAAGCAACTCCTTATTAAGATCCCTTTGGTCCAGTTTGTGCTGCCATTTGCTAAAGGGAACTTCACAAAACAAACATATAAATAAACAAACATGAACTATATACAAACAGCTTCCTGCTTGACATACAGGATACATACAGCTGTGGAAATTATACTACCTATTTGTGCAGCTGCTGGACTCCCCCTTGCCTTTCCACTTTGACACACACACACACACAACACACAAGAGAGATAAGAGAACAAGTCTTGCTTCCAGGCATATCCAGAAATAGCAAAGCTCCTTTAAAAGAAGGTGCAGTTCACTTGAGGGTGAGGTTACAGAAGCAGAATAGGAGTTCTGGTCACTCCATTTTGTTTTGGGGAGTGTTGTGACACATAGCAGCTCCCTGAGGCACAACAGTGATGCCCAGACTATCAGTCTAGAAGAAGCCAACAGGTTTGGGGATGTAGTAAGGTGGACCCAAACTGTAGGACCAGTAAAACCAAAATTCACATGACTGAAGTCCCAGGATTTTTTGATGAGCAGGGACCATGCCACCCATGACTTGGAGTCTTGCTGGATGATTGCCTATTTCTGTGTCCCTTTATTGGGTGGGGGGATAGCAAAGACATGCAATTTCCATCTTTTGAACATCCACAGGACCCAGACGTTCCTGACCGTTGAGACTGCACATCTATTTGTCCAGGCCTTGGTTTATGTTGCACCCGGATTATTGTAACAGCCTGCTGACAGGTTTGCCTCCCTGCTCCCTTCTTCCTCTGTTTTCAATTAAGAGCAATGTCATCTGGGTTGTTTTATCTCTCCCTAAATATTCACTTGTTTTTTCTCTCTGTAGATCCTTTCACTGGCTACCAGTTTGGGCAGCATGGGGGCAGGCAAGGAGCAGCAGCACCTCCAGAAAAGTGCCACCCAGGGCACACTGTCCTCCTCGCTCCCCATCTCCACACCACTGCTTGCAGCTTGGTTAACATGGTATATTCCATCTAGATATTTTCAGATCTACAGGCAAAGGATTACTGTTTGTCCCATCAGTGCACACAGCTCTGTCAAGGCTGTGAGCTTTTCTGGCTCCACATTTGTGGAATGGTATTCCTTTGGATCTCTGGCTGGAGGAGGTTCTCACTCATTTTTATAAAGGGCTGAAGACTTTCCTTTTTGATTCACTATCTTAAGCTGCTGAATTGTGTTTAAGGTGCTGAGGTGGATAGCAACTGGTGCATGTGTGTATTGGTGTTTTCATTCCATGTGTTGCTATAGAGTTATGTTTATTGACCTTGTCTCTGACTGTATATGTTGGTATTCTGCTCTTTGGTGAAAATGGTGTTATAAACATTATTATTCTTAATATTCATATCCTGTTCAACAATCTAGGAACCACTGTGGTAGCATTGGATCATGGGGCACATTCCAAGTAGAGTTGCTTTTTCAAATGTGCTATTTATTTTTGATCCTATTCGTGACAATTTCATTTGGGGTTTTGTCAAACTGTTTAGACTAGCTCCTAGAGCACCTATTACTACTGGAACAATTATAATTATTGTTATAATGTTTATTTATATCACACCTTTTTCCCAGCTCAGGACTCAAGGCAGCTCGGGAAGGTTAAAAGAGACAGCAGCTTTTAAATTCACACCATACACAAATTAAAATATAATTGTACTCACAATAGGATTAAAAGCAAAAAGGAAAAAAAAGAAAAATGAGTTCCAACATTTCACAGATGAAAACAGAGATATATGTGGCTCAACCACATCAGAGCATGCTTAAAAGAGTGTGACTAGGCAACAAGAGGTCAAAAGTTATTAATAAGGAAAAGACCCACAAAACTACTATTTTAAGCACAGTAACCTTGGAATTTATGTACTGAGTTTAAGAAAGCCTGAAAAAAGTAAACACTCACTCATATCAATAAATTGAATACTTTCTCTCTATGTGAGTGCTGCATGATATACAGTACATATAGTAGCATATATTATATTACTGTAAAATCAAAATATCTTTATCAGACCTGTTGAAAATTACAGCTTTCTGTCAGCTCCACTGCATGAACTCCATGTTCATACCCACCTCCTCCAGCCAATGTACTTTAAAGATCAGATCAAATTTCAGCTTCCTCATAACATAATATCCGTGTGGTCATCTTGAGCCACATAGCTTCTCAGCCTAATCTTTTTTGTTGTTGGGATAAAAATCAGGAAGGGTGGGGAAAAATTATGTACAGTACTTTTAGTTCTCTAAAGGAATGAAATTAGTTATAAAAGGCACAGTTGAAAGAACACAATTATCCTTGAGAAATATAAAGATTCCGGTGATCTTTAAAAATATGCAACTACAATCCTGTACCCATATGTCTGTCATGTCTACAGCAGACCAGGCAGTAATTCACAAGCAGCACAGCTCCTACTCATAAGGTGAGAGTCAAAGAATGTCCAAACAGAAAGGCATCCTAGAGCAAACAAATCTGAAGGGGCAAATCCAAACTATAGTCCAAACAGGCAGAGTTCCAAGACAACCAGATCCAAGAGCACAGGGTTTGAAGACCAGTTGCTGACCCTGAAAGGAAAGGCCAGCTGGAACCGTCTTTTATCTATGGCTGCAGTCACCACAGATGTTCCCTCATTAGGGCTCGCTTACTACTTAAATGGGCCAAGTGACAGAAGCCCTCCCTTTCACAGTGCCTCTGCTGCAAGGTAGGTGTGTCAGCTTTGTCTTCCTTTACTCCCCCCTTGGTGTTGTTGTGTATTATCTCCCTCTGGACCAGCTTCTGGGGACACTTCAGCCTCTGGGAAAGCTTCTATCTCAGAGTCAGAATCCTCCTCCTCACTACCACAGTCTCCAAGGCAGGGCATGACAATGTCTAGGAATAAGTACCACTGAACTCATTGGGACTTATCTCTGAGTGGATATGTGTATGATTGAATTGTTAAGGTAACTGGAACATTGCTTTGCAGAAAAACAAAACCTCTCTCTCAATGTACCGTAGTAGGTAATAAAATACCTCTCAGTGCTAGACTCCCAATTACAGTTCTTTTCCTATGGTACTATGTAGCATAGACTTGCAAAATTAGTAAATGAAAAGAAAGGGGTGGAGTGGAGAAGAAAACCAGTAAAACTAAGGTTTAAATTATAAGGTCTATATAACTCTTAAAATAGGTAAAAATCAGAACTAAAGGGAAGAGAAATCATCTTTTTAAATCAAGAATATTTCTGTGCAGTACTGATTCTATTTCGGAGAAATCAGAGGTGGAAGGGCAATCTAATATCCATTCAAGGAGGAATTTTTGTGTGAGACAGTTTGAGAGAGCACTCATAGTTTTGAATATTCAAAGAGGATTTTTCAAGAGGCTCTTCCATGTTCAAAATTCAGAGGGGATCTTCTCAAGGAAAACCTAATTTAATTGTACACATTTTCCATCTTTCACTGCTTTGTACAAGTTGTGCGTATTCCTTTTGTTCACCACAAGAAGCAATTTGTGATCACATAATACAGGATCCAAAATGGCTACAATTACAATTCCTGCTTTTCTTTCATTTTGATTGGGAAGGGCAAGACTTTCCCTCTCCTTTCTTCCCCAGAACACAGGCTGCTCTCCTGAAGAGTCAGTTGAAAGCAAAGTACTTTGTACTTTTTACTCAGAGTCTGAAGCAATTTGGAGGGGTGGGAAATGTGGGTGATTTTAAGAGGCAAAGAAGCAAGGATGGCTGACCTGGATGAACTGGGATAGTTGTGGGTTATACCTGCTCACTTTGGATTTCCCTGTTCCCTTAGAATTTAATTGAAATCCTCACAGTGGCAGGAGGGGAAATGGCTTTTCTCCACAAGAATGTATTGTTGCAAGCTGACCTTCATGTAATCCAAACTATTTGAGGGAGCCCAGGTCTTGAGTGGGCAATGCCCATTCACTGAAAACCTGTTCCTACTGGTGCTTAAAACTGCTAGAAATGCTTTTAAAAATGTCATATAGATCAACTTAAGTGCCTGGATATTTGGACTCTCCTGGGACAGGGGTCGCTGTAGGGACTGCTGTGATGATGGTCTGCACTATACCTCCAAGAAGGGTCTAGTAAATCTCCAAGGGAACAAATTGTGTTTGTGGAACTGAACTGAGGCCTTTTTTCCTTCAGGGGGCAGATCACATCCCCTAGAATGCCCTGCAGCTGAGGAATGGATAGCCTTAAGGTGAGCAGTACTTTGGCCTGGAAACCAGCACTCTATCTCCTCTCCTTGTTGATTCTCTCCATGTTCACCCCCTGTGCTGACAAGCAGGTGTGGGGGTGGCCGGAGTTCCTAGTGTGGAGAGAGACTGGGTCCTTAGGGTAGTGGTGGTGGTACAAACAAACGCAGGGGCTAATGTCCCTGTAGGTCTCACTACAGTGGTCCCTGGCTGGAGGGGTCCCAGCTGATAGGCTCTGAAGTGATGCTGGCACTTGGCTTGATATCCAGCTGAACTCACTAGGCCCACTCCATCTGGATTAGAGTTAAGGTTCAAGCTGTTCTTCATTGTGGGTGAGTGTGACATAGCACTCAAGTGCCAAATCCTTAAAATTAGGGTATTCAGCAATTGAAATACCTTGTTTAAACATGGTGTAAACAGTCTTGGGTCCCAAGCTGGCATAAAAGTGGGAGATACAATAAGAAATTTTGAGCTGATTATCTACCTTTTCACTGGATTGTTATTTAATAATTTTCAGGAGGGCTGGTCTGTTGTAGCAAAACCAACAAAAAGTTGTTGTGTGCCTTCAAAATCATTTACAACTTACGGTGATCCCAGGACAAACCTATCATGGAGTTTTCCAGGTCTGACAGTATGTGACATATGCAAGGTCACCCAGTGGGTTTCCATGATCAAGCGGAGAATTGAACCTTGGTCTCCAGGTAGCTCAAACCATTCCACCACATTGGCTCTTACAACACCGTAATGACAAGCAAGTTTTATGGGCATAAGTTTTCACAGACTGCAGTATACTACTTCAAAAGCATGGAGTGCAACCTGAACAGACAGATATTTATCCATATGCAGTAGACAGAAGCAGAATGAGAAGTGTAATAGAAATGTAAAAGGTGGCAACACAGTGATGGTCTTAAAAGTGGTTTGTAAGGGTCATTGTAACACTCATTCAGAGTGATAAGCATGGATCTTGATGGTGGTTGTTAATTGCTCAAAGGGCATTGTTGGGTAACAGCACACGCAAGCAGAGATAAACCAAGAAACAAATGTAAGGTTGAGAATATTTATGTCCCAGCCAAGTATAAAATCAGAGTTGAATGTATATCAAGGATGAGGAAAGTGGAGCCTATGAGCCACATTTCAGTTCCTGGGGCACTATTTTGTGGGACCTGAAGTTCCCCTGAGACCCCCAGATTCACCTGATGCCCTCCTCTCTGCAGTATAAATTCTTTATAGGCTAATGTTCTGAACAAAGTGCCCCTCAAACAGCCAAGTTACCATAAAAACATCAGGGAAGGTATAGGGAGAATGGCCTTCATTCCCATTGCAACTGGGCACCTCAGTATAGGCAGTTGGTAGTGAATGCAAATTTTAACACTAGAAAAAATTGTCCAAGCAGCAGCAGAATACATGCTACGGTGTTGATAAAAGACATAAACTGCCACAGGTTTGTAGTCAAAATATGTTGTAAGGTGAAAAAGCCTTCTTCCTTAAAAAAGGTTATAAAATGGATATAATTTGAAATAGCTAAAATATCTAAGAGCTACCTAAAATATGTATGTAGGATAATGTGTTAATTTGAAATAGCTAAGATATCTAAGAGCTATCTGAAATTGGAGATGCAGGATAATATGTTAAAATGTTGGAATTAAAAATCAACAACATGACCAAATTGATTGTGTAGGCTGGAAATTACAATGCGTAAGAACAGCAAGAAGGAAAGCTGGGCTTAAGTAGGGAAATTGTCTTCCATGTTTTTTGCAGCCAGAAAAAGAAACCTGGCCACTGTTGCTATTTGTAGAATCATCGAGTTAGAAGAGACCACAAGGGCCATCTAGGCCAATACCCTGCCATTATCATTGATTTGTTCATTTTTCCAATAACAGTATCCTCCTTTACACAACTACTGTAAAGATTATTGGGAAGTCAGGAAGAAAAGAATTGCTAAGCAAGTCCAAAGAGAAATACTGTAGACCAGGCTGTCGCCAAATCCATCACCCCTGTAGGGTTGCCAGGTTAGGAGCATACCAAGTCTTGAGATTTCAGGGCTAAAACCTGAGGATGCCTCTGTAGAGGTCAGAAGGGACAGGCCCTGGTGATGTCATTCAGCAGGATGTGTCAACCAGAGTTGCTCAGAGCATGCAATTCAAATAAACACCAAGGCTAATGAAAGAGAGAATGTTATCCTGGTTGAAAAATAAAGTTTTGCAGGCTTTCCCAAACCCTGTTTTGAATGGAAAACAGTAGCTGTTCCAAAGCATAGATAGATAGATAATTTTTAAGGTGATGATCTCACCCTGAGATTCCTCTTCTTCACTCTGAGGACCAGAGAAGATGGTCCAGACCCCATCATTCAGAGCTGGTCCTGAGATTTGGCTACCCTATTAACTATGTGAGCAGTCTCTCTTGTGGGTGAGAAAAAAAAAGATCTTCTTTCATATATGAAGGTTTCACATTCAGATAAGAAGCTACATTGCATACCTTTATCAGCTGTTCAGCCCCTTCCCTTCCCTCCCACTTTTTTTTCTTTTAAAGATTATCAGGACAATTTGTCATGCTATACACGCCACTTATTTGCACAACCCTGAAAGCTGAGAGGAAGGCGAATAAAAGGCAAAAGGAAACATGTTTACCCCTAAAGCAACTCCCCCTTCCTAAGAGGCACAAACAGCTTTTCTTACAGCACTAATCTTCTTTGTGTTTCATTTCCCCATCATTAATTAATTCGTTACACCTGCTTGCCTCTGCTTAGATACTGATCATTTTACTAATTAACTTTTGAAAACTGCAGAGCCCACAGCTTCGAAGACTGAATGCCTCATCCTGAGCACCCTTTGGGAGGGAAAACTCGGCTGGGAATCAAGAAGTCTTGGAATTTAGATTTTGCCTTTGTAAGGAGTTCACCGAGGGACTGCAGCCCAGTTTTGGGGATTCCCTTATCCTATGTATCTCTGTATATACACTCTGTCAGTTAGACAGCTATTAGTCCTTGACCATTAACCAAGATGCCAACTTTTCAATAGATGATAAAATGTGAGAACCTGTCTTTCTCAGGAGCTACAAGTGGATCATTCTAATTCTTTTCATGTGCCTATTGGTGCCTAAGGATGTGTGTATGACTTCAAGTTGCCTGTTGATTTCTAGCAATCCTATAAATTTCATGGGGCTTTCTTAGGCAAGAAATGCTCAGAGGACATTTGCCATTGTCTTCCTCAGAAATAAGGTTCGCAGCTCCTGGTATTCTTTGACTGCCCCCATCCAAGTATTAACCAGGCCTGAGCCTGCTTAGTTTCCAATATCAGATGAAATCCAGTGCTTTAGGTTACTATTTTAAAAAGCCAGATCTAACCTGGTTGAGTTATAAAGTGTGATCTGCAGAAGCCTTGCTCTTGTCTAGAATTATGGATTTTGGGAAGATTCTTTTCACTTTTGGGACTTGGGTGAATAGTGCCACTGACAGGGCCCAATGCCCTTACTCTTATCTGCAAAAGGGACTGTGGTAGGTGAGGAAATAATTGTTTTCCTATTTTGATACATGCTTACCCAATTTGTACCCCCGTTCCATCTGACTGCAGATCTAAACACAATTTACAGTTGGAAAAACCATACATTTATAAGCTTGTGGTGTAAGTCACACACACACACACACACATACCTGTTCAAAAAGATGTGCATTTCAAAAAGACACGTAAGGAAAAGCATCTATTTGAATAATAACCACAAACATGCTTTAGTCAATGTGAAGCTGCATACACAAATGTGTACCTTTGAAAAAAATGAGCATAAGAAACACATTTGTTTTAGAGAAAATGCCTAGAGAAAAATGTATGAATTTCTGTGCTAAAAACATACAATCCACTATAGACCTGTGCTTCAAAGGATAAATCAGGGAATCTCAAAAGGGCCAAATTTCTTTCAAATTGAATAAAATTCCTTCCAAATTCCATTCCAAATTCCTTCAATCTGGCTGAAATATGATGAGAAAATTGATATCTTTTATATTGATGTTTCTGGAGGACACAGGAGGGTCCATGCATTTGCTAGCTCCATGGAGCCTAAAATGGGGGACTCAAATGTCCCTCAGATAGACAGAAACAGGGGCTGAGCTCCTTGAAATGATCAGGCAAATTGGACCACCAAGACTTCTATGTAGTTGTCCCTGGAATTATCAATCAGATGTGTACTAAATGATCAAGCATGCACACATGTACAAATATTAATGCAGTTATGATAGTTGAGCCTTCCTATGAATAACAACTGCCATCTGTCTTAAGCACACTTACATGGGAGTGAGCTAGATAGGACACATGGAGAGGACTTCTAATTAGCTATTGTACTTTCAAGAGTCTTCATAAATGGGGGTGATTTCTTTATCATTATTTTTTATTAACAGATTTTATGTAATAAAATAGAACAGAATTGTACATCAAAAAGAAAAAAGAGAGAGAAAAAAAGATACAAAATATTGTTGTATCACAGAACAAGATATCCAAATGCTTAACAATTAAAACAACTGACAATTTGTTCGACAGGTTTTCATTTCATATTTGTCTTATATATAAAGTAGTCTAATTTTTATCCATAAATAGATATCTTCCTTTGGTTTAATATAAACTCAAATATACCAAATCATTTAAGTATTTACTCGAATTTCTTAAATGATATCAAAATATAAAAGAAAATGTTTATAAAATGTATTTAAGATAGTATTTACCTCCTGATTAACTGGCAAGAATGTATAAAAATGTTGACAATAAATGATGGAAATGTAAAGATGAAAAAGGAACATTCTACCATATGTGGTGGAACTGTTCCAAAGCTGGAAGATATTGGAAAAAAATTCATTTGAAGACAGAGAAAATTCTGGGTATAAAATTACAAATGGAACCAGAATTATATCTGTTGGGTATGATAGATGAGAAAATTGAAAAAAAATATGGGAAACTGTTATATAACCACTGCAGCCAGAATTATATATGCCAAGAATTGGAAGCAACTTGATATACTTAATGAAGAAGATTGGTTAATTAAACTGTTAGATATGGCTGTAACCGGCAAGTTAACTGCCTTAGTAAGAGGAACATTGTTGGGATCATTTATAAAAACATGGGACTCTTTAATACATTATTTAAGAAACAGATGGGGAAACCTAATGGTAGAGAGTTTCACAGATTAGAATTGGACTTAAATTGAAGACTGTATAGATAAATGAAGGTGATTTGAATGAAGGTGGGAGAAGTGACTTGCTTTTCCCCAGTTGTGCCCTACACCTGATTCTCTACACCTCAAACTTTGTGGATACACAATTCTGAATTTTTTTGGGGAAGCATTATGTGTGCAGTCCTATATCATCTAACATATCTCTACAGCTTTTGCTTTTACAAGAGTATGGTGAAGAGACAGATGTGATAGGAGATGCTATAGGCACTTTTGTGTTCACTTGATAGGCTCCGTATCTTGTCCCCTTTGCTTCATATATTAATCGTAGCTTTTATTTACTCAGTTTTGTAACATCTCAATTTATTATTTTGTCATTGCTTCTATGGCATTTGGTGTGCATCCTGCCTCAGTTGATTGTAATTTTAATGCAACACATTCTGTGTTTTCACTGTCATGTAAAAATGTACCTGCAAGCAGGCAAAATTAATAATGAACTGCCTGCCAATGTTGTACCCTCTCCCTACCTTAAAATCATTCTAGGGGGTCTTGGGCTAGCTTATGATGGCAGTGATTGGCTATGCCTGCTTGATGATCAGGTCAGAAAACTCTCCAATTTTCTCCTATGAGCAAGTGGCAGTCTCTTCTCTTTTGCATCCAGAGTCCTCCATCTTGGTGCTGACACTATTTTTTTGGAAGCCTTGAGCCAAGTGTTCCTCAGAAGACAGGGGCTGGCATCCTATTCAGCAGTTCAGATATCGTGTACTAGATTTTTGATATCCTAACTGTTGTGGATTCTTGCTTATGGTCACAAATGACCCATCATCATCATCATCATCATCATCATCACCACCACCACCACCACCATCATCATCACCACTTCTATCCTGCCTTCTTCCCAAACATGACCCTCCCAAACCTACCTTGGCAACTTGGCAATCCTCAGCCAAAACATTTCTGAAGCTGTAGAGATCTTCAATGAACTCCCAATTTTGACTTACCTTTGGACAAGCACTTGTGTCAGGACTCTAAGGTGGTCTCTCCTTTCTCAGGATGCTCTATGACTGCAAACATGTTGTGGACAGCATTTCCCAGTGGTCCAATCTGCAACACATCAGAAATGTTTTGGCCAAGGTGCTGCCAGGCTGTGAAAACAAGTTCAGGAGAACGGGCATCGTCAGTCGTAACTATGATGATGATGGAACTCTGTCATTTTAACTATGGTAATAATGCAGGACCTCAACCAGAAAGGGAAGGGGGGAAGCATTGACTGTCTCCAACAATGCACCCAGCTGGCTTGCCTATAGTGTTCACTGAGGGCCCACAGCCCTGTGTAGGTGTCTGGCGTAAGGTCAAAGATGGTCCTAGCTCTCTGAAATCAAAGCAGATATGGAGGTGGTTAGCCTCTTTTGTTTTTATGCCCTGGAAGGCTCATGCTCTTCATTCATAACCCAGGAAGGTCACAAGCAGCACATGTTTTTGTCCACTGATCTTGTCAGGTGCTCAGTGCAGAGTGAAAAAGTCACCTCTGCTGGCACTCTGGACCCTCTCTGAGTTCCCAGGACCTGGCGAAGGCCCAGACTTGCCAGCCTCTGGACCCAGCTGTGTGCATTATCATGTAGTGTGCTATGAGCATGCAGCTGTCTGCTTTACTTTGCCAGAAGTATTTGCAGTTCTTTGATTCTGCTCAGGGAATCCTTTTGGAGATGAGCACAGCATAGAAACAGAAAGAGGGCTTAATAGACCATCTCTCTCAGCTCATTTTCATACCCTGGAGTTAAAAATCTATTTGGCAGTCTTCTGCCAGGGGTTTGTGTGACTTATAGCTCAAACGCAGTTGTTAGCACAATAGCAATTGTGTGACTTTGGCCATTTCCACACTAGGCTGTTATAGCACTATGATTCCACTTTCAACATCCTATGGAATCCTGGGGTTTGCAGTTTTGGGAGGGACCGGTCAGAAATGACCTATAATAACCTTCAGCATCCAGAAAAAGAGGAGCTGCTACAGTAAGATTAAGCAATGTAGCAGACAGCCTAGTGGCAGTTCCACTTCTGCACTCCAGGGGGCAATAGAGACACAGCATCCTATGTGTTAACAGACTTACTATGGGCGAGTACAGGCTGTTCGAGAAAGCAGAATGTTTCTGTTCTGAGGTTTCAGCCAGGGGTAGAGTTGCAAAGAATTTTTATTAGCAAAACAACAGAGTGGAAACCATATGAGTTGATGCAACTAACGGAGCAAGGGGTTGCTATTGCAGGACCCCATCTAGGAAGTTCTGTGCCTAACTAGGTGCCCACCAAGCTGCAGATGAGGATGCTTTTATTCATTTCAAAGAAAATACCCAGAAAGAAAAAGATTTCATTGTACAGAATGCCTGCACTTACAAACAGAGCTGCATAGACTATTTACTAATTTTGCTGATCACATCTAAATTGTGTACTCAATGCAGATGGTTAAAAGAAAAAGAAAAAAAAACACTTCACTGCACAGGGCATTTTTGTCCTGCTGTTGCCTAGTGCCCATTTATTAGTGTTTTGTCTTTGCAGTTCCTGCCTCTTATTTCACTGGCTCTCACTGCTACTTCATCTGGTTAGTTATGGTGACCCATTGAGTTTTTGCTTAAGAATGGGTCTTATACTGGCACAGACCAGGAGTGGGTAAGTTGTGGACCTCCAGATGTTGTTGGATTGCAGCTCTCATCAACCCCTGCCAGTATAGCCATTGCTGAAGAATGATAGTAATTTCAGTCCAGTGGCAACTGGAGGTCCCCAGTGTCCCAACACGTGACATACAGAAAGCTGAAAATTAAAATCCTATGCATTTAAACTGAATCTTTGAAGTTGCAGATTGTGAATTTGGTTTGACTAAAGAGACAATGTTGTGTGAGCCAGAGTGGTGTGGTGGTTTGAGGGTTGGACTATAACCCTGGGGATCAGGGCCATTTCCACACTAGACTAGTATAGTGCTATTTTTCCACTTTCAACATCCATGGAATCCTGGAGTTTGCAGTTTAGGGAGGGGTCTTTAGAATTCTCAGCCTGAGAGCTCTTTGGCCTCAGTAAACTACAAACCCCAGAATTCCACAGAATGTTCAAAGTGGAATAAGAGCATGATAACAGTCTAGTGCAGAAATGGCCCTGGTTTCAATATTTTGCTTGGCCATGAAAACCCATGGGGTGTGTCCTTGGGCATGTCACACACTCAGTCCCAGAAAACCCTATGATAGTTTTGCCTTAAGATTTCCATAAGTCAGAAACAATTTGAAGGCACGCAACAATAACAACAAAGAGGGTCAAATTTAGCATTTCAAAACGAAATGGAAGTTTATGAATTTGGGATTTATTTCAGCAGCGCTGAATGCACATTGCCCACATGTGATGTGCTTCTAATAAGGATCATTTGTTCCCCATGACTCATCTCATGACTCACTGCTGAGCATCTGGGATCCTTCAGTTAAAAATTCTGTAACAGGATTAGCCTGGACTACCAGCTTAGCTTTAAGATGTTAAACAAAGAATCAGGCATATGTTTGGGACAGTTGCTGGGTAGAACGCATAATCTTTCAGCTTGCATGTTTGGTACTAACAGTTTTGCTCCCATTGCATGCAGGGGCAAAGGGGATGACTTCAACAAACGGAACAGTTCACTTTTATTCAACAGTGGAATTTGCTGCCTTGGAGTATGGTGGAGTCACCTTCTTTGGAGTTTTTTAAACAGAGGTTGGATGACCATTTGCTGGGGGTGATTTGAGTGTGTGTTCCTGTATGCCAAGAGTTGGACTCGATGGCTGTTGTGGTCTCTTCCAACTCTATGATTCTATGATTCTATCCCATAGGACAGATATATGGCAGTGGAATATCCTCTAGATGCTTTGGGTTGCACTTCCTACCAGCCCTCGCCAGCAAGGTCTGGGCTTATGGCAATGGTAATCCAAACTACAATGAGCCCCCAACTCAGCCAGAGCACAAAGATGTCCAAGAGAGTTCATCTTTGTTTGTTAGGGTGATGTTGAACCAGACAGAAGTTCAAGAAGAACCTTACCCTACTAGAGTTGACTTCCCTGGTACTTGCTGCTTCTACACAGAGGACATTGCCATATCTTTGGCCCTGCTGGCATCTGACCTTGGCTGGATAATAAACTCCATCTCTGACTTTCCTCTACTTGACTCAAGGAATGGCCTGATAGGTATTTACCTGTTGAGACCCCAGCTCTGCCATGCTTTTGGTCGCCCCTTATCTGCTTTGTCTCCTGATTCTCTGTGTGGCTGACTTTAGCCTTTTCTTGAACATTTTTGACCCTTCTTAGATGCTTTGTTATGTCTGTGTGAGGCGTCTCCAGCTTATCTGGAAACTAGTGCCACTGCAACAGGAACCTGCCGCTTAGAACCACTCATGGCCAAGAAAAGGCTGTTTGAGAGACTGAGATGAGTTTCATTTAACAGCCAAGGAAACAGAGTGAAGCAAACACTACTCTTTCCAGACTCAGTGGAGGCCATTGCTTTCTTTCCAGACTCCTTAGAGGCCATTTTCTCTGTCTGCCTTTCAAGGCGACCACAGAGTATGGAAAGTTCTTGAATCATTCACAGTTACTACGTGCCAGATTCAATAGCAATGTAGCTACTCCTGTACTCCCTTGGTGTACATTCCCATATGTCCTTCAGAGTAGTGTATTTCATGCTTGCTAGCATCATGACATCGTGGTGATTTGAAATAAAACATCCACCTTTAAAATGCACACTTTTCATTCTACTACTTCTGTGGAGAACTGAGCCCTTTTCTGGCTTTCGAGATCTTTGCCCAATATCCCTGCAAGAGGGTTTTTCAAATTTTTCCACATTCATCACAAAGTGTATAGAATACCCAGAAGTTTTCTCTTCCCTGAGGAGAAAGGGTGTCTTGACAGGTCTTGAAATATTAGGAGAGATTTTGTATATTTTTCATAATTTTTTTGCATTGCGGGACCATTTCAGAAATGAGTTTTGAGGAGAGAGGTCTACAATTTGAATGTCTTCTCAGACATGAACTAATTGAGTAAGCTTACTCAAGCTGCTGGATCTCAGCATTAGCTTTCAATATGTCATATTATACAATATATATTAGAATATGTGCCGGGCAAGTCTTGCTTGGAAGAGAATTCCACAATTACAGTGTCATGACAAAATGCCTTGAGCATTACATAGCACTTCTAACATTTATCATAGACAATATCATATACATCTTTCTTGTAGAACAGGTGTGGGCAAAGTGAAGGCTGTGGACTGCATATGACCCAAGATCTATTTTTGTGGCCCCAGGAGTCAACATACGTTTGTATTTTTTAATAATATTTTTGCCCCCAGATGCTCTCTAGAAGGTATGGGGGCATGTTCATATGTTTTAGCCCTTCCAGACCAATTTAGGCCCTTTAGAGGCCTTTTTTTTTTCAGAACAAGAAGTATCTTCTATTTACCTCATGTTGTTAGGAAAAGGTCTCTTCTGGGCCTAAAATGGGTTGAAACACAGCAAATATGCCTCCTACACCCCTTAGAGGGTGTCTTGGGAGCCATCTGTGGGCAGAAAAGTTGTGATTTTTTTTTTGTGTGGGGTGGAGTGGGGAAGGTACTGCCCTCCAAGTTCTCCCTGTGGGGCTAATTCACACCCTGGCCTTCCACTGTTGTTTATCCCTTTTGTAGAATTTTCAAACTGGTGTCCCCCAGAAGAATGGAACTACAACTCTTGTCCTCACCCAACCAGCAAGATAATTGACCATGCTGTCTGAGGAGAATGGACATTGCAGTCTAAGACATAAGGAGGGAACCAAGTTGTGGAAGGCTGGCAGTTTGTTAATTAATGCTGATATACATGTTTTTGAATAAGTCACAGAATATTACCTGATCCACTTGGGCCTATGGCTGTTAAGGAGGATTCCTTGGCTGGTGTGTTTAGCCTCTCTGCAATTCCTTGCTTTGCTTTGGATATTGGCTCACAGATTGAAGATTTCATCTAAGGCCATTTCTGCACTAGCTTGTTATAGTGCTATGATTCCACTTTCAACATCCTATGGAATCCTGGGGTTTGCAGTTTCAGGAGGGGGCGGATGACCCCTCCCGAAGCTGCAAACCCCAGGATTCCATAGGATGTTGAAAGTGGAATCATAGCACTACAACAGGCTAGTGTGGAAATAGCCTACGACTCCTGAAGCTACCTCTTTAAGACTCATGGTGGGTTTTGAGATATGGCACAGAAACCCATAAGGTAAGGAAGTGGTCAGTTTCTTATTTCACTTTGACCACAAATTCATAAAGTCACCTCAAGTAAATTCTTTTCTCTGCCAGGGGCCTCCATCTGCAATATGGGGATGAAGCTGACAATGACAACAATGATAACAACAACAACAACGACAACAGCAAGGGATCTATTTTAGAGGACTGATGTAAAGAGACAATAAATGTGTATGAAATGGTTGAAACATTCTAAAACTGCTGCTGCAATTGAAGTGTTCTTGTCATTCTTTAGAAATGACCTGGAAGTTGTTTCCTTAGCTAAGTTCCTCTTGATATCAAGGGGACTTGCTTGCTGGTAAGTCTCTTCAGGATTACAAATCTTATGTTTAAGCGGTACTACAGTGGATCTTCCTGTAGTAGTTTGACACTGTTTTAATATGCATAAAGTTAAAAATCCTATCACATTAGGGCGTAAATGTCTTTCCAAACATGACAGCTGGTATCTTCGATGTCAGTGGGGTGCTGACTGTGCTTTGGGATTTAAATGAGCTCTCATAGGTGTTGAACATATTTTGTGAATAGGTTCAAGAACTTTGGATAAATTCTTTAAACCCAGAGGAGATTCATCAACCCATTGACATGGACACCATCAGCCACCTTGACTTTCAGGAGCTAACACGCTTTAATGAATGACATGACTTCTTAAGGGTAGGCGTGCAGAGTTCAAGACAATCTGATTCAGCACAAATTTCTTGTTGTTGCCCAATTTTTTCCTGTTCTGGGATCTTGCAAAAGTTAAAAAAGCTTAAAAAAATTATTTCATATAAAACTTCAAACTATATAAATTGAAAGCAGTTAAAAGCATAACCAGTAAAAAGAGAAGCAGTAGATATAAACAACATGGCACATGAAAGACCCTCCCCCTTCCTCGGGGCAGTTAGCCCTCGAAGGACTATAGAAACAAAAAGGAGAGCAAAAAGGTTGCCACTGTATGGCCCTTTTTGCATGGCATTTCTGATGTGAAAGGGCCCCTTGAGCGTCGCGTAAATGTGAGGAGTGGTCCACGTGATGCACTCACATTTGCGCTACACTTAAGGGCCTGATGAGGACCGCACATGCATTTTTTCATTTTCGGCTTAAAGCCGAAAATGGTGCACAGTCGTGAATCGCTCCAAGGCCCCATGCACTTACCTTGCATGTGGAGCCTCGAGAGCCAGGCTGGTCATGCTTCGTGTCCAGTGCAGGCTGGGAAAGGTCCCTGGCTGCACTGCGAAAGGAAGAGGCAGGGCGCTCGTGCAACCAGGAAGCAGCTGCGGAGCCGATGGGACCAGGATGCGAGAGCTCTCACTGGAGGCTGCTCGCACGAGCCCTGCACTCCAGCTCTATGAAAGGGTAAGGTGAGAAAAGGGTCTATGAAGTAAGCTCCAGACCCTGGGAGCAGCTACCAAGAAGGTCCTCTCCTCACGAGACATACCTTTGTTTTTTTGGTTTTTTTAAAGGAATTTTTATTAATTTTCTAAAATACATAAAAGCATATATAAACACAAATATAACACAAATATATGTCATTATTATAATCCTTCCATTCTCAACCCCTGTTTCTATATATCAAAATTTTTCCAGTTGAATCCTTCTTCTCCCTTATACATAATCTCTGTTGAATACTCCAACATACTTGATCCACAAACATTTACATATTTAACCAGAGCCTTTTCCATTCTCTTTCAAAATTTTGAACCATTTTATTCTTAAGGGAATATGCTAGTTTTTCAGTCTCCACCATGTCTAACATTTTTAATTTCCATTCATCTAATTGAGTATTTGTTTTATCTTTCCAATGTTGTGCATAAGTCAACCATGCTGCTGTAATCAAATACAATAATATCTTTTGTTTTCTGATTCCCCAGTTCTGACCTAGTATATTCAATAAGTAGAATTGTGGTACCATTTCAAAATTAACTTTACAAACTTTTTGAATTTCATCATGAATTCCCTTCCAAAATTTCTTAGCCTTTGGGCAGATCCACCACATATGAAAAAAGTCCCCACCTTTTCCCCACATTTCTAACACTTCACGTCTCCATTTTTGATTATTTTTTGAAGTCTTTCTGGAGTCATATACCACCTATGTAACATTTTATAGTAATTTTCTCTTAAGTGTAAATTTGGAGTAAATTTTATGTCTGTTTTCCATACTTTTCTAACATCTAACTCAATTAGACGACCTATATTTTGAGCCTACTTAATCATTGACTCTTTTATTAAATCAGATTCGAAATCCCTTTTTAATAGTAATTTGTAAAGTTTGAAATTCTCTTCTTTTGATGTTCTTTCAACAATTGATCTATGCATTTTCCTGACTTTCAAATCCATATAATTTTTGGACCATTTTGTACCTTTCTTTCAACTGACACCAGGGGAACCAGTTTAATTCATGTCCTTCAGCTTTTACCAGGCATACCTTTGAAGGTGGTGGTAGGACAGAGACAAGAGCCTCCCCAGAAGGTCTCAAGACACAAGTAGCCCCAAATAAGCAGAAAGAGAGAGGGGAGGAGAGAGAGAGAGTTCTTCAGATAACCTTGGCCTGAGACGCATAGGGCTTTGTAGATCATAACCTGTACTTTGAATTGTGCCTAGATAACAGACTGACAGACAGTAGAGCTGCACCAACAAGGGACCTTCATGCTTCCTTAGCTAGCACTAGTTAACAACCTGCTCTTTAGACCAGAAGAAATTTCTGAAGATATTTCAAAGACAGCCTCATGTATAGTGTGTTACAGCAATCCAAATGAGATGTAACCAAGGCATGTGTCATTATGGCCAGATCTGAGACCTCAAGGAATGGATGCAGCTGGCAATGGTCAGATCTGAGACCTCAAGGAATGGATGCAGCTGGCACACAAGCCTTAACTATACTAATGCACTCTTGTCTACTGCCGAACTTCCATCCAACACAGCCTGAATCCTTATTTCCTGATCTGCCTCTCAGCTGACTAGGAGCACCTCTGTCTTGTCTGGACTAAGGCCATTTCCGCACTACACTCTTATAGCGTAATTATTCCACTTTCAACATACTATAGAATCCTGGGGTTTGCAGTTTAGGGAGGGGCCAGCTGGACTTGTGCCTTGAGACCTTCTTTTTTCCTCCTGTTTCACACAGATTTGCCTTCTTTCAGCAGTGAAGTCTGATCTGGTTGACAGACTGATTTCCCTCTAATTAAATACTAACACTCAGCAGGTGTCATAACCACTATGGCTGTTTCTAAGGCCATTTCCACATGATGGGGCTGTGGCGCTATGGGCCCAGGATGGCAGTGGTCCACTGGTCATGCTTCCACATGATGTCATCACCAGCCCACTGCCATCTTGTCCCCAATGACATACGTGTGTGGTATTTGCAAAATGGAAATCCATTTTGTGCCTGCCATCGTGTGGCGCTCTCATCCTTCCCAGCCATGTGGAAGGGCCAAAAGCATGCTGGCAATGCTTCCTTCCCCAGTACAGCAATGGAAGCTTCCTGGCTGCACTGCAGAAAGAAGAGGCGGGGCCACTGTGCTCCTTTTCACCGGGAGCCGGCAAGGTGCGGAGGAGAGCCTTCCTAACATGCTGCCTTTCTGGGAGGGGTACTGTCAGGACTGCAACGGGATGACATGTGGGAGTGTCATTGTGGAGAAATGGCCTAAGACAGAATGAGGAGGGTGGAAAGGGAATCCCTGTGAAATCAGAGATCAGCAGGGATCCTTATATTTACACAAAATATCAACCCATGTTTTGCGTAAAAATATGCATATGTAATAATTGTCTCACCACGGCTATACAGTTGGGCGTCAATGCATCTGCTATGGGTCTACAAAAGAAGCATAGCTTGATTTTGGAGCAATACATTTGTATTTCTTCACACGGGTGAAATGTGGAAATGACACCTGACTTGCAGCAGATTTCCAAAGCTGTAGCCCAGATGCTAAAGAGAGGTTAGAGAGAAAGAACAGCCCTGACCGCCTTCTCGCTTGTCAGTGTCTTTTTGCTCTTTGCCACTTGCCTTTCCTTGGGAGCCCAAAGGGGCTCACTCTGTTCAAAAAATGAAATAATATGCTAGAAAAACCAAACAGTTTTCTCCTTGGGCTGGAAGCTTTTACCTATGCTGCCATGTGAACTGCAATTCATAAGCAACATATTGTTGGTGTTGTGAGCCTTCAAGTCATTTCTGACCTATGGTGACCCTAAGGCAAACCTCTCCTGGGGTTTCTTGGCAAAATTTGTTCAGGGGGGATTTGCCTTTGTCTGAGGCTGAGAAAGTGTGATTTGCCCACGGTCACCCAGTGGGCTTTCATGAATGAGCGGGGATTTGAACCCTCTTCTCCAGAGTCATAGTCCAATACCCAAACCACTACGCCATGCTGGGTCTCAACACATTAATTTTTAAAAAATCTTTGTGAAGGTTGGTGTCAGGTATCCTCTGGTATTTTCAGCACACTTGGTTTCTGATTTTAATTGTAGGCTTCTGATCTTTAGGACAACCTTCCCCAACCAGCTGCCCTCCTGATTAGTTGGATTACAACTCTTATAATTCCTAGCAGCATGGCCATTAGATAGTGGATTGGTTGGGTTAACACTTTTTTTAAAAATAATTTTATTCAGTTTCACAAATTAAAACAAACAATTGTAATTGTACTTTTACATGAATTATTTTTGATCTTCCACACTGATCTGGATTTCATTTTCCAAGTTGTTTTACCAGTTTACCTTAATGTACCACAATACAATGTTAATCTTACATGATAGTTCATACATTCCCCTTTCCACATTCTAGCTCCATGGTATATTAACTGTTATCCCATCATATATTACCATAACCATGAATTACTCATTTCCATTTGGCAGTACCCAGCAATCACCCATTACTATTTGCCATTCATTTTGATCTCATTGTCTGATTTCCCCTTTAACTTCTGAGAGACTATATCAGCATTTCTATTTTCAACAAACGTTCCCCACCATTGTTCAATTGTGGGTATTTGCTGAGTTTTCCAAAGTTTTGCATATTCTAATCGAGCTGTTGTTATCATATATTGTTATCTCCAATATCTCTTAATATCAGTACCTTCAAATATATTTGTCATATTTAACAAGTACAATTCAGGTATCTTAGCACATTGAACCTTCAAAACCACACACATTTTGTTATGTATTTCACTCCAATATTTCTTTGCCTTAGGACATGTCCACCACATATGAAATATTGTTCCAACCTCTTTCTGACATTTCCAACATAAACCGGTACCTGTATTGTAAATCTTTTTTAATTTATCTGGTGTCATGTACCATCTATGAAACAACTTAAAACATTTCTCTTTTAGGTTCTGAGCCATTGTAAATTTTTGTGTCCTTTTCCAACTCTGTTCCCATACATCTAACTGAACTGAATGTCCAATATTCTGAGCCCACAAATCATAGCTGATTTAATTGTTTCTTCCTGTCTTTCATATAATAATATTTCTTGATATAAGTGGGCTAACAATGAGGTGGATTTTCAAACAGCCATTTAAATCACTCCCATTTTTTCTTTTGGTTCTATACCATATGTCTTTGAATCCATCTGAAATCTTTCAGTTAATTGTCTATAAGCGAACCTTCCCAGCTTAACAAAGTTCAATGTTTGGATTTAAATGGTTACTATACCTTGTATTATAACAATATCAAAACTTTCTATTTTGACTTAAAGACTCTAAATACTTAGTACTATCACAATATAATAATATAGTGAGAATACAGTATAGAGAGAATATAGTAATATAAAATTCAATTCATTGTATTATGCATTGTATATTGTATATAAAACCACTTCACATGACACTTATGTTACCTTTATATATGTAATGATCACTTATCCCCTTAGCTTAATTAATTTACATTGAATTTAAATTGCAGAGCAAGTTCATTGCATTAAAGAAAAAGCACAATCAATTTCAGCCAAGAGTTAAAATATAAAAGAGTGTGTGTGTGTGTGTGTGTGTGTGTATATATAAGCTAAGCAAATATAATATGCACCTGTATAAAATGTATGATTGTATATTTATATTTATATTAAGCAGCCAATAAAATAGAATAGACTATGTTTTAAATCTGTAGATTTTAAAGTACTGTGCCTAGGCCGAAATCACATCAGCTCCCCCTCCCAACAAATACGTACTTCTCTCCCTCCTTTGGAGCAGTTTCCGAAACTGCTTTAAAGCAGTTTCCAAGACCTTGACTGTATCTTTGCTAGCGATAAATAGTCCGCCGCTCCGCCATGTGGGGGTGGGAATCTTTGTCCTTCCCTGTCCTTTCAGCACAGCCTCAAAAAAAAAAAAAAAAAAAGAAGTCTCTTTTTATATATTCAATAATATTAGTTCTCAAATTCGAAGTAAAAAAACCCTTTCAAAGTTTCTGGCTAGCTATGTCCACAAATCTTCTTGTCCACTATCCCGTGTCTGCTCACTGTCCGAAGCTACAATTCCACAGTTCCACAGGTCCAGAGTAAATTCAAATATAAAACAGCTTAATGTTCCTTTGTTCCACAATTCTGAAACAAAAACCTAAAGCAAGTGACCTCTATAAATCCAAACACTTCTCAGTTCTTCAGCCCTGTTACATACTCCCAAACCGTATTGCAAATAGGCTCAAAGCGAAGGAAAAAGAACAAAAAAAGAAAGAAAAAAACCAAGGCCCTTTTCACACCTTACCTTCATTGCGGCAGTGGGGAGCAGAGCTCATGCGAGCAGCCATTTGCGCGAGTTGCTTACGGCAGCCCTTCTGCCTCCCGCAGCGGCTTGCCGGTTGCACGACCGTCGTGCTAGTGCCCCGCTCCTTCCTTTCGCAGTGCAGCCTGGGAGCTGTAGGCTGCGCTGGGGGAGGAAGCGCGACCAGGCCGGATTGTTTGGCACACTGCACGCAGGTAAGTGTGCGAGGACCCCATGAGCATTGTGTGACCGTGCAGTATTTTTGGCTTAGAGCTGAAAATAAAAAAATGCATGCGTGGCCCTCTTTAGGCTCGTGAGCATCGTGTGAGTGGGAGTGCATTGTATGGTCTGACGCTCCCATTCACGTAACGCTCAAGGGGCCCTCATGCAAAAAAAACCTGTGTGCGAAAAGGGCCCAAGGTTCCCAAATCCTCATTCACATCCGGTAAATTCGTTGATCAATCCAAATACTTTAGTTATTTAGAAAAGCCACAGAGAAAATAGAAAATAAAATGAAGCTCCGTAGTCTAAGTCTTTCCCCAATCCAAAAAGAAAGGAAAAAAGGAAAAAAAATAACAACAATCTCTCCACTTATATTCGATTCATTTCATTGTCATGTGCATATCCTAGTCAATTCATTTTAAGCCAATCCTTGTTCTATTTAAAATCTTATACAAAGTTAGGGAAATCTGTTACAGTTAGTGAAAACACGTACTAACTTCCGAGCTGTTAACAGTCATTTTAAAAGCTGTCAGCCATTTCAACACATACTCACTCCAGCTGGGTCACATCGTATTCCAGCTCCTGCTCATCGTTGCAGATCAATATTTGTTGCGGTTCCAGTGGGAATAAAACTAGATTAGGTTGCTTCGTGCCCTCTCACCAAATCTTCTTATTTTAAAAGTCAGCAGCAGCGCTTGTGCCGCTTGTCAGTGACCCTGAGGGCTCTGTTATGGTCCTACGATCCTTCTGGCATCTTCCGCTGTTTCCTCCCAGAAAGAGCCCGACACCGGTTTTAGGATCCCCTTCAGACCTCTTCCGCACCCCCTTTACCGAGGGGGTGTCTAGCAGCTTCTGGTGGAAGAAAAACGGCTGGATTCCATCGGGTGGTAGTTCAGAGTTGTGGAGCTTCACTCTGGACTACCGCTCACACATGCCATGCGACCGGAAGTGATGGTTGAGTTAAAACTTTATGAACAGTTATAAGACAGTTGGCAGAGAGAGCCACTTTTAAAGTGCTGGCACCGCACCTTTGGACATCTTTCTTTGCTGAGCATCTCCTTTACTGTCATTTAGTGCCACTCCTCTTTCCCCTGGATGATGATCAATACTTCTATGCCTATTCGTGGTGTGTTGATCTTATTTTGTACTGTTCTTTTAGCTTTGTTTTTCACATGGTTTTATGTGACATTGTTTTACTTTTATCAACTCACTGTAAGCTGATGTATGCATTTTTAATAGTAAAGCAGAATGCACCATTCATTCACTAATTCATTCATAAATAAAGCGACAATTTGGTAAATACTTCTCTACTGGCAATATTCTTGAACTCATTGGGCCTCTGAGTAGACGTGTATAGGACTGCACTGTAAAGCAAATCACAATAGGTGTTATGCAAGTATTTATAGAAATTCAGGCAGCAGAATCCATTTAGAAAATGGATTCTGCCTTCTTTGCCCATAACATGGAATGCTTCTGCAAAATTTTTGCCTATTTCAAACAGATGTAGAGTCTAAAAACAAAATAAGTATATTGTTTTCTTGCTTGGTATTGTTTGTTCTCAGATTTATATTAATTTGATTGATAAATCAACTCTTATGCGGTTAAAACAACATTTAGACTTTATATCTGACATGCCACAGTATTTACTGTTTGATCATTTGATTTTGGACGTGACATTTATTGACCCTGTGAAATATACCATGCAATGGCATTCAGTGTTTCATATTAAATAGTTTATGACATTTTGTGTGGCTGCAGCATCAAATCAATCAAATGATGAGAACATGTCCAGCAGTGGAATCCTAGACATGTCTATTCAGAAATAAGACTCATGGAATTCAATGGGGTTTCTCCCAGGTAACTTTATAGAGGTTGCCAGTTGTCAGGACTGGACTGCTGTTAACTGGAGGACTTTTTCATTGGCAGCGCCCAGATTGTGGAATGACCTGCTGGAAGAGATTCGACAGCTGGAAACACTCCATTAAAGACCAATGTCTTCTGGCAGATGTATCCAGATGGTTTTTAAATTACGAGTTTTTAAATTGTGAACTGATTGTTTTTTATGTGTATCCTTTTTTAAACGTATATTATGGTCTTTTAATTGATTATGTATTTTTAATTGGAGTCTGTGTTTTTAACTGTGTTATGTGTCTATTCACTGCTGTATTTTAATCTGCTGTTCCCTGGCTTGATCCATAGGGAGAGGTGGATGAGAAGAAACAACAACAACAACTGCTCAGTGGATTAATCCTATATAAGTCCATTCAGAAGTAAATCATATTGTGTTTAATGGTACAAGTCTGTAGCCTAAAATTGATATATCAGTAGTAAATGTGGGGGGACCCACACACTCAAAATTCACATCTGAATTTAAAATTATGCATCCAAAATGGAAATCAGGAAACTTGATGAATTCCAAATGTTTGTGTCAGGACCCTGGCACTCCAGGACTCAAGCTCTGAGTCTGAACCAGAGGACTTCAAAGCCATGGAGCCTGCTGCACCAGCAGAGCCCACCCCAGAGGCTGCCATGGAGCCTGCTGCACAGCCCACCCCAGAGGCTGCCCTGGACAGAGCCCTTGGCCCCAGTAGCCCCAGCAATGGAACCAGGGGCTGCCTTAGACCCAGAGATTCAAGAGCAGATGCCTACTTACCAGCAGCATCGGGAGCAAAAGAGTGCTCTCAGAAGGTCAGAGCATTTAAATAGGAAACTCCAAGCAATCAAGCTCCAGCTGAGGTAGCACCTGGGTGAGGGCCTGCTTAATAAAAGCACTCACTCAGCCTTGGGTCTTTGTTGGCTGACAACTGTCCATTTTGGGTGTGCCTGCTGGGCTTCTGGGGCCCTTGCTTTGCTTCCTGGAATGCTGCCCGACCGGCTGAGGAACAAGCTCCGTGGTACGTGAACTCTGCTGTTTTGCCTGGCTGTGCAGTAACAGCCAGGGATATTTTTGCTGCAAAAGTCTCTTTAATTTACTGCTGCCTTACCTACTTACTGTTGAAGTAAAGCACTTTGATTTATTGCCTGTCTGCCTTATCTGTGAAAAGGCCTATTAGCCGGCTCTTGGCTGCCCGCCACGCCTTGGCACTGACAGTTTGCAAATATTTTGTTTCAGCTCTAATATCCCACAGGTGTTTGCCATGGTTGACACTTAATCTGTTGTTGTTGAAGTTGTTTCTGACTTATGGTGACCCTAAGGTGAACCTATTACAGGGTTTTCTGGGGCTAAGAGTGTCTGGTGCACTCAAGGTTACCCAGTAGGTTTCCATGGCTGAGCAGGGAAAAGTGCACTGTGCAACCTACCTGGCCGTGCAGTGCCATTTGCAGGGTGGGACATTCTAGCTTAGTTGCTCCTCTTCCTGGGCTGGAAGGGGATGGGGATGGGGCTCATCTGGGGCTGCAGAGGGTGCTGCAGTGCACAGATGCCCGCAAATGTGATAGCCAACAGGATCGGAGCTGGAGTGCTCCCATTGGTTGCTGGGCCGGACATGGGCGGGTTTGCGCATGCCCGGTCTGTGACGGGAGAGGAGTATATATTCCCCTACCATGGTTTATTGGGTCTCTTTTGTTCCGGCTGCTCCCCACCCAACTCCCCCTATATCTTGATGTACAGTTCATATTTTCATCCCAACTTTTGGGGCAGTCGCATGGGTCTTAGATGCAGGTTGCTGGGTACCAGTGGCCTGCTGGCATTGGTACAAGGCATATCAGGTGTTTTGGGAGGGGTGCTAAGTGGTTTGGGAGTGGCCAGCTGAGGAGGTCACTGACTGCATTGCACCCCTGTTGGCATGGGTTCCCAGCTGACAGGATATCCCTGCCATTCCCTGGGATTCCGGTACTGGGACCAGAAACTTGGTTTATCAGTCAACAGGCGGGTTGATCGATGATGGAATCCAGATCCATGCAGGCACCAACCCCCTTGTGCTCTGTAATCAATACAGTTGTGGCCTTGTTCCTCCAACTGTGGCTTCAATCTGTGACATATTCATCCCTGCTCACACCATTGAACCCCACTCTCCAGGCTCATAGTCCAATGCTCAAACCAGCATACAGAACTGGCTCTCATGCTTGCAGCTACTATGTATCTAAAACTCCCAATGTTAATCTAAAGGAATGTACAATTACTTGGATAGTTTAATAGTTTTGCACACGGTGCCTGCAACAACTATAAGAACAAATGCTAAAACTCTTTTTGTACAACCATGTTGCATATGTTTTATTTCTTATGCTCATGCATAACAACAGAGATAGGGAAAAAGGTACAACATGTGGAAAAATAAATCTATTCCTCCAGATAATTCACATCTCTTCACATGAACTACTTCATTATATCCAACAGGTAACACGGAGAGACAAATCTGAATGCTTTGCCACAGTGTTCTTGGAATATGGCAATAAAAGTAGGTGTCAGCACAGCAGTCAATTAAATTCCCCTCTTAAAAAACCACAAGTGCAACTAGAGATGCCGCCTTTGCTATGTGTATGTCTGAGCCAATGTAAAGCATGCACGTTTCAAATTGTAAACAGGAAAGATTCTAGCAAAACCTTGATCTGAGAGACTACTTAAAAGCAGAGGAGGCTAGCCACAGACCCTACTGGTAGAAAATTATTGGCCATGTGGCCCTCAGATCATTTGGTCCACATCAACTCACTGCAGACAAAGGCTGTTTTACCAGACCTTTAAAGACCTTTCAGCTCTTAACTCCATTAAGTACTCCTTAGTTTTACTTGCCATCCAAACATTGTGCCAGGTGCTATAAAAAAAGGAGTATGGGAAAACAGGAGGTTCCCATGGATCTCTTATGGGTTATTAAGTGAAGATCCAGGCAGTTCCAAGTACAATTCGTCTGAAAGAATGAGGAAGCTGCGTAAAGCAGTGCTGCTAATACTCCTGAGGAAGCAGGGAAAGGTGAGACAAGAAGAGAGGGTGAAGACATTTCTGCTATATGCTGAGCAGGGGAAAAAGGAGGGGGAGAGAAAAGTGGAAAGGGTTAAGAAATAGCTGCAAGAGAGGGGTTTTTAAGATTCTGCTGGCAAGACTGCTGAGATCAAAAAACAAGGGACAGTGGGAAAACAGGTAAGCCCTTCAGATCCTTTGGGGGCTGGTTACACCCACACATGCATATGTGTTTGTGTTTATGTGAGTGCATCAGTATCAGTTAAGTCCTTGACCATATAACTCTTGTCCTCAATCATATAGCCACTGATAAGTTACCATCACTTCTTTGCAATCCTTCGGCTTGATGTGTGTTTACTTCAACAGTCAGTAGCCCCCCTGCTTAAATTTTTGCTTTCCTCGTGATCACATTTCTCCAGGACTACAAATTTTATAGCTAGCAAAACACTTGTGAACTTTCTTGGAAAAGCAGGTCAAATAACAAGTTAACAACTGGTATCTTTATGGGTTACCAGGCAGTGGCAATTGGTAGCCTCTATGTCATTGAGGCGGTAATCCTACTCTGGGTTTTAGTCTGAACTTTGAAGGAGCAACCCAAGCTGCTGAATAGATTTGAGGGATAGCATTCAGCACCTCGGATAGCTCCTTAATAGTTTGGATTAAAATCCAGAGTAGGTTACCACTCCACTGACACAGAAACCACCATCCACCACTGCCTGCAGCTTATACAGCTTTAACATATTGCAGTGACCTTTTCACTTTCATGAGAGTTCAGGGCACAGAACCCTCACAAAAGTGGGGAAAAAAACCCACAAATAACTCCCTCCCATGATCCCCCTTCCATTCTCTCTGGGGCTCCCCCATCCCATTCCCTTGCCTTCTGTATGCTGGGGCCAGAGGCAGGGGAATGGGAGGGGGAGCTCTGGAGGGGAAAAGAAAAGTGTGTGGCTTCCCCCCTCAATTCCTTTGCCTTTTGTCCAGATGCTTGCCTTCCTTTTCTGTGCCTGGCAAAATGCAAGGGAATGAGAGGAGGAGGAGATTGGGGATAGGAACGCACAAGCCTAGCAAATAATCAAAATTGCAAAGGTCAATCCCACAACTGTGCAAGGAGGACTGTAGTTTAAGCCAGCAGGGTGAAATTCCTTAATTACTTCAGCTGCATATACAAATGGAAAACAACCATTTGTAGAATATTTTTTTTTTTTTTTTACCAAAGCAGCAGTGGATCTAGGAACAAATAGCCAACAGACAATAAACCAGGTAATGAAAGGAGAATTGTTCAAGAAACATTTTGCTCCTTCAATGTGTTTTCTTTCTTTCTTTCTTTCTTTCTTTCTTTCTTTCTTTCTTTCTTTCTTTCTTTTAACATTTAACACACACTTTACCAAGGCTGCAACCTTCCAACCACTTAGCTGGGAGTAATCCCAGAGAAATCAATGGATCTCACTCCTGAGTGAACAAGTAGAGAACTGTGCTGTTAGTCTGTAAGTTGGAAGTTAGTTCTACACTGAAAGCTTAGGGTGACACAAAATGAAACACATACCTCTGTCATCCATGGTGGATCAATGATGATTGCTTTCTTCTCTCTAGATGACACTTTCAAGTATTTATGTTCCAAAATTATCATTCAAATGTATTCATTTTATCTTTCCTGTTCTAGCCTTTTTTCTTTGTTCTTTCTGCTAATTAAAGATGAGACTTCTTGTGTCTTTTGAATATGGTGCTTGTATACATTATGTTGTGGTATTTGTTTTTTCCCCCAATGAACTTTATTCAAACCTTTTCCATGACTTTCCATCATGGTTTTTTTTATTGATATTGTTATATTCAGCTCTGGCATGCCTCTTTTAAAAAGGCATTTCAGCATTGAGAATCATTAATACACATGTTACAGTGATTAGTAGGAAGTCACCAATATACAATTGTCTTGTCTATACGTAAGCTACCCTATGGAAAGAGCAGGGCACTTTTGCTCACTGTGGAATGCCTGTGTTCTGTTCAAGGTTGAAGAAGCAGAGCTCCACATCTGGGGCCACTGCATAGTACATTTTTGTCTGTTTCTGAAAGACAGTTCTAATATTTCCATGGAACAACTTACAGGTGTTGTTACCCTGTGTTTTGGGGGGTCCAGATTGCCAAATAAAATACCAAATTGGGGAAAATTAGCTGGAACACTATTTTGGCTAGCGAGAGGCAGGGTAACTTTGCAGGGACCTTTAAACCTAATGTCTACGGCTTCAGGTCAGGGAACAGGCACGCAAGTTTTAAAGTGACCAAAAATAACAGTTTTATTGAACAGCAACAGAAAATAAATAACACACAAACACTAACTAACTGGGAAACGGAATTGGAGAGCTTAAGGTTAGGCAATACGACACCTGGTCTCGTTGTCCTTGGAGAAAGAGAGATGGGGTTCTGAAGAAGAAAGCTCAGCGTGACTGGCTGAGGGGAGTTTCCTTAGACAACCAGCAGCAGGGCAGGATAGCAGTCCAAGGTAGTCCAGAGAGAGCAAGCAGACTCAGTTATGGAGAACTGAGGGAAAAACTTCACTGGACAGGGCGGCAGCAAGGCTGGATGGAAGTCCAGGGTGATCCGAAGACCGTTTGAAAGTGAGGGGTTTTTATAGGGGAGTTCGTGCCTCTCGGCTATGGCAAGCCAGGTAAGAACAAAAGGAGTTTTGGCGCTGGACAAAGGATTTGGAAAGGTCAAATTTAACATGATGAGCTTAGCGCTTGATGACAATAGTATAGCCAATATGTAAATGCCTTGTTTGCTGGGCTGGCTCTGCTGAGAGCCGCGCAGCTATTGTGAAGTTTGCACGTGGAAGTTCGCTGAAGCTGGGAGCAAAGGTTAGGTTGCTGGCCTCAAAAGAGTCTGGAATGTGAAAGCAATTAGCGGCCACACTCATGTCTGTGCTTGCCTGGAGAACCTCGCAAACACATGGAGTGAGGTGACTGAAAGCAGGTCCAGCTAAGGCCGAATTAAATGATATCAAAGTGATATCTGGGGGCCCCCACCCAGAGTGCCATACCGGAGATTACAGTGTTAGACTCATCTTATATCACACCAGCAGACTGACCTATACTCTGAATATCCTTAAATTTCCACCGTCTCCATTCTTCGATGGAACCCCCTAAGGAATCGAATAGCTTTGGATGTCACAAAGGGATGGACCAGAACCAACAGCTGTGTTTCTTCCATGTTTAATATTTTCAGATTGTAAGTTCTTTCTGTTCTGTTCATCAGTTGTTATATGTTATGTTAAAAAAAAAAAAAGGAAAAAAGAAACTCTTCTTCCCTCTCATAAACACTGGGCTGGCTGATTCCTGACTCAAAAGATCTGGGAAAGATGCCACTTTCTGAACTGAAATGGTCAGACTTGTTGGCAATTCTTCCTTCCACTTCTCTGCAAAAAGATATTCAGGAAACTCTCACTCAGTTTTTAGGTCATCACCTTAAGATGAGATCAGGTAAGATGAATGCGTCTCATGTTTGTTCATTAAGACATCTTTATTGGAGAAGAAGTAATTTTGTATAGGAAGAAACTGAAGTGTGGACTCCTCTCTCACAGCTTTTGGCCTTATCAGATCTTTTGACATCATCATCAGAATAGAAAAGAAAGAAGCCCACCCTGCTAGGGTTCTTGCACCCTAATAGAAATATCGGAAGAGAGAGGTCTCGGTTCTTCACAGAAAAAACAAATAAAAATGATGAAATTATGTTCTATAAGTTGTGGGAGTCTGATTAACATGATTGATTGCAGACATTAAAGAGGCATGTAGGTTTCACTTGTGTTGGGCAGCTTTTTCCCAGCATCAGTGGATGTTGGTCACATGAGTAGTTAGTAACAAATATAAACATGTTGCTTAAGAGGCTCCACAGATGCCAGACCTAGTGAGAGTCAGCCTTCTCCTTAGATTTTGCAAGTTGGCTTCAAATTATGGCGAGACTGCTTGAGTGATCTGGTGCTCTTCCACCATGAGTCTAGGCTTGAGACCTTTGCCGTTGCAGATGCCACTCAGGGATGACATATGATCTATTTCTCTTTGTCATTAAAGACCATGAGCACATTTGAGGCCATCTTCAGCTAAATACAGTCCAGTGCTCATTAGTAGTGGCAGGTAAAAATCTGTGGAAAGTAATCATTAACTGCCTTTCAAAATTCCCCACAAATTCCTAGTATAGCATTGCTATGATTTACAACTATGTGAACTTTAAAAGTGTGGGTAGCTCACAGCTGCACACTGATAGAGTCAAAGACAAAATATGAATTAAAAATATGAATAACCTGAATCTAGAGATCTCAGGTCAGGGTACCAGCAATAAAACAAGCCAAATGCAGGTATACCTCAGTCAGTGAAACAACTGTGCTCCTGATCATTATTTCTTTAACAGAAACTTTGGTACCAGAGGCAGGAACAACATGGAGAGAATAGGAATAGGTCCCTAGAGTGCAAAAAAGAGCAGCAGCTTAACATGGGTTGGCACATTTTTAAAATTCTAACTAACAAAGTGTATCTGCAAAATGAGGTAACTCAGTAAGTTTTGCAGAAATAAACAGAAGCATTTTGAACCTTCTAGAGACCACTTGAAAACTTCTTCCATGAAGCAACCAGGGATGTCTTTTTCTTTCACCAGCCTTCTCTTTTCTTGTGATTTCAGTTTTTGGTAGCTAGACTTAATAGATCTACACTTTTTAATACACAGGGAATAGCCAATGAAGAAGGCTTATGTGGCCTCCTCTTTTCAGTCTATTTTGTTGGTCAGGCATGCTTTCCAAGGGATTCTGAAGCTACTTGCTGTTTACCTTTCCTATTGGAGGTAGGCACACATAGCTACAGTTCTACCAGCTAGAGTACAATCCCATTCCTTCCCAGCTCAAGCTTTGCTGAAGACATGCTGCTGCAACCTAACACTAAAAGTCTGGATTTCTCAAGCTTCCTTCCCATATCAGTGCTGCAAAAAAAATCCCTTCCAGCTAGACTGAGGATGAGGAAGAAAGAGGGCATTGGGCAAGCCTAAAAAGACTGTAGAAAGGAGCTTCTTTATCAGAAGCTTTGTTAACTGAGGAATACCTATCATTAGAAAAACAAATTTAAACAGTTCATTAACACAGAACAGATCTAAATCCACGGCCTAGAGAGTCTGGGCTGAGCCATGGTCACTGGGCATACAAAGCCTTGGTGAGGAGGCAAATTTTAATTTGGAAGTAAAATGATGCTAGTGCCAGCACAGCACCGATCAGACCTCCAAGGGGAGTGGAGTCCCAATGTACACCCTCTGACACCACCAGCTCATCCTTGTGTGGTGCTTTGGTCATCAGGAATTGCTCAAGGAGGCTGGGTGCTGCTTCTAGGATCAATAAGTTGATATAGATAAAAGCTGTATCTATACTACATAATTATAACACTTTGACTCCACTTTCACTATCATTGTTCTATTCTGTGGAATCCCAAGATATGTAGTTAAGTGACATGGTGTAGACAACTAGAGCTCTCTACTCAGGATATGAGTTCATTTCTCTGAACTCTAATAACTCAGAAAAATGCACTAGAATATTCTAAATACCTCCCTAAACTACAAATCCCAGGTTTCCACACAATGGTGCCACTGCAGCTAAAAGTGGTATCAAACTCCTATAACTGTACGCTGCGGAGATATTCAAGGACATATTTTGAATTAACAATAACACTTCATCAGATGCCCACACAGCTCACAGAATTCTTGCCTGTACTCTTTGCCTGGAACATATCTATGTTTTTATTGGCATCAAAATCCAGGGACAGATGACTAGAGGGTGCAGAACGTCCTTTGAGTTCAACATGTCTTGGTTAATCGACTTGTGACGACAGTTCTGAGCCTTGCCAGTTCCTGGCTAATGTGGATGTTTCACAGATCCGTTTACTGCCAATGCAGTTGGATTTGGTGACAGCAAGGCAGACACTCAAAACAAAATTGATTATGCTAATGAATATATTCTTACAGGATATCACACTACATAGCTGCCCACATCCACAACAGGTAAATTCCAAATAATATGCAATATTTTCTTTTTCCCTTACAAGTGTTATCTTTATGTTAGCAAACAAAACATTGACTGTAATTGCAGGAACAGCAGGTATGAACACCATTATTTTTACAGGTGAAAAACAGGGAAATGCAGATTATTAATCCAGTACTCGGACCATTGTTGTCATAGTACCAGGATGACTATTTGTAAATGGCCCAAGAAAGGAAATGCATCATCAAAAAAGAGGAGGGGATAGGACACCAATTTGCATAGTATTCACATATGCTAATACATATGTATAAATGCAAATTAGAAGAAAATATTTAACTGAAATTGAAATACAGTATCTTGCATCCTATTGGTTATCCCAACTGGACTAAATCCACTGAATGAATTATTGATTGATGAGTCAACAACTTGGTAAATCCCATTGATTTAATGAGTCTACTCTAGCTGGGATTAACAATAGGGTTTAGGTCAACATGTTTCATCATAATGGGGAAGATGTGACCAGGAGACCTGTGTGCTTGCTCAGTATCTTATTCAGATGCTGTTCATAAGCATTTTCTATTGGTCTCCCTTCATATGGTTTTGTTATCTTTCAAATAGTCCCATCTGCAGGACTCTTCGTTAGATGAAAAGTCAGACTTGCCTTCCTATCAGAAAAGAAAAGAAACCAGTACAGAGTCAAAGATCAGCCAGCCTCCTTGTAAGTTAGGCAAGCCAGTTCAGAGCCTGAGCAGGAGAAAAAGAAGTCAGCTGGAGCCCCTGAGAAAGCCATGGGTGGAACTGTCTAGCCCAAATTCTCCCTTTCAGATGCATCTTACAGCTGCAGTTAAGGTCTTCTCAAGAGGACTCCATAGGAGAATGTCATAACCACATACTGGATCTGGCAGCCTTCAGCATTATGATGCATGCAATTGTTGTTGTGTGCCTTCAATTCATTTCTGACTTTTGATAATCCTAAGGTGAACCTATCATGGGGAGTTTTTTGGCAAGATTTGTTGCCTTTGCCTTCACCTGAGGCTGAGGGAGTGTTATTTACTCAAGATTATCCAATGGGCTTCTATGGCTGAGTAGTGATTTGAACCTTCATCTCTAGAAACATAATCCAAATGCTCAACCACTATACCATGCTGGCTCTCAAGAAATACAGTAGCTGTGATCAAGTGTTAGAAACAGCGCCTGTCCTAGCACATAGGTGCTTAAAGTTTTCTGTTGATGATCTTAGATTGTTTTACAGCTCTGTTTACTGTTCAGCCTTTGAATCTTGATGGTGATTAACAACTTTTGACCTCAGACTGTTATTGCTCCTTCTCTGCTCCGTTCTTCTGGCACCACTGTTGACTTTCTGGTAACAAACTAAGGCCCTTTCCGCACCCTACCTGGATCTGTAATTGTCTGGTCCCAATCCCAGCAGTGCCTCTGCTGGGATGAAAGGGGGGGGAATGAATGCTCTCCTCCTCACTGACTGGCACAGAAGAGTGATGGACATGCCTCTTCCTTCTGCAGCTCAGCCAGACACTTTCCCAGGCTGGGCTGGGGCAGGAAGTGCCTTCATTGTGCTTCCAGGGCTTCTGCAGGCCAGGTAAGTTCGTGATTGCACCGCCTGACAATGGAAGAAGGACAGGACTGTGATGACATCATGCAGAGGTGTCATCATGGTCCCATTTCTCTCCTGTCTCCATGTCGGGATGGGAGGCTCCTGCAGAAAAGGCTTAACTTTCCTCACTCCTGGCTCATGCACTGCCGGACTCTAACTAACCGGACTCCATTGTACTAGAGTAGCTCTTGCAGTCCAAATGGGACACTATCAGATAGGTCTTCAAACAGAAAATGGTCCACTGTAAATAAATTCATGTGGTCACCTGACACAATATTTAGGGCTGCAGCATTAAATAATTGATCCTATTAATCAAATAAAGTTATTTTATCCCAATAAAAGTTATGATCTCTGTTGCCATAGTTTCTAGTCCGGACTTGTGGTATATTAGATATCATTTGATATCAATAATTTGGCCTTTACTACCTATTCCGCTCCATGTGCTTGTGAGGCCCCCGGACAAGCACGCACACGGGCACGGTCGAAAATAGCTGAACTATTCAAAACAAATCCAGGCAGGCCAGTAATTGCTGGACTGCAGCTTCAGGAGACCTCCAGGAAAGTACCCTTTTAAGATCACATTATGTATGCACGCTGTTTACAAAAGACTCCCTGCCCTGAGCAGGCAGCTTGGCAAGCCGAATACTCAACTGTCAAGCACTCTGCGTTTGCATACTTTCTATTGACAACGCTGTCATAACTCAATCATGCAAAGTACTGACCTTTTGGAGGATTTGTCTCCAGCCCAAAACCCATTGTTATCCCCGGGAACGGACTAGCCTATGGGCACATTTTCCCCTATAAGACCCCCTGATTTTGAGCGCTTCTTCGGATCGCTCCTGGCTTCCATCCTGCCTTGCTGTCGCTTTGTTCAATGAGCCTTCCCCTCAGCTCCACGTGCTGAGAATCTCTGCTTCTATGGACTTTTCTACAGACTACCCGGGCTTCAGGACAGGTGTAGTATTTCCCATGCAAAAATCCCTCTTAAAACCCTCTATCCAACTCCTACCTTTCTTTCAATAGTTCTGTGTGAGTGATTGCATACATGTGTGTTGGCTGTGCTTTTCACAAATAAAGGAAAACAATTATTATTTACTTCTGTTTGCTCATTGACTCAGCCTGACCCCATAGACATTGGGTTCAAGATCTTGGTAGGTTGCCCTGCCTCTTGTATTGCTTAGCTTGTGCTCTGCTAATTTCCATTCCCCATTGTGAGCACATTGAGGTGTCCCTCCCAGGACCCCAGAAATCAGGATAACAATCCCAATTAATTGATAATGCCCATCTTACAGCCTTCAAGATTTTGTGTCTCAGGGTTCTTTGTCTCCCCTCTCCATTTTTAAAAAGAAGAGGACTGTCCATTTTAAAATGACAGGATATCACAGGATATCAGTATTCCTCAATAATCTTGTGCACTTCAGATGTATTTGACTGCATCATTCATCTTTTTCATCTGCTTGCTGGGGATAATGAGAGCTGTAGATAAACACACTTGGAGATCACCCAGTTGGAAAAGGCTGTACTGTGCAAACCAGAGGTCTGTTCTAGCAAGCTGGGACTCAATCCAGTTGGCAATTCCAGTTAGAGTAGACCTACTAAATGTTGGGAATTAGAGTTTCCCAGGGTGTTAGCCCTACTGGGAAATTCTGTGGAAGCTAAAACTGTAAGGATTCAGCCTCCTTTTAGCAGAGTAGCAGAAAAAGTATGTCCAAATTTGTGTATGGCTTTTCTGATCTCAGACTGCCTGAAGGAGCAAAACAAATGCAGGCAGTTTCAGGTTACAGACTTAGAAAACTTTACTAATGGCTTCTATATTTTCATATGCATTGGGGAACCTACATCCTAACTAGCTAATGAATAGTAGTAGTTTCATCCTTAACTCACCATCTTCTGATGGAGATGTGAAGCATGGTCAGAGAGGAGGAAGAGGAAGCAAAAAAAAAAAAATGGAGGAGAAGAGAGAAGAAGAGATCTAGGAAGGGGTCTCTTTCTTTATAAGACTGATAACCCAAGCAATTGTCCTTGGTCACATGATCCGATCACCTGAACACCAAAGGTATTTATGATCATGCAATTAAACCACACAAAGGCAAATAGTGGAGCTTTGGCATGCAAAAGAGAAAGGAAACCCTATGCTAGCTATGCCCACTTGCTCTAAGAACAAGATGACAGGGAGAGAGAATGCTGGAATTTTTCTGACACTAAATCAATAGGTTTTACATAAGTACTGACTCACCTTCTAACAACTGATTCAACTGATCTAATTCAGTTGGGATTTGCAATAGGATTCAGGTCTGATTTTTTGGCTATGTTTGCAGAAAATGGTATTTGGAAGGGGGAATCAATTGGGAAAGAAGAATTTCAACAGCTAACCACAAAGGACTTCTGAGTCAGCTCTGGAGTTTGTCTCTAAGTTGTTGAGAAGGATACCTTGGAGGATGGTGCTTGTTGTGGAGGATTAAAATGCATGCTGAAATTAGTAACAATCAATCATAGGGTCTGTGCTAGGTTCTCATAGCTTTGTCCTTTCCCAATCACATTTCATTTTTCCAGGAGTACTAATAAACTTCTTTCCCACAAATTATATCAGAAATACTCAGTCTGAGCGTGTTCTCAGAAGACTCATTGTTCCAGGTTTGCAGAAAATTACAATCTTGAGGTAAATGTTAATATTTCCTACGCAATGTTTGAAGCTGTCTTAGGCATGAACCAATTGATTGTCAGCAGAGAAGGAGGCAGAATTTTGTTCTTCCTCTATGTAATGGTGGTAGTTACCAATTATGAACTTCAGACTGAAAATACAATATTTCTTCCCCTGAAAATCCCTGTACTTATGTCATCTTCTTCTCATGTTCTCCCTCCTACGCATCATAGGTAGAGAAAACCTTTCTCTTATAAAATCTTATTCAGACAAAAAATAAAATAAAATTAAATACTGAGTTTCTGAGGTAGTGGAAAGAAGAGTTTCTTTTTTAAAAAAGAGATTTTCTGTTTATTTAATGTCCATTCCCATATCTGTGCTTGCAAATTTCCAGGGTTTGTTTCATCCACAAACAGAAGAAATGCCTTTACTGTTTGGCTTCACTTTGCAGTGAAGTTGGCCTGAATCAAGATGGGCTGGCTAACAAGGCATCTGAAGTCCATACTGTAAGCAGTTCATTTTTATCTAGACAGCCTGAGAGCCAGTGTTAGGTAGTGGTTTGAGCATTGGACTATGACCTTGGAGACCAGGGTTTGATTCCCCACATGGCCATGTAAACCCAATAGATGACTTTGGGCACATCACACACTCTCAGCCCTCAGAGAACCCTGTGATAGGTTCACCTTAGGGTCACCATAAGTTGGAAACAACTTGAAGGCACACCACAGCAAGCTTGTTTTGGAACAAATGTGCCACCAGGGGTGTAGCTAAGGGAGAGGATAGAATGAGGGCATTGTTCCCCCCAAATAGGAATTCTGGTCCCCATTAAAGTTTCCTTCAGTCCCCAAGTTTCTAGCATTCCAGAAACTGAGACACTAAAAATTGTGCACATCTAGAAGCCTTCCATTTGTTGTGTTCACAGTCCCTTGGCAACTGTCCCTGACCCTTTTCTTTGGATGCCTAAACTCTTATTTCTAACTGCTTATCTGAAGTTTTAAGTTACTGTAATGCTAGAAATTTTGGGACTGAAGCAAAATTTCATTTAGGGAGGCAGAATTTTTATTTGGGGAGGGAGATGTCCTCACCTCTCCCCATAGCTACACTCTTGTATGCCACCCTAAGCTGACCTATTTTTATAGTACTAGACACAGTAGCAGAGCTTGAACTATGTGGAGGGGGGCTGGGAGGGGGTGGGGCTATGGTGCAAGGGGCCACAGTGCATAGGAGTGTGGCTGCAGGGCATGAGGGCATGGCCAGGGAATGCGGGGGCGTGGCTACGAGTTGGGACACCCTAGAAACATTGCTGCCCGGGGTGAATCACACCCGGCCCCCTTGTCCCTATGGAATTGACTGGATAAGTCAATTATGGAGACATTTAGAGTGGCCGGGTCACATCATCTCATCACTTGAACACCAAGGGTATTTATGACCATGCAGTTAAATGACAAAAAGGCAAATGGTGGAGCTTTGGCATGCAAAAGAGAAAGGAAGCCCTATGCTAGTTGCTCTAAGAACAAGATGGCGGGGAGAGAGAATGCTGGAATTTTTCCAACAAAGTGTGGGACAGGATGACGTGAAAACAGCTTAGAAGTCTAGTTGATTTTTGTTGGTGGAATGGAGTGAGGTAATGCTCTCCTGATCTTCATTCAAACAGCAAAAGGTCAGCACTGATATTTTGTTAGCCTGGGAAGCAGACCCATATTTCTAAATTGACTTCACCATGATTTTTAAGCAGCCAGATTTAGAGAGAAAATGAATGGAGGAGAGAAGATGGACACAAAGGAGTGGGGGGGCATACCACGAAGGAAATATTTCCTTTATTATCTGAAAAATTGCCCATCTACACTTATACTGCATACTTCCAATTATGTTTGTATGTGTATGTATAAGTTGCCTGGTTGACTTATGGCAAGCCCATGAAGTTCATACTGTTTTCTCAGGAAAGGAATGCTCACAGGTGATTTTGCCAGTTCTTTCTTCTGAAATATACACCAGAGCACCTGATATTCATTGGCAGTCTCCGATCCAAGTACCAACCAGAGTGGACCATGCTTAGCTTCCAAGACAATGGGGAGGAAATAAATACTGCAACCCACAGCTGTCAATTCATGATTTTTGCAGGCTCCTGTGGCCAGCTTCCGCCAACTTCCTCCATTTGGCTTGCCCATTAATGAGTCTCAGATTGCCTGAGAGACCAGTGATGCTCCCTTCAATTTGGTCATTTGCTTTGTGCATCTGCCTCTCTCTGATGTCCAACTTGGATGGCTGATGGAATTATTTTTCTAGGGCAGCTTCCTTTTGGTGGAATCCCTCCTTATTCTTTCACACATAGCATAATATGGCTAGGAAGCCAAAGCATAGTATCCTCTTACCATCAGAACAATGTTTTGTCCTAAGCTGAGGATGAAGATTAATACAATATTGTCAAATAAGGAATACTCATTATACCTAGCAGAAATAGTAGTACTTAGGGTTGTCAGGTTGTGACTCTCTCAGATCCTGAGAATTCAAGACCAAAATCTGAGACCTTGGGATGAACCCTTGGGATGCCATGAAGGATAGTCCCTGGAGATGTCATCAAGCATGATGTGCTAAGCATCAGCCACAGTTGTCCAGAAGATGCCATTCAAACTTTAAAATTTCTGAATCTAACAAATGAGAAGACATATACATGTACAGTTGGCTCTCTGCATTTACTAGGGTTAGGGGCAGAAGCAGAAAAATCACAAATATCAAGATGAGTGTGTGTGTGTATGAAAAGGGGCTAAGGCATGATAGGGAGAACAGGCATCCAGGGTCCAAACTAGGTCAGGGAAAGGTCAGGGAAGGGGGATGGGTTGGCATGGTGGCCCTATACTTCCTCTCTCTCACCCATCTCCTTCCTTTGGTGGTATGGGGGGCATTGGGAGGAGGTTTGTTGGGCTCAGAAATCAGGCTGTAGACCATCCTCAGCTCCCCAGGCAGTGGCTGATGGTGGTGGTGGTGGAGGAGGTCCAGAGTCTGGTTCTTAAAAGGCTGAATGGTGTGACTGGAAACACTGAGTGGGAAGGTTCTCCTGAAAAAAAGGTGCTTGAGGTAGGGAGGGGAAGGAGTTGGAGAAAGTTGCAAATAACCAAATCCATGAAAGTGAAACTTGCAAATATGGAGGGAACTTGCAAATATCTTTCCAGGTGTTCTCACCCTGGTGTTCCTCCCCCTCATCTTGACAAGAATACAGTCACTGTAAGCTGGAGTCAACTTGAAGGCACAGGAGGAGGAGGAGGAGGAGGTAGAGAAAAAGGAGGAAGAGGAAGAAATGTTATGCATTCTTTGTCTGGGCTGACTGATCTCTCTTGGCTCATTTTCACATACCAGTCATTGTAGTCACCGAGAGATGAACATTTGTGTGTGAGCAAGGACAACTTCATTGGAGTTGTATATCAACGTTTTAAGGCCCTTTTCTCACGGGGTAATTAAATCTTCCCAGGTCGACCTCGAACGGGGCCCTTTTTCACCTTAGAGAGAACCAGGTCACATTTAATTTTTTTGATTCTCACCTCAATCCGCACGGGGGAGCCACCATCCAGCATTCGCGCGCCCTTTTTAAAAACCAGAAGAAATGTGGTTTTTTTCCTCCAATCCGCGCTCGTCCTTTCGTGAAAAAGCGACGGTGCGTACTGATTCGTGCGGGGGATGAAGAGAGGGAGGGATTTAGGCGTGGCCAGCAGAAGCGACAAGACCGCCCCCAGTGCTTTCGAGTGCTGCTATCAAGGCTGAAATTAGCACCCCAGCAATGTTCGTCAGTAGCTCGTGCTCCATACACAAAACAGCAGAAAGCAAGCAGAAAGACAGAGGGGGGAAAATGTCTCCACGGCGGCTCCAAAGAAAGGTGTGGGATGGGGGGGTTTGTTGGAGGATGTAAGGGGACACGCGTGCGTACTGACATCCATGATGACGCTCAGAGTGTTTCTTTTAAAAATTGAGCACAGCCAATCACTGCCAGACAGGATGGGGAAAGGACACCTATGGGAGTGGCCAGGGTAATATTGTGTGAATGCATTGATGCTGCCTAGTCTTTTCTCTATGGAGCCGTGAGAATGCTCCTAAAATTTCAGTCCATGTTAGTGGGGATTAAGGGAAAACCCGCCTGGATCGTAGCGGCACGATTTCTGCACCCCATGAGAAAAGGGCCTACGTCTGGCAGGAACTCCTTGGAGGAATATGACATGAATTGTGACATTTTCAGTCTATCATCCTCCTAGGAGCATAGTGGTAAATAACATTTTCAGCCCTGAAGGCTGTGTGCTGTCCTGGCTAGATTACCAGAGGCTGCATAAGTATGCATGCTCACATACATACTCTTGCCCTTTCAGTCCATTACATTCTCCTGTATCTCTGTGATCTCATCCACAGAGCTTGCTATTTACCCACTACTCCTAATAGCAAGCAGACATTAATCTTGGAAGCCAGACAAAAGTAATGTCTTTCACTTGGCTAATCAACCTGAGCTATGGGAAAAAGTAGTTGGGTGTTCTGACCATTTCAAGAGCCACAGGGGTACCAGATGACTCCCAGTTATCAGTGAAGACTTCAAACCTGAAAGTGAACTGGTACCTTCTGTTGTTAGCTGGTCAAAGTCAATGGGTGGAATTTAAAAGGACAGTGCTGTCATCTAAGCCTAGAAGCAGTTTTCTGGTTCTTCTGCCATTGCTAGTTATAAATGCTTCCAAATTAGGTCAGGGAGATAAAGGGATTAGGGAAAGGGAGACTCTGTGGTGAGAAAGATTTGCTAACAGATGACTTACAATTTCTTGTCTATCAGCACTCTCTATGCAAATGTGGGCAATATGACCTTTGTATGCACAGCAGGAGAGACGGGAACTCTTTGTTATGTAATTTTGGGGGTGCAGCCAGGGGATCTGACCTTCAGCATAGCTCTCATCTGATTTTACCAAACCTTTGGGACAATGATTTTAATTGTAGACTGGATGAATGTTAACAGCAGATAAGAGTGAAAAGAAGCAAACTCTCTCTTCTCAGAGAAAGCTCATGTTTGTCGAAATGTCATCTGTAGGCAGCTGGACTGGACTACATTGTGCAGATGGCACCTCCATGGCACGCACTTGGTACAGCTGTTCTTTCTTGGCGCATAGTCACACAGTAAACACTGTCCATTTCCTTTGGCACTTGTCATGCATTTCCCCATGACAACAGATGACTCTCCTTTTCAGTCACTTTCAAGCTTGGTCGAGGCTTTGCTCCCCACTCCCAGTCCTGGGGCAGTCGCTGGGTTGACCTGTGTTTGTCTCTGGAATCTGATGGACACGCTGCTGGCACCAAAAGAAACTAGTTTTGAATGTTGCCCACAAAGAAAAATAATCCTTGGAGAAAAGTAGCATCTTAAGTGGGATGAAGGCTACATTAGGCAACTATCTGTGGTTATTCATTATGTCCATAGAAGTTTGCCCAGTACTCCCAGTGTGGTGGGGATGTGAATAATGGCAATTTTTCTGCTGTTGCCTGAATTGATAGGGTCCGGAATCTCCTCTTTGATTATGATGTTCAGGTGGCAAGTGCCATTGCTCAGCTGCTTGCATGCCCTTTTTCTGATCATGGATTTCTAGCAAAAACAAAAGGGTTCTGAAAGGGGTGGTACAGTGGCTTGAGAGTTGAGATCAGGTTCCAATCCCTGCTCAGCCATGGCAACCCACTGGGCAACCTTGGGCAAGTCACACTCTTTCTGCATCAAAGCAAGGCAAAGGAAAAATCCCCCTGAACACTATCTCAGCCTAAGAGGAAGGCGATGGCAAACCTCCTGTGAACATATCTCCCTACACAACAATAAAAGTCCTATGAGACTTTTTAAAAGAAGAAATGTGACATTAACTATTTTTGTTATATAGATATCGATCAATAAAAAAAGTTGTTTCAGGTTTTCACAAGTTAAAAAAAATGAAACAATGAACTATAAAAATACAAGATGAAAACACAACTTACCTCTATTGCCTCTGTCCTTTTCAATGTGTGTATCATATCTCACTTAGATTGAAGCCTGAGGGTAGGGACTGTTGAATCATCTATCTTGTAAGCCACTCTGGGAACCTCCTTGGCTAAAGGGCAGGGTATAAATAAATAAGCAAATAAGAAATCAAGTAAAACCAGCAACAAAGGGCTAGCATCAGTACAATGGATCTAAAAAGCACTAATTGGAATTTAAGATCAAAAAGCACAGAAAATATAAGGGTTTTCAATTGCTACTGAAAAAAAAAAAGTCATAACAGAGAACGTTGGGTGAAGCTCTCTAGGGAGGATAATCCACAGTCAGGGTGCCAACACTGAGAAGACCTTCTTTTTCACTGATAGCCACCTGTCAAGCTCATTAGATAGAATTGCCAGGGGAACGGCTTCAGAAAATGAGCTTGGCATAGGTGGCAAGAACTAGTTTGATGTGGGGATGGGCCAACTGAATCCTCGAATCTTTGGCAAGGATTCGAGGATTTGCAAATCCAAATCCCCACACTAAAATGGCAAACCAAATCTTTCAAATCCACCAACCACATTTGTTTTTAACTTTTTAAAATTGGTGCCTCCAGGGCCTGCCAAAAGCCGATTGGCTGCTGAACCCCTGGGCACACAAAAATCGCGGCATAAAGCCGCACGCACACACAGGAGGCTGTCTGTGCCTGGGGCTGCTGTCTGTGCCTGCTCATGCTGCCTGTGCCCGCTGGGGCTGCCTGTGGCCACGGCTGCCTCCCTCTGCAAGGTAATATAATTAATCTCTATTCTTTTGATTTGAGACTGGAGGGTAGGGATTGGGAATTATTAGGACTGGACTAGAGACTTGACTTGAAAGTCTCTTGCAGGACTTGAGACTTGGACTGGAGGGTAAAGAATTGAGACTGGACTAGAGGCTAGTTTTTTTTAAAAAGTGCCTTGTTGCAAGACTTGAGACTTCACTTAAGACTGCAGGGTGCAGAATTGAGACTGGACTAGAGGCTGGTGGGTTGTTTGTTTTTCTTTTTAGTGCCTTCCTTGTTGTAGGATTTGAGACTTGTCAAATTCTGCTTCAAAAACATTTTTCAGTAAGTGCTTTCTTTCCCTTTCTTTTTAAACCCCTTCTTAAAAAAAGGTTTCGAAAGATTCGAGACTCGTGAGAGTCATGAATTCCCAGAAGTTTCCAGGGATTCAGATCCAGATCCAGATTCAGAAAATTCTGGATTTGTTCCATCTCTAGTTTGATGGATAAAGCCTGCTGTGCTTAATGCAGAAAGTCCTCCTCCTCCTCCCAGCTTTTCAGATACAGAGATACCCTATTTGCTGGCGTATAAGACTCACTTTCTCCCCCTGAAATATACTGTTTGAAAATGGAGTGCGTCTTATTCCCCAGTGCATCTTATACACTGGCAAATAGTATTTGCTGGCGTGTAGCATATAAATGGGGTGCATCTTATATGCTGGTGGGTCTTATACACTGGCAAATACAGTATGTGGGCACACAGGCTGTGAAAAAAGAGTTTGTAAATGTGTGGTCAAAGGGCCATTAAATGTATTTCAATGCAGAGCTCAAATGGGTAAAGAAAACAGTGAGTGACTATAGGCCACCGTATATTCAAGAGACCAAATGGACATTAAATATTGTTACATAATCTGACATGAAATATTGCAGCGCTCCAAAACCCAGCGAGAGAACATTTCAGCCTCTCTGCATACCCTGCTGTGTGTGAGCTAACCTTAATCACTACTTTTTAGTGATGAAAAAAGCTTCAAAGGGAGCTCTGAGCATGAAATGGCTGGAGTACCTTAAATGTATCAATACCTTAAATGTTTCTTTAAAAGAATGTAATTGGGGGTGTCTTTCTCATATGGAAAATAACTGTTTTTCCATGAGCATTAAATTAGAATTGTGTGTGTGTGAGAGAGGGTGGGTAGGTGGGAGGGGTACTCTCACCAATCACTTGCTTTCTTCTCTTGTGCACATGAGGGTGTTGCATGGAAATAGGAGAGATCTATTGTAGTCCCCTTGCCTTTTAGAGAGGTGTTCCCCCCCCCAAGCTGATCCAGTTTCACTTTTCTACTCTCACAAGGCTTTGGATTCTTCTACATCTGACTGTTAAATCCCTGATCATTTAGAAGTATAAGACTATATGGACTTGCTTCTTATGGCAAGAGTTTATATGGTGATGATGGTGGTCATATTTAATTTGACAATTCATGTGAATTTAATTCCTCAGCTCATTCTTTCTGTTTCCAGTGTTTGCGATTTGAAAGCTGTTTGGAAACCTCAGGGTCACAGGATACAAAGGTGAGGGAAGTTGTGTTGACCAAATTCCAACCTCCATGTTGCAGTAATACTTTTACTGGTTTTGTGTATGTGTGTGTACCTTTGAACTTGCTTGTCAACTTATGGCAACACAATGAATTTATTATGGCTTTTGTAGGCAAAGAGATTCAGAGGTGGTTTGTCACAGCTTTCCTTTGAAAAGTAGTCTGTGTGTGTGCATACGTTACCCTGGCTTCTGGGGGTCCCTTGGGGACACCTTGATTCCCTCCAAAAATGCAAAGACTGGGGGAAATTAATGGAGCACTGGCCATGGCAGAACAAGGGGCAGGGTAACCCAGCAGGATCTTTTACCCAATTTTTACGGGGTCAGGCCAAGCAAAAAGCCAGACAATCATATCAATAAATGGATTTTATTAATAAATGTGTTTCCATGCACCAACGCACTCAGTCACTCATGCACACAAGGCTTATTGGGAAGGGAAAGAGGTGAAAATTGATAGAATATATAGCGCAGAGGGTGTAAAGGTGGTAATACTGCATCTGTCCAGAAGTCTTCAGTCTGGGAAGCGTCGAGAAGAACGGAGCTCAGCAAAGAGAGGTGGCTGAGGAGATCACTCAACTAACAGAGTGCCGGTCTGCTAGCATGGCAGGGAGTTCTCTGAAGAGACCCTCAAAAATGGGGACTACTTATAGGGCAGAACATACCTCGAGGGCAGGCCCTCTCTTGGGAAGAACAATGGCCAAAATAGAAGGAAAAATACCACACAATAGCAACTTGATGGTTTGCATGATTGGTTCATATAAATGGACCTCGCCCTTGTAGGATTTTACAAGGTTGGAGTGGCTCAGTCTGGGGAAAACCGGGTAATCCTTTCAAGTTGGCTATTCGTGGCTGAGGACCCTTTGTTTGTGTGGAGGTGGCTAGCCTGAGGTCTCCTTGGGAAACGTGACGGGGATTTTCCTGGCCTTGACCTAGTTTCAGTCATTTGACCTATTTGTCTATGCACCCACACGGGCAATCTCTCTGGCATGGAGGGCATATTTAAAATCAATTTTATATCCCCCGGGACAGGGTTTGCCACTGGAGTAACACATATGTGCCTTCAAGTCACCTGTCAATTTCCGGCAACCCCATGAATTTTATAGGTTTTCCCTAGGCAAGGAATACTCAGAAATGGTTTTACCATTTCCTTCTTCTGAAATATAGCCTGCAGCACCTGACTTTATTTTGCAGTCTCCCACCCATGTACTAATCAGAGCTGACTACTTAGCTTCCAAGATCAGACAGGCTTTGGTGCCTTTAGAGTATTTTGGCCCTTGAAATATAGCCTACAACACTTCCATTCCTTTGTAGTCTCTCATCTAAATACTAACCAGTCCTGAACCTGCTGAGCATCCAAGATCTGACAGGATATACTACCTTCAAAGTATTTAGGCCTTCATCAATATCAGACCACCCCAAAAAGCACCACAGTTTTTGTGTCTTTTTGGATGGCCTAATAAAATTCCTTAGCATTGAAATCAGTAATATTATTTGGGTTTTGATAATTTAATTAATTGGATTTTGCTAATACAATTAATTAATTGTAAATTGTAAATTCCCCATTAGCCATGTGTCAAGACCATGTGCATTTTGGAGTAACTCAGTTTGATGCCAAAGGGTTTAATAACAAGCCATATTTTTACTTAGCACCAAAGTGAAGTTGATGTTAGTTGGGCTTCTAAGGGGAGGGAACACCACAACTGGAAGGCCTTCCACATGTTCTCTCACAGTATATAACTTCCACTGGTGGGACACAGAGAAGCCACTCATCCCAGCAGAGCTTGATCCTTGAACAGGCATATAAGACGTTTTCCCATTCCTTTCAAGAATCAAATCCAACCCAACAGTTCAGCTCAGTTTCTCAATTCACAGATTGTAAATCAATACCAGCATGGTCCAGCATCCATGAAAATGGAAAAAGGAAAATCTAATATGACAAGGACTGCTCAGCTGTAGTACTGAAAGAGTCCAGAAGAAGCAACTGTTGACCTACCTTCTGTTGTGCAGAAACACCTCCACAACCAGAAACACCAAGGTCAGAAGGTGGTACTGCATCTACCAATTCAGGAAGGATCAGGTGACATCAGCAGCCAATGAGGTACCAACTGACTCTCTAAAGTTGCTCTGATGGAGGTGCCCGGCCAGAATGAGCAACTCACCATTCCAGCGCAGCCTGAGCTATGCTGAAATGGCCTATCCCAGCTTGCTTGCAGACCGCTGACTGAAACTGGCTTCCCAGAGCATTGGGATGTATCTGAAACAGTTAAAACATAGACCTAAAGGGATGTAGGGAGTCATGTTGCTAATAATACCTGCTCATTATATTCTAAAAAGTGGCATATATTCTATGAGATGAACATAGAAAAGGACAAGGCATTTTGTTAGGGTCACGGACTAACACTAATTGAATGTGATTATACATCCAGGCAGTTGTGCCTAATTTAGGAAAGTCAATATGCCAGCCTCTAGTAGTTAGGCTCTCTGCTCTCCCCGCTGTGTCTTTCTTTCTTTCTTTCTTTCTTTCTTTCTTTCTTTCTTTCTTTCTTTCTTTCTTTTTCTTTCTTTTTCTTTCTTTCTCTTCTCTCTTTTTTCTTATAAAGCAAATTCCATTTGCTCTCCTTACTGAATCTCTAATTGGATAGCAGGTTAGCGATTGCTAGTAATCAGGCCATTGAGAAACAAGGGCTGTAGAAGCTTTCCAGTATGATGAGATTTTGGTATGGAAATGAATGTGTAGTGGAGCCTGCCACAGCTATGTGCCCTCATCCTTCCTACTTCTGTGAACAGGAGATCTTCCCGGTGGCTACTTTCTCCCCAGTGTGCAGGCTGTTGTTACCCTGTTTACTGGGGGTCCCGTGAGGGACACCTAAATGCGCTCACAATTAAACAAGTTGGGGAAATTAGTCAAAGAGCAAAAGTTAGCAATGCAAGAGGCAGGGCAATGCAGCGGAATCTTTTACTCAATGTCTACGGGGTCAGGCCAAGCCAAGAAGCAAACCGGAGTTTAAGAATAATTGTGATCTTTATTAAAATGCAGGCAAACAGTGTATGCAACACAATCACACAGCGAACTATAGAAAAATAAAGGTTGGAATGGGATAGAGGGAATTTTAAGAGGGATTGTTGATTTGGGTGATACTACACCTGTGCTGGAGCCCGGGTAGATCACTGCGAAGGTTTGAAGGTGCGTAGTCTCAGTACGTTGGACTGAGGGGACAGCTCGCCAAACAAGTGGCAGCAAGGCGGGATGAAAGTTCGGAGCAAACCAAGAAAAGTCTTAGAATCAAGGGTTTTTATGGAGAGAATGTAGCCGTAGGCCAGTCCGTACTTAAGGGGAAACAATGAGTTTGGGGCTGGAGACAAAGCCTCTGAAAGGTCAGAATTGAGTTAAGTCCGAATTGACAAAGAAGTAGACAGCATGCAAACGCGCAGTGCTTAACAGTTGAGAGTTCAGCTTTCCAAGTTGCCTGCTCGGGGCAGGGAGTTCTTTGTAAGCAGCGTGCATACATAATAGAGTACTTGCTTTTGAGGTCTCCTAAAGCGGTGAGGTGGCTATGCTTGGCCAGCCTGTATTGTTTAGAATATTGTAGCAATTATCAGCCGTGCCTGTCTTGCGAGCTTGTTCGGTGACCTCGCAGACATGTAGAGAGAGGTGGTGGAAGAAAGCCAAATTATTGATATCAAAAATGATATCTGACATCCCTTAAGTCAGGGCTGGTCACTGGCAATAACACTGTGTCAATCAGGAGCACAAGTGCCCCACTTCTTGTGGGTTTCAAATTATTTATTTACTTATTGAATTTATATTCCAACTTTTTCCTGGGATGGGATCCAAGATAGCTTACAATAATTTAAAACAAGATTAAGTTAAAAAGGAATTAAACAACAGCATTATTTTAAAAAAATGATGTTTATAAAAAGATAGAAACACATTTAAAACATAATTACTAGTAAAAGATAAGATGAACAGCATACCACATCACACATGCTACTGCTAAATAATTTGAATCTCAAAGACCTGTCTGAATCAGAAGGTCTTCAACTGCAGGCGGAAAGAAAGCAAGGAGGGGGAAAACACAAACTCATGAACTCCTGTGTAAGAGAGATCCACAAATTGGGAGAAGCCACAGAGAAGGGTCTCTCCTGTGTCCTCACCAAATGTGCCTGTGAAAGTGGTGGAGCTGAGAGAAACCTCTCCCCCAAGGACTTTAAAGCTTCAGCTGGCTTGTATGGGAGATAAACAAATGGGAAATGTCTTCTCCTAAGCCAGAAATGGGGAATCTTTGGTTTTCCAAATGCTGATAAACTGCTCCTTTCAGTTTCCTCGTCAGTGGGCAGTCCTGTCACAGGTTCTGAAATTTCAGGGCCAAAACCAGAGACCTATGGATGACCTTTTGGGATATTAGAGCAAGTGGGCCCTGATGATGTTGCAAGGCTGATGTTATAAGAAGTAGCCCTTGTTGATGCCAATAAGCATGACACTTTAAGCATCAGCCACTGTTATATGGAATATGCCATTCAAATAAAAAGCAACTAGTCTAACAAATGAGGAATATACATATTTTTCAAGGCAGTGTTCTTACTGTGAAATTCCTTCTCACCCGCCTGAGGACGAAAGAGACTCCAGCTCCTGAGATCTGAGAACCTACTGGGCAAGCTTGTTGGGACTGATAGGAAATGGATTTCTACAATATCTGGAAGGTGAAATGTCTCCAGCTCTGCTCCAGGATATGGTTGGATGCACTTTAGTGCATTTTTATAGAGCATATTCATCCGAAGCAAAGGGGGAAACTGTTGTACTACGTGCACTGTCTACCACCATGGAACGAGAGTTATCATGTATCTGTATGTGGCTTTTCCTTCCATGGGTGGTTTTAACCCAAAACAACACTGTGAGGCAGCATATGCTGAGAGGATTGGCTATAAGGCTGTCCATGGAGTCTGAGTCAACCCGCACTGGTCATCAAGCTTGACATTTCAGCTACCAGAATAGCAGTGGTGAGTCTTTGTTTCACCAAAAAATGATGACCTAATACTCCCATCGTGCCTCATGATTGATCAGGTTGGATAGGAACAATAGGAAGTGGTCTTCCACAACATCTAGAGGGCCACAGATGTTCTTTAGCTCTGTTCTTTAGGTAGATGGCAAATGCAGTTGAAAACACAAAGGCATCTGGCCTGAATAATCTAGCCTTGAAAAATGGAAACAATGAAGAAACAACCAGAGAAAGAACAGCAAGAACACAACAGACAAGGTTCTTTTGGGAGCTGGGACATGTGCCAAATAACTGTTATCTATCCATATGATGACAAGATGTGGATTTGGACAGGAATTCCATTTCTTTTGAAGAAATATTGATATTCACAATTTCAGAAACTGCAGCTTCCCTTGTTGCTATGCTCATCATCGCTGATGTTTTTGTCTAATTCCACACTTCATCCTGTTCTCCATTGGTTTGGAGTTGGGGATAGGTTATTTGTGAAAGGCAGGAAAGTGGAAGCAGTAGAGTTTTTAAAAATTATTTTTGGGATGACAACTCCTAGAATCACCCAGTCAGGATGACCAATGAGACCAGCAGTCCCCAAGACTAACTTTCCAGGCTCTGGACAGATTGGGTGGGGAGGGGTAGAAAAGCAAATCATAGATAAATAAAGAAGTCCCACTTGAGTTCCTGGGGGAAGGGAGAGATGTTGGGACTGATTAGAGAAATGAAAAAAATTGTCCCTGTTTATATTTCATGCTTTTGATGGACAGTTGGATAGGTCATGATGATGAACGATTCAGGCACCCATTTCTCAGTGAGTTTACTTCAGCAAGCAATGGTGTGTCCATCCAAAGTACAGACTTTGTGTCTGCTCGGGATGGCAGGAGTGCATTTTGGGAGAGCTACAGAGTTCAAAGAAGTCTAAATAATTTAAGTCTCCCCCTCAAAAAGTTTCAAGCCATGGAAACACTAAATTAGCCAGGGGAAAACATGTCTGGGGGAACCAGCATTTTAATGATTGCTATAGCAACACACTGATTTCCTGCCAAGGAAGAAGGATTGTAAACAGGGGCAGAAGTTGCCAAAAACTGTTTTCTTTTCCATTTTCATAGTTCTTAAATTCATATAGCTACTTATAATAGAGCTAAAAATAGGCCATACTGGGTTCTGATGCCAGAAGAGCTGCCTTACCCTATGCTTAGCAGCTATAATTGCTCTCCAGCTAGGAAATCCAAGGCTGTCGGAGGAGTTAACAGAATGGCGCACTTGGATGCATTAGACCCCTTGTTATGACATTCCAAATTGCCAGATGGTGAAGCTCTGTAGCTTCAGAGAACAGCAAGATCCTGCATTCATGGAGGTCCCTGGGGACAAAACATGGTAGCATCTCACAACGAACAAATATTGCACTTTCTGACATCAGAAAACCAGTCCTCTTCATTACAGATGCAGAAATATATTCTGATCTGAGCATGATGTACAAAGTTCAGCAAATTACGGAAGGCTGATCATTTCAAAGAGGAAGAACTCATCAGTAATTAGCAAAATTCTGTTACAATTTCATTTGTCACAGGCGTGTTGCCCAGTGAAAGAAATTGGTGAATCATATTTGCCAATTAGACTTGCGTGGCATTTTGGGGAAAAGCAGCAGTTCTAAAAAGAGAAGTTCTGAAGGAGGAGAGAAAAAGCATACTTGGCTTTCAAAACATTCCAGAAGTTAGTGTTACTTTAAAAATAACAGGAACCTAAGGCTGCATATCAAATAAATGAGTCCCCCAATACCAATTCTTGCAGGGGACAACATTATTTTTGGAAGGTGGAGATAATTTGTTTACATTTCTGCCACAGCTGGATACCTCTCATGCTCAAAAAATTGAATGGTGGATTTAAAAAGCCTTGTAACCAACTCACCCAGTGCTGAGGAACCTGTGGTCTTTCAGAAGTTACTGACCTTTTAAACCCATCAGTTCCTGATAACTTGGCTTCATACTGGTGGTCCCATGCACCCCCAGAGCTAGCACCATATAATTCACATCTATATCAGGCCACTAACTAGGCAGGCTGAGCACCTGGACTGCAAAAAAGCATTGAGCGGCTATTCTACTTGCTAAGGAACAACAGTCTTTGAAGGGATGTAGCTATAGGTGGGGGTCAAAATGAGGGTATTGTATCCCCAGTAAGAAATCTGCCTCTCGCCTGAAATTTTCCTTCAGTCTAGAAATTTCTTCCACCACAGTAGCTTAGAACTTCAGTTGGGTATTTAGAAATACAGTTTATGCGTCCAAAGGAAAAAAAAAAGCAGGCAAAGTTATCAAACGAATGCAACATACAGTAAATAGAAGAGTTTCTAGGTGAAAAAAATGTTCCCTTTCTTCAATGCTAGAAATTTAGGAAGTGAAGGAAAATTTCTTTTATGGGAGCAAAAGTCTTATTTGGAAGGCCAATGCTCTCATTTTGCTTCTACCAACAATTATGGCCCTGATTGACTCTTTCTGTCTCTTCCTCTCTCCCTCTTTCTGTCTTCTGTTTCAGCTAAGGTGCAGTGTAGTGGTTAGTGTTGGCCTGGGACACTGGAGTTGAAATTCCGTGGTCAGTGAGGCTCCAATTTGGCCTACCTCTCAGAGTTATTGTGAGAGCAAAGAGGAAAGAAGAGCCATGTATGCCACCTAGAGCTGATTGAATGAAAGGTTACGGTACATTAAGAGCAGATATTTTAGCTTATTTCAATGATTAGGTCAAAAAGTAATGATGAGTATGAACATTAGCTGAGCATTGCTGGGAAAATTTATCTGAGTGAGTTTGTAATAGTCATCTCAATGCAAAGCAAACTTTTTAAAGAAGTTCTTTTTCAGATGAAACTGAAAATGTAAGCCAGGGAGGAACTTAAGTCTTCCTTCTGGCCCTTTCCAGTGGCTTCCCCTTTCACACCATCCCTTTGGAACTCCTCTGCTGCCTTTTCTTTATCTCCTCCATAAATAAATAGGGCGAAAGCCTATGAAGCTATCCACACTGCAGACGTCATTTGGTTTCATAGTCAAATCCAGAAAACTGTTCTTTCCGTGATGGAAACCAGGCATCACTAATCAAATTCTTAGCATGCTCAGATGACCCCAATTTCTAACAATCTTTGGAGGGAGCTGTGGCATTTACACTGAGATAAAACTAATATGGGCTTGCAGAATGGATATGTTTGCAGGGTGGAAATTCAAGGGACCTGGAATTGGATTTCTTTTCCCTCCATACCTGTGTCTGGGCTTTTCTTTTCTCATGGAACCAATCTAGAACTCTTCTTTTTGTGCTGCGCTGTCTCAAAGAGCCAAGTCTATATTCTTGTAATGATTTTCCTTCTAATTTTCATCACCAGATAGATCTTTTAGTGTAAGAAGCTGTATGGCTCAGCTGCAACCCTGTAGGCAGTGGCTGCTCTGGTTTCCATATTTGAACTAGAAATGAAATTAATTGGACATCGTAAATTCCTTACAAGTGAAGAATGTATGAGGTGAGCTGCTTTGAGGACCATATGAAGCCCTTGAAGTAAACTAGCACATACTCTACAAAGGAATGTGGTTACAATTGAATCATTCTACTGTAAAGGTCCTGATAATAGTAATTTAGAAAAGGAATTGCCATTCAACAGTTTAAGTAAGTCAGGACACAGAATTGAAGAAAACATTAAAAAACAAAAACAAACCCACAGCCCATCACCTACTGAACAGATACTTGAGCCTCAGTGCTCTGGAGAGAGCCACCTTGGACCCACTTTTGATTTCTTAAAATAAATAATTTCTCCACATGCCCCAGTGCTTTGGTGTTCAGTGGCTTGCAAATGCTGTCTTGATTTCCATTCAGTTTCTTGAAAGATGAACTATGAACGAAGGAAACACATACCTGACACACACATACAATCTGCAAAGCAACAATTTTTGCGGTGTTTGCCATTTTTTCACCCCACAACGTCCAGAATTACTCAAGTGCCAGAGGACAATCTCTTGTTCTCTCTGGCCTTTTCCACATTTTATTTTTAAAACGGGGCAGCGTGTCCTCCAGCGAGGACCTTTGCACTTGGGGGCGAACTGGGTCTGGACTACTTAATGTATGTCCGGACTTCAGCCCGGTCCCGAACGACCAGAACTGGTGGTTCGCTGTGCTATTGAAAGACCAATTAAAAGAGGACTTTCAATAGCCCAGCGCACCCCAGTCCGTCGCTGCGCTAATGTGTAGATTTGCAGGCTCACACCAGAGTGAGGCTGCAGATCTTCTAGGGGCAGGCTTCCGGCTGGTGAGCTTCTCTGGTTGGTGGAGAGCCTCCACCAACCGGAAGCCTCCATTTTCATCCCTGGAGAGTGTGTAGCGCGGGTGCGCGCTGCTCCGGATCAGCGTGGATCATCAGGGGGAGCGTGCCAATCCAGTGAGTAACGGACTGCCTCATTTTCCCCTCAAAGTGCGGAAAAGCCCTCTGTCTCTATGTGAGTGGCGGAGAGTGACTGAAGTGGCAGTTGGAAGCAGCACTTTTCCAAAATACAGAAAAATAAAAGAAAGGGAAGCTGAGCAGACATCCATGGTGTGTATGTGCTGGTGTATGTGTGTGATGGGCCTTCAAGTCACCTGTTGACTTAGGTGGCCCCATCAATTTCAGAGGGTTTTCTTAGGCAAAGGATAGGCAAGGCAAGGTTTTGCCAGTTTCTTCCTGTCGAACAGCCTATAGCACTTGGTATTCCTTGGTGGCCTCCCATCCAATGCCTAACCAGGATTGACCCAACTTAACTTCCAAGATCAGATGGGATCTGGTGCCATAGGAGAATCACTGAGAACAGTACTGTGACAAAGGCTCCCTTTTTAATAAAGTAAGGCCTCAGAAAAAAAGCATTTTCATCCTCAAACTGATAGACCAAACTGACAGTTACCTTCAATGATGCCACATGCAAAATGACCTCAATTATCTTCAGTTGCTTCAGTTCGCAGTAATATGTAGGTGCCCAATGACAACATCATTGTTGTCATAAGATTTGGTGTATGAATAGTGAGATAATACACGTGAAACATGGTGACTGCACTTATGAGAAATTGCTCTCATTAGTCCAAACCCTGATGGTAGCTCCAACTAGAGAAAAGCCATTCAACTCTTGCCATTTCTGCACTACACTGTTACAGTGCTATTATCCCCCTTTCAACATCCTATGGGAACCTGGGGTTTGTAGTTTAGGGAGGGGCATTTAGAATTCTCAACCAGAGAGTTCTTTGGCCTTAGGAAACTACAAACCCCAGAATTCCACAGGAGGTTGAAAGTGGAATAATAGCACTATAACAGTGTAGTGTGGAAATAGCCTCAGTCAAAACTTATGTAAGTCCCGTTGATTCAATGAGTTTACTCTAGCTTGGAATATGGATAGGATTCAAGCCAATTAGAGCAGCTTATTCTTAGTTTGTTCCCCAGGTTTCACACAGGTTATTTCAGCCTTCTTACACCTAGGCCATTTTTGCACAGCATTTTCCATGTGAAAGGGCACCTGGAGCATTGCGTGATTGTGAGGCGTGATCTGCACAACGCACTCACAATTGCGCAATGCTCCAAGGGCCGGCAGGGGCCAATCATGCACCTTTTCATTTTTGGCTAGAAGCCGAAAATGGTGCACGATCGCGCATTGCTCCCAGGCCCCGCGTGCACTTACCTGGTGTGCAGAGCCTCCAGAGCCGTGCTGGCCGTGCTTCCTGACCCAGCGCAGCCTGGGAAGGTCCCAGGCTGCACTGTGGAAGGAAGAGGCGGGGCTCTCACGTGAGCAGGCAGCTTGTGTGGAGCCGGAGGACCCTGGACATGAGAGCCTCTTGCCAGAGGCTGCTCGCGTAATCTCCATACCCCAGCACCAGAGAAAGGAAAGGTGCGGAAAGGGCCCTAGTTTGGTGAGCTTTACCCATATATCATACATTTCTCCAAGTACAGTTCTTCTCACCTGAGAAAATAGGTCTCAGGATTCATAACCATATAAACAATGATAGCTTATGAAAATCCCCAACAAGGGAGGAAAGATGATGGCATTTTCCATATAATGTGAGCAGCAAAGAGTGCCCTGGGGATACACTTACGTTATATATAGATACCCTCAAACATTTCACAGATGAAAACCAGGACACATGGGGCCAAGCCACATCAGAGTATTTTCAAGATGGCAAAAGAGATTAATAAAGAATAACACACAAGCTGGAAGAGGCTGCCTGAGCCTATGGGGAAAGGCAAGATTCCCCTCCTCTTTATCCTGCTGAGTTAATTGACTGGAAACTACTTTTGCAGTTTGAACTCAGTTTACAGCAATTGAGGTAAGCTGATGATAAAGGAGGAAAATGGGAAGAGGAGAGGAAAAACTCAGACATTTAAAAAGCAGCTGAGAAAGTGCAATGACTGATGACTAATCAAGGCTGTCTTTTCCAAATCAGGATAGTTGGAGGTACTAGTCATAGAATCATAGGCCCTTTTCGCAGCGCCGGCGCTCACGCAACGGAGGAGGGCGGCTCGCGCAAGAAACCTTCTCCGGGAGGCTGCCGCTTCCCCCTCCTTCTGCAGGCGAAGGAACGAGCGGGGAAGCAGCAGCCTCCCGGAGGCGGAGGCGGAGGCGGTGGCGGCTCGCGCATCCGTCCGTCCCCCGTGCGCGCGAGAAACGAGCCTGTCCCGTCCATCCCCCCCGCGCGCGCGAGAAAGGAGCTTGTCGCGTTCGCCCCCCCGTGCGCGCGCGCGCGAAGTAGGACGTGTTGCATCCGTCACGCTAGCGCCCTGCCTCGCCCCTTCCTTCCGCAGGGGTGGAGGGAAGGAAGCGCGACCCGGCCGGCTCCCCGACGCTCTGAACAAGAGGTAAGTGCGCGCGGGCGCCGGGAGCGTTGCACGAACGCGGGTGATTTTCGCTTCAAAGTGAAAATCAAAAAACCCGCACTCGCGCCGCTTCAGCCCCATGAGCCCGGCGGAAGTGGGAGTGCGTCGTGCGGAGCGACGCTCCCACTCCCACGAGGCTCACGGGGCTGTCGTGTGAGAGAAGGCCCATGCGAAAAGGTCCATAGAGTTGGAAGAGACCACAGAAGCCATCCAGTCCAACCCCCTGCTATGCAAGAACACACATCAAAGCACTCCCAACAGATGGCCATCCAGCCTCTGCTTAAAAACCTCCATAGAAGGAGACGCCACCACACTCTGAGGCAGCATATTCCACTCCCGGACAGCTCTGACCATCAGGAAATTCTTTTCTGGGGTTCAAGTGGAATCTCCTTTCCTGCAGCTTGAATCCACTGCTTCTTGTCCTAGTCTCTGGAGCAGTGGAAAACAAGCCTGCTCCCTCCTCAACGTGACATCCCTTCAAATATTTAAACATGGCTATCACGTCCCCTCCTAACCTTTTCTTCTGCAGACTAAACATACTCAGCTCCCTAAGCTGTTGCTCATAGGGCATGGCTTCCAGACCTTTCACCATTTTGGTTGCCCTCCTCTGGACATGTTCCAGCTTGTCAATATTGTTATAGAATTGAGGTGCCCAGAACTGGAAGCAGAATAGCATGGTACCATTACCTCCCTCGATCTACACACCATACTCCTATTGATGCAACCAAGAATCACGTTGGTTTTCTTGGCTGCTGTATCACACTGCTGACTCATGTTCAGCTTGTGATCTACCAAGACTCCTAGATCCCTTTCACACATACTGCTATCCAGCCATGCGTCCCCCATCTATATTAGTGCCTTCCATTTTTTCTGCCTAAATGTAGGACCTTACATTTCTCTCTGTTGAAATTCATTTTGTTAGCTTTGGCCCAGCTCTCCAATCTGTCAAGGTCATTTTGAATTTTGATCCTGTCCTCTGGTGAATTAGCGACCCCTTTCAATTTGGTATCATCTGCAAGTTTTATCAGCATGCCCTCTACTCCTTCATCCAAGTCATTGATGAAGATGTTGAATAGCACTGGGCCCAGGACAGAACTCTGTGGCACCCCAGTAGTCACTTCTCTCCAGGATGAAAAGCAGCCATTGGTGAGCACCCTTTGGGTTTGGTCAGTCAACCAATTACAAATCCACCTAACAGTAACCCTGGCCAGCCTGCATTTTATAACCTTTTTTTGCAAGAATGTCATGGGGAACTTTGTCAAAGGCCTTGCTGAAATATTTGCTGAACTCCCAGTAAAAAAAATTATGACGGTTAAAGTTTTGTGACCGTCAAGACAAGAGAAGGCTATGGTTGAACACTTGGCCAGTTACTTTAAGTCTACTAGTCAACATTAGTATTTCCTTGCTGTGCGAGTCCCTGACCATTTCCGCACTAGACTGTTATAGCGCTATTATTCCACTTTCAACATCTTATGGAATCTTGGGATTTGCAGTTTAGGAAGGGACCTGGATTGGCTGGCCAGGCCCCTCCCTAAACTGCAAACCCCAAGATTCCATAGGTTGCTGAAAGTGGAATAATAGCGCTATAACAGTCTAGTGCGGAAATGGCCCCTGTCATCCTTCTGGCCTTCTCTTCTTCCTCTCTTTCTGCTTTGTAGCTCCTTCTTCCAGTTCTCTTTTTCAAGTGCCTCTTGTTTCCATTGGCCTGCAGTTTCCCCAAGCTACTGCTTTCTCTTTCTTTCCTAGGCTCTCAGTTTCCTTAACTTTCCTTCCTTGAACTGTTTTCCTTCACCTCTTGTACCAGAGCAGAACAGCTGTGCAGGACAAAGATGTTAGATCCCCTGTGACACGAGAACAAGTCAGTCCAGCCTTGTCAGAGACTTAAAGCACAGCTATCACCATCTCCTGGACTCCTGGGGCCTACAGTGTTACAGAACATAGGAGGATCATAGGGCCAACATCTGGGCTGTTTTTGAGTTCCTAATACCTAGGCTCTTTGACTGTTCTCTATCAGAGTAATTTCTCTCCTGGCTAAAAATACAGCACAAAACAGGCCGCCCATGGAGTTAACCTATTGCTGTTCTCCTCAGTGGCCTGTTTCTGAGAAACTAACAGAACCTTAGCCGTCAGGCTCAACAAGCTCTCACTGAGTGACAAAGTTCCTGTGTCAATCAACCTGCTTGAAAAGAGAACATGGGGGAGGGGGACTTACAATGCATGTAATTATGGCAATTACAGAAAGTTCTGCAATTTCAATAATTACAGGTGGCACTTTTGGAGGAGTTATTACAGTTTCAGATGGAAAAGACTGATTTACTTGCATAAAAAGCAGCCACACAAGAGAGCTGGAAGCATCTGCCTGTCTGTACAGAACACAAAGGGAGGGGAAAAAAAACAGGAGGGGGGAAAACAACAACTACAGAGCATGAAAGCTTGAATGCATTTAGCAGCAAGTGCTGCACACCTAGAGATTAATTACGCCACAGATCGGGGCATGCTGTGTAGTGATGGCGATGTTTAGACTATTTGATTATTACCTAGTATTATTATTTTTTCACTATGATGATTTCCCCCACACTGAATATTTCACAAACTTTATGCAATATTTATTTATTTACCTATTATTTATTTATTAGCTCCCTTTTAAAACAAATTTTCTAGGTGTTGCAGAGAATCAGTTCAAAACATAACAGTAGTACAATACTAATTTCAACACGCACAAATCTTTAAAAATTCAGCCTGACACAAACGCCAATCACAGTAAGATAAACATATAAATTGCAGGAGCTAAAAACAAGCAGCAAGAAGAGGAGGTAATAAGCACCCTCATAACCGCAAAGAGTGAAATAAAGAGCTTAGGGTCAAAATGATCTCATAGCCTGGCACTGAAAGGACCACAGTGTGGGGACCGGGGAAGCTTCCCCAGGGAGAGCATTCCATAACTGGGGCAGGGGAGGAGGCACTATTGACAATGCTATTGATGAAATTAGGCCTTATTATGATTATCATTAGAAAAACCAATAATATAATTACATGTTTCAACTAAGGCCATTTCTGCATGGGGTAATTAAACTGGTGCAGTGCATCCTCCACGGAGGATGTCTGCACCTTGGAGTGGACTGGGTTTGGACTACTTACTGGAGATCACCTCAGTCCGCTCTGAAACGACCCCACGTGGTCCTCCAGTGTGTTTTTGAAAGACCGGAAAAATCAGGTCTTTCAAAGTGCCGGAGTGTGCCACTGTGTGCCTGCTCGCATTTGCAGATTCGCAGGCTCCCACCAATGCGAGCCTGCGATCTGCGGGGGGGAGGTTAGGTGTGGCGAGCTTCAGCAGTTGGTTGGGACCCATGACCACCCAGAAGCCGCCATTTTGGAAGCTGGAGCAGCACGGATCTAGATCATGCGCTGCTCCAATCAACCCTGGGCCGGACCAAGGAGCCAGAAGATCCGGTGAGTAACGGCACAGAGCGATTCCCTCACCTCGTGCAGAAATGGCCTTAGTAAAACTGGATGCTTCTTTGTTTTCTTCCCCATACTTAAAAAGTAGTATCTATAATTCTTCCTCCTCTGTAACATATTTCTGTTATGTTTGCCTTCAGACTGCAGGTGAGGGACTGAATGATCCTTCCTATGAAACACAAATACATACCTCCTTGCACACAGAAAGCTAATATGTCAAGGAGAAGGTATTTGTTCTCATTTCTTTGAAAACAACAGTTCTCCAGATTGTGTAGAAGGGCATAAACATTAGGGGTTTTATTTTCAAGTAACCAGGGAAAAGTCTTCATTATAGAGAAGAGAACATAGTCCTATTTCTGTTTGTTTGTGTGAATGTTACCAGTGCACTGGGAATCATTTTGACGAGGAAGGGTGACCTGATTGCACTTTTTATATACCTCAAGAGCTCTCATAGAGAGGAGGGGCACAGTTATTCTCTGCTGCCCTAGAGGGTAGGGCCAGGTCTCATGGCTTGAAGTTACAGGAAAGTAGATTTCAATTCAACAGTAGAAGGAAATTCTTGACAGTAAGAGCAGTTCGGCAGTGGAGCTAATTGTCTAGAGAGGTGGTGGGGTCTCATTCTCTAGACGTCTTCAGAAAGAGACTGGACAACTACCTTTTCAGAATGTTTTAGCTGGAGATCCTGCACTGAGCAGAGGTTTGGACTCAATGGTCCATGAGAGTCCTTCCAACTCTATGACAAGGACATTGTCATGGAGAGCTTAAGGGATCAGTGAGAAAATCATACAACAGCATGATTTTCTCTCAGGCCTTAACAAGAACAGAATAGAACTTTTGCTCTCACCTTAAAATAGCTAAGTCCAGGGATATTTAGTAATTAAATATTCTGTTGAGCAAATTGTGTGTTCTTTTTAAACCATTCAGTCAACACTGAATTTTCCAGAGGGTCAAGAAAACATCATGTCTTCCATTTGTGTCCTTCCCAAACTTCCCACTGTTCCTACTGCCCCTTTCCCCCCATTTTTCACTTAAAAAAAAGTCTGTCAAGGATGGACGGGTAGAATAGCTGCACTGTGTGTTTTTACTTGTTTTGTTATTAGCCACCCATCTGGAAGCGTACTAAGGGCCTTTCTGCACTACACTGTTACAGTGCTATTATTCCACTTTCAATATCCTGTCGAATTCTGAAGTTTGTAGTTGACTGAAGCCAAAGAGTTCTCTGGGTGAGAATTCTAAATGACCCTTCCTAAATTGCAAGCTCCGGGATTCCATAGGATGTTGAAAATGGAATAATATCACTATAACAGTGAATGGAGAGAAGGCCCAAAATCATTCACTGGTTGTACTAGTTGAGGATGATGAGAGCAAAGTCAAACATATTTAGAGCAGGACTTGATAATAGTACTTTTGGTATTGTACCTGCCATAATGATGGTAGCCAGTGGCCATGCTGGGAGTTGTAATCCAAAACAGTTAACTTTTCCCAAGTTGTGATCTGGAGCACAACATATTGGATAAGGCTGGACTAAACCACGGAATGACTCTGTTTCAGGGGCGCCATCCTCTAGATATTGGCCATTTCCGCACTAGCTTGTTATAGCGCTATGATTCCACTTTCAACATCCTATGGAATCCTGGGGTTTGCAGTTTCGGGAGGGGTTGGCCAGCACCTCCCTAGACTGCAAATCCCAGGATTCCATAGGATGTTGAAAGTGGAATCATAGCGCTATAATAGGCTAATGCGGAAATGGCCATTGTTGGTTTGAAACTCCCACTATCTATTTTGAACTTTGAGATATCATCACTCAAATTCCATTTGACGCATGGAATAGCCATAAACCAACTTGTCTCCAGTTGTCATATTGACAGACTTGTTTCTTCAGTATGTACCAGTACAACGCATGTGTTTATAACATTTGTGCTTATCATGTTTCAGTGCATACTAAAAATGTCTTAGTGTCATCCACATATTGAAACACTCCAGTGAAATTAGCAGTGGGTTCATATTTCCACCCAAATGAGTGGCCCTTAGTTGCTTACAGTTATGGAACGCTATGCATTGTAATTCCACTACTCAAGAGGGTGACTAAGGACCATTTTATTAGATGTCTATTGTACTGTACTCCATAATATGGTAAGCACTTCGAAGAAACTTAATTAAGTTGGGTTTAATATACACGCCCAAGAACATTTAATTAATGCCTCAAGCAGAAGCACAGCAATTTAGAAAATTAATGCAAGGTATTTAATTTTAATAAGAGAACAGACTAACTATGACAAATAGTAGTTGTTTGAGAGTGACTCTGAAATACACAAATGCTATGGGATCTTAAAGACATTGGGCAGGATCCAGATTCAGTAAGAGGGCTCTTTCAGATTGGTCTAAGCAATGCGTTCTTCCTCCTGGGGTTTTGCCAGGTTTTGCTGGTTGCTGTTGTGGGGAATCTCAGCTTATATCTCACTACTGCCTACACTGAATGTGAGAGTTTCTACTCTTTACATGAGTGTTTCACTCTGTATATAACAAGTATGGGGCTTTTCACTCAGGCAATCACACCAGTGGCCACCCACTGTGAGAATTCCTCTAAGGCAATGGCTCCTAACCTTTTTTTAACTGGGGAACTCCTGTAAATATAATTGGTTGCCAGGACCCTCAAGACTTAGCTCAAGATTCAAATATTCAAATTTAGATTTAAATATTCAAATATTTATTTAAATATCTATCTGTCTATCTGTCTGTCTGTCTGTCTGTCTCTCTCTCTCTGTCTCTGTCTCTGTCTCTGTCTGTCTGTCTGTCTTCTGGAGACTAGGATTCAAAATCCCCACTCAGATACTGGGTGACTTTGGGGAAGTCACCTTCACTCAGCCTCAGAAGAAAGCAAAAAGGAAACTGCCTCCGAACAAGTCTTGCCAAAAAAATAAAAAGATCCCTATGAGAGCTTACCTTAGGATTACCATAAATCAGAAGTGACTTGAAGGTGCACAACAACAAAGTGCTGCTGACAACAGGGAGGTTCTTTCTAGCCATTATGTTCCTCCCTTTTAAAAACTTGACTTGTGGCAACCCTAAGGCAAACCTCTCATGGCAAGATTTGTTGGCTTTGTCTTTTTCTGAGGCTGAGAAAATATGACTTGTCTGAGGCCACTCAATGGGTTTCCATGGCTGAATGGGGATTCAAACCCCTGGCCTCCAGAGTCTCTTGCTGCTCTTTCCTCAGGGACGTGGCAGTGGTGGTGGGGATGTGGGTGCCAAAATTGCTCATTTAGAAATGAGGGAGAAGTTTGAGGGGCACACGCATGCACCCACACCCCCTGCTGCTGCATTCCTGATGAAAGGGACACAGCAGTAGGCATGCACCCATGCCCAAACTTCCCCCTCAATTGCAAATAAAGGAGCAGTTTTGACGCCTGCACACACACACACACACACACACACCCTGCTGCCACATTCCTGTTGCTGCCACTGTTGTTGGCGTCCAGTAGCAGGGCTTCATGAACCCTCTGTGAGGGCTCTGTGGACCCAGGTTAAGAACCACTGCTCTAAGGCAATCCCATCACTGCCACCAAATATGGGGGTCTTTATGCTTTCAACTCACCAAATGGGAAGACTTCATGGTGTTCAGTGTCAGAGGCTTCCCTGATTCCTACCACATAAAGACTTCCTCTCGTCCCTCTTGTGTCATGCCAACTGTGGGTTCAGCCTAAATGCCTCCAGGTTACTGTGAGGATTTATACCATTGTTGTCCTCAACCACCTTCCTTCTGCCTTCAATGCTGCTACCACACACACCTCATCTGAAACCTAGCTCTCAGAATGTTAGAGATTCTGGAAGCCAAAAGTGCAAAAAAACAAAAAGAAAACTTTGTTTACAGAAGTTAAACATAAACAGCGCATTATTTATATATAAATATGAAACACCACACTCTTCTCAGGGTAATTGTCCCCTTCCTAATTACTTGATTCAAACTCTTTTCTCTCATTCCAAAACCTAGTCCGTTTCCGCACCACACTGTTACAGTGCTATTATTCCATTTTCAACATGCTGTGGAGTTCTGGGGTTTGTAATTTACTGAGGCCAACGAGCTCTCTCTGGCTAAGATGTCTAGATGTGTCTCCCTAAATGCAAACCCAAGGATTCCATAGGATGCTGAAAGTGGCATCCTATGGAAATAATAGCACTGTAGCGGTGTAGGGCAGAAAGGCCCTTAGTTTAACTCAGCCTCCTCTCAAAACACATTTCCCCACCAGCACACTAGGCAAAAACCGATTCCACTCAAAACCTAACCACCATTCACCAACTGTCCCGTGCAAATCTCCTCAAACACTTCACCAATGAAATATCATGCAGCAAGTAAAGTAGAGATATATAGCAGGAACTAACAAATTATAGATTATTAACATTTTGTTGCGATACGTGATATAACAAATAGAGGGAATAACAATAATTGTAATCCAGAAAGGAAAGGAAGAAGGAAAAACATTACATGTAACACTGCAGAAATTACTGTTTGTTTTATTTGTTGAAATTTGAATAAAATTATATATATATATATATATATATATATATATTATATTAAAAAAAACACTTCACCAATCAGCATCCACTTCAACATTCTGTCACTCCCAAAGATGGTTGTGCTCTCAGTTCCCTTCTTCCCCTCTCACAACAGCTACTTACATCTTACTCAGTAAACCAAGCAAGCTTTTTACATGCAAACTCATGACATTGCAGTTGTCTCCAGTTCCTTTAGTTCCAGTCTTTCAGTTCCAGTTTATTTGCAATGATTTCTTGGATCTGACCAGGTACCTTCCTTCCCCATGCTTGGACAAAAGACAAGGGAAGGGGGGGGGAGCACAAGGAGGGAAGGCACAGGTTCCCTCACTTGCTCAATCAGGTGGAAGAAGTGGGGGGAGATATTCACAGTTCTTCAACTTTAGCAAGGGACCTTCCCTGAACCATTGCGAAAGTGGAGGGGCCACTGTATAAAGCTCTACACAGCTCAGGTCCATGTTATATAAGTCCAGTTTTCTGTCCTATGACCATCCCCTTGATTTGAAAACTTCTGGCGAATCACTTCTCTCTATCCCATCACCCTCATAGGTACATCTGGTGGGAATGTAAGAGAGGGCCTTTTTGGTGACTGCTCCCAGCCTTTGGAACTGCATTCCAAGAAGGTTAGTCTGGCACTCTCCCTGCTATCCTTCCACAGGCAAGTGAAGACATTTTGTTTCAGCAGGGCTTTGAAAAGTGATTGCTGATGGGGAGAAGGTTTATTTTATGTGCTGCATTGTCCATTGGTTGTTTTCTTTTTTAATGTTTATCTTTTTAACTGATTTTAGTTTTATTGATAGTTTAATTACATTTTTATCTTTTGCATGAGATAATTTTTTAACAAGACTTACTTTAACCACTGTAAATGGCTTTGAGCTCCAAACTGGGGAAAAAGTGGCAGCCAACTAAATAAACATAACAACAACAATGTTGGAAAGGCTGCACTTTGAGCATTTCTGGTGTACAATCTAATAGCTGCTTGTGCAGAGAAGTAAGAAATATGCCTAGCTAACACAGTGTGAAAATGAAAGACTTCACCAAAGAAAAGTTACATCCAAAAAATTAATGGTCAAAGCACACTTTAAGCTAGCTTCAAACCATCAGTACAGAGTTCACTGTACACCGTACAGATGCCTCCTTATATCTGAGAATGTAGAATACTTCTAGCAAACTAAGCAGCAGCTGGTGTGGCAAACTTCTGCAATGAAATCATCACAGATTCTAGCAGATGCAAAAAAAAAAAAAGTAATCCTTTGTAGAGCTCCCGTGTGAGGTAATAATTAATGTAAATGTCTTCTGATTAAATATGCATATGCAGCTTTCAAAATAACCACCCTGCTGTAACTCTGCAGTGAACTACAGGACCTGATATATGCCGGCAATATTACATGTTTTAATATTTCATATTATATGAGATAAGCTGTACAGTTTTGCAAACTTCAAGCATATAAAAAACAATCAGGATAGTCTTAAATGGAATATCAGAAAAGGAAGACAGCTTGAAAAGCATAAAAGGCATTTGGCCTGAATCTTCAACCTTTTAGGTCAGAATCTATAATTCTTTGCAATTATGTTTCATTGGAAGTAGTGTTCTTAAGGACAGGGATGAAAGAGGATGTGAAATATTTCTTACATGATTTAAGTCCAGATTGCTTGTCAAAACTGGACTCAATTAATCTGTGTTGCAGGACTGTTTCACCACTAATCAGGGAGGTAATAGTACCACTCTATTCTGCTTTGGAATACCTCATCTGGAATACTGTGTCCAGTTCTGGGTCCCTCAAGAAGGATGTTGACAAGCTGGAACATGTCCAGAGGAGGGCGACCAAAATGGTGAAGGGTCTGGAAGCCATGCCCTATGAGGAACGCCTTAGGGAACTGCGTATGTTTAGTCTTCAGAAGAGAAGGTTAAGAGGGGACATGATAGCCATGTTTAAATATTTGAAGGGATGCCATGTTGAGGAGGGAGCAGGCTTGTTTTCCCCTGCTCCAGAGACTAGGACAAGGAGCAATGGATTCAAGCTGCAGGAAAGGAGATTCCACCTGAATTTCAGGAAGAAATTCCTGATGGTCAATGCTGTCTGGCAGTGGAATCTGCTGCCTTGGAGTGTTGTGGAGTCTCCTTGTTTGGAGGTTGTTAAGCAGAGGCTGGATGGCCATCTGTTGGGAATGCTTTGATGTGTGTTCCTGCATAGCAGGGGGTTGGACTGAATGGTCCCTGTGGTCTCTTGCAGCTCTATAACTCTATGATTCTATATAGATGGAAATATTTGTTGCCCATGAAGTGTGGACTTGAAATCAAAGCTATAGTACACAAGTAACTTTTCCAAGCTTTGGTGGTATACCTACATCAGGGCCCAGATCTTCCAAGATACTGCCCCAGACCTGACCACTCTTTTTTCAAAATAAATTGAGTGTGTGTGTGTTCCTAGATACCCCCAAACTGTGGTTTGGTTCTGTCATTTTTCCATGACCCAAGCACTTCCAAATTTACCCCCAAATTGATAAAAACTGAAACTGGAAGTGACATCATGTTACTTCCAGTTCCAGAAAACAATGGTATTGTGGACTGCTGAGGGTACAAACAGGTGGTGAAAACTCATCCTTTCTCTCAGCAGAGTTGCTGATTCCTGGCTTACATGATAGCAAGCATATGCTCACTACATTCACATGTTACATTTTTAGGTATACATTTAACCATCTTACATATGTTGTTGTGTCCCTTCAAGTCATTTCTGACCCGAGGATGAACTGATCATGGGGTTTTCTTGTCTAGATTTCTTCAGAGGGGATTTGCCTTTGGCCTCCTCTGAGGCTGAGAGAGTATGACATGCCCAAGTTCACTAGCATTTCCATGGCCAAGAGTGGGGATTTGAACTGTAGGCCATTTCCGCACTAGCCTGTTGTAGTGCTTTTATTCCACTTTCAATATCCTATGGAATCCTGGGGTATGCAGTTTAGGGAGAGGCCCCTCCCTAAACTGCAAGCCCCAAGATTCCATAGGATGTTGAAAGTAGAATAATAGCAGTATAACAAGCTAGTGAGGAAATGGCCCTAGTCTCCCAGTGCCCTTGTCCAACACTCAGACCACTAAATCACACTGCTTCCTTTCATGTCTACCTGTAAAACACAAGCCTAAATCCTATTTCTCACCCCAACTAGAGTAGTAGACCCACAGGGATTTAGCTACGTGTTGACTCAGCATTCACCACTTGGTTCAATGGATCTACTTTAGTTGAGACTAACTGATTGGATTCAGGTTAAGTGTCACTTTCCCACAGTGTACTAACACTGCATGATGCTGCAACCATCAGATAGAAAAAGTGCTTGTATAAAGTATCATATAGGTTAGAGATGGAAAACTGGGTGTCTCCAAATGTGCCTCCAAATGTTGTTGAATGGCATGTGGCTGCCCTCACAGCTGAAATCAATGGAGAGGAGTGATGAATGGTTTATTACAATAATGTTTGGAGGTCTGAGGCTGTTCTTCCCTGGAACAGGTGTTGCTCACATTCTTTGGCTATTTCCACACTACACTGTTTATAGTGTTATTATTCCATTTTCAGCATCCTATGGAATCCTGGGGTTTGCACTTTAGGGAGGAGCCTTTAGAATTCTCAGCCAGAGAGACCTTTGGCCTCAGTAAACTACAAACCCCAGAATTCCACAGGAGGTTGAAAGTGATTATAGCACCATAACAGTGTAGTTCATAAAATGGCCTTTGAGGAGCCAGTTAGAGACCATATTGCAGTGAATACTAGCTGGTGGGTGGCAGCCAAAAACTCCTGAAGGAAAGAGTTGTGAGCTCAGTGGTTTGCTCTGTGCCTCCTAAGCTAACCTGCTGACTTCAGGTTTGGTGGGGATGGTTGTCACACCCCTACTGATAAAGAAGGAATCAACTGCTTGTCCGGTCAACCTTTGTGTATGGAATAGGAGGGTGCACCATATTCTTCTACATCTCAGACAGAAAAATGTCTCCAGACAGCCATGGATTTAGTTCTTCATTCACCAGAAAAAGACTACACCAAATTGGTCCATAATTTCACTTACTCTCCAAGAAGAAGATAAACATTGTGCTGCTACCTCAAAGGAGACATCTAATCCAGTGTTAAGTTCCAAAAACAGTGAACCAAATGTCTGTGGAAGGTCATGAGTAGAGCAAAAGAGAGGTTATTATTTCATTGCATGAAGGTCAAATTTGCTAGTCTGGCTGATAATTATTGATACAGATCTGTCTTCCATACATTTAGAAACCTTTTAGAAGCCCTCATGTAAAAGTTGAGGTTACAAGATGTAGAATAGAAAAATGTACATAATTGCCAGCATGTTTCCCAACATCATCTGAAAACCAAGGCCTAGATCCACTTGCTAGTCCCAGATAGAATAAGATCAATTGAACCTTTCAGATTTACAAGAGTTGACTTACCTGTCAACAACTGAATCAGTGGGTCTGCTCTAGTTCAAACAAACCAATAGGACAGGCCAGAGACTTGTATTTCCAGAGTCAAAATTGGGCAGTGCCTTTACTAGGACTAACCAAAATATTTTACTTTACAAACTACTATTAAGGTAACTATATTTCCCCTGGTAACTGTGCACAGTAAAGCACCTCCTCATGTTCTGTAAGTAAAGTATAAGAATTTCAAAAGGGGGCATGTCAAAACTGCTAAGTAGCAGTATCATGTTCAAAACCCTCTAATCAAGAGACATCAATACAGATTAAACTGGTACGATTCCTGAACATTCAGGTCTGTGTGCCATGCTTTTCTTTTGCTCTGATCAGAGATCTCCCAAGGCTCTTCCTCAATGAACCACTAGAACAAGATTAATGTGAACTAGGAATGTTTGCACCATCCCTTGAAGCCGCTTTATTAAGAGGAGCCGCCAATTTCAATTTATTTCAATTAAGTCATTTGCTTCAGCATGCAAGGGATTTATTATTTTTCTCCTAGGACACAATTAGCGAGTATTAGGCAAAACAGGCATGATTTCAGAGTGTTGGGAAAATGGGATGAAACCCTGGCCTTTGTCAACATTCTCATCTCCTTGCATTTGTCATGTCAGCTGCCAGCCTGCTCAGAGACTGGCCCAAACCCAGTGATACAGGGACCTCTTACTAAGATGAGACTTCTAACCTACTTGGGAATTGGGGACACACTCTTAGTGTCTATCAGCAGTTCCAAGGAGAGACAGGGCGGCATGGCTGTCACAGCATAACCCTCCAAAATTTCACAGATGAAAACTGGGACATATGAGGCCAAGCAATAACTGAGCGTAGTCAAGATAGCAGAAATTACTAATGAGGAAGAACACACAAGCTAGCAATGGACACAGTAGCTTGCTTCTGCCTAACTCCTACAGGCAAAGGGCAAGAGTCTGCCTCCTCCAGCTACACTTTGAATGGAGTTCGCAGGAAGTGAAATACGCACTTTCAACTCAGTTTGCAGGAATTGAAGTAAGCTGAGGAAGAAGGTGAAAAATGGAAGGAAGAGAGAGAAACTGGGACATTTTGAAAGCAGCTGGGGGAAAAAATGAGATGACAGAGAATTCCAAATTGCTTCCAAATTGGTACAGTTGGAGGGTGCATCAATGGGATGGCCAACATGTAACTGTCTGGATGTTGTTGGACTGCAAGTACCATCACTTTAAGTCAACACAGCTAGCTGAGAGGGTCAAAGGGAGTTGCAGTTCAGTGACATCCCATTCTTTGTCTTTAGGAATCTTCAGTCTCTGCCTCGTGCTAGTACAATGGCTGTCACACCACAATATTTGTTCCTAGTTCTCCTATGCTATGATTTTTGCCTTTATGGCCACATCCTAACTAAGGCCTTTTCCACATTTTGTTTTTAAAACGGGGCAGCATGTCCTCCAGTGAGGACGTTTGCACTTGGGGGCAAACTGGGTCTGGACTACTTTCTGTAGTTTCAGACTTCAGCCCACTCCAGAACGACCAGAACTGGTGGTTCGCCATGCTATTGAAAGACCGCTTAAAACAGGTCTTTCAATAGCATGGCGCGCCCCAGTCCATCACTGCACTCCTGTGTAGGTCTGCAGGCTCGCACCAGCGCGAGGCTGCAGATCTTCTGGGGGTGGGCTTCTGGCTGGCGAGCTTCTCCGGTTGGTGGAGAGCCTCCACCAACCGGAAGCCTCCATTTTCATCCCTGGAACAGTGTGTAGCGCGGGCACACACTGCTCCAGATCAGCGTGGATCGTCGGAGGGAGCGCGCCAGTCCAGTGAGTAACAGACTGCCCCATTTTCTTCCCAAAGTGCGAAAAAGCGCTAAGTCACTGTTTTTCTTCTAGGCTGGCTTCCTGAGTAGCCCTTCCTTGCCATTTTCTTCAGCCCTTGAAAGCATTCCATTCCAAAGAAGTATCTGGGCTACAAGCACTGGCCCAAATCCAATTACTATTCCCAATTAAAATAAACTCACCAAACCCATGGGCTTACATAAGTGTTGATGAACCCCTGTGGCTTCAATGGATCTCCTGCAGTTGGGACTAGCAATTAGACATAGTCATCTGTCTTGCTACCCAGCTACTTTCAGTTTCTCCAGTTGTTTAGTGGCCTGACTTTGCCACACTTTGTCGATGCGTGCCTTCAAGTCATTTTTGACTTATGGTGACCCTAAGGAGAAACTCTCACAGGGTTTTATTGGCAAGATTTATTCAGAGGGAGGTTGCCTTTGCCTTCTTCTGAGCCTAAGAGAGTGTGACTTTCCTAAGGTCAACCAGTAAGTAGTGGCTGAACAGGAATTTGAACCCTGGTCTTCAGAACCACAGTCCAACACTCAAGCCAGTGAGATTTACTGTCAGGAAAATAGCTGCACAGTCAAGATTGCAATTCCACTCATATTTACTTGGGAATCATTTTGACTGAATGCTCCCCCCTCCACATATCTTTGGCCCTTTCTGCACTTTACCTTCTTCCAGTGCTGGGGTGCGGGGATCACGTGAGCAGCCTCCAGCAAGAGGCTCTCGTGTCCCTGCTGCTTCAGCTCTGCACGAGCTGTCTGCTTGTGTGAGAGCCCCACCTCTTCCTTCCGCAGGCCCTTTTCGCACAGCATTTTCCATGTGAAAGGGCCCCTTGAGTGTTGCACAAATGTGAGGAGCAGTCCACACAACACACATTTGCGTGACGCTCCAGGGCCTGGCAGGCACTGCTTGCACATTTTTTCATTTTCGGCTTTAAGCCGAAAATGGTGTGTGGTCGTGCATTGCTCCCAGGCCCCCCACACACTTACCTTGTGTGCGGAGCCTTGGGAGCCGGGCCGGTCACACTTCTCGTCTCAGTGCAGCCTGGGAAGGTCCCAAGCTGCACTACGAAAGGAAGAGACGTGGCTCTCGTGAGAGCAGGAAGCTCATGCAGAGCTGAAGAAACCTGGACATGAGGGCCTCTCACAAGAGGCTGCTCATGCGAGCACCACACCCCAGTGCTGAGAAAGAGCTGCAGTGCAGCCTGGAAGTTTCCCAGGCTGCGCTGGGGCAGGAAGCACGATTTTCCAGCTGAAAATGAAAAGGTGCACAATCGGTCCCTGCCGGCTCCTGCAGCATCGCGCAATTGTGAGTGCGTTGTGCAGATCACTCCTCACAATCGCACGGTGCTCCAGGTACCCTTTCACATGGCAAATGCCGTGCGGAAAGGGTCTTTGAGTCAACAAAGACACTAATTGGGTTTCCATGGCTGAGGGGGGATTTGAACCCTTGTTGTAGTCCAGGGCTCAAACCACTATACTGTACTGTCTCTCAGAACTAGACAAATGGTTGAGCAGAAGGAGTTGAGGTGGGCAGCAGGCCCCTTCCACAAGCTGTGCTGAAAGAACCAGTTTCCTGAATGCTGTACTCTCAGCTGTCGCCACTGGCAGCCCAGGCGCATAGGGATGGGGGGCAATGGGGGCGGTTCACCCCTGGCAGCAATGTTTTTGAGGCATCACAGCTCGTAGCCATGCCCCTGTGCACCATGGCCACACCCCCATGCACTGTGGCCCCGTCCCCTCATTGTAGCCCCCCCCCGCACTCTAAGCTCCACTGCCGTCAGGCAGCCATTCTTCAGCTGGAAGCAAAGGAGATGAGGCAAAAGCAGTTTTTTTTCCTCTTTCCTCTCTGCCTGATATTCCTTTTGTGTCATTTTTGTTACAGTTTGTGACATGCTCAAGGTCACCCAGTGGGTTTCCATGGCTGAGTGGGGAACTGAATCCTGGTCTTCAGAGTGGTAGTTGAATGCTCAAACCACTACACCATGATGGCTCTCAATAATCATATAGCTAATATTTATTGTAAGAGCATCTGTTTGGCTACATGTATGCTTTGCTGGGTTTTTTAAATCATAAAATAAACATTTGCTAATAACCATATTGTTGGTGGTGCTCTGTACCTTCAAACTGCTTCCAACTTATGGCAACCCAAAAGTGAAACTATTATGGGATTTTCTGAGAGGCTGAGAGTGTGTGACATTCTCAAGTTCACCCAGTGGGCTTCCATGGCCAAGCAGGGAATTGAACCCTGGTCTTCAGGATCATAGCCCAATGCTCAAAACACTGTACCATACTGCCTTTCAATAATCGTATAGCTAATGTCTACTAAAAGAACAGCAGAGCATAGATGAAGGCAAGCAGATGCTCTTACAAAACGAAGCAAATCCTAGTTCTTAAAAGACCATATCGTAAGTTCCAGCTAGCCACTCTCTGGCTCTCTTAAATAGCAGACTGCTTCTTTTTCCTCTCATTCCAGCCTCTCATTTTCACAGAATAGTTGTCTGAGATCCCGCCCTTGCAGGTGAATTGCCCATTCAGGAAACATCCGCACAGCCATTAAAGGAGCATTAAAGGTGCTTTTGGCAAATCCCTGACTCCCCAATCAGGCAATGTTTTATGCAAACCCCACAGTGTTAAGACTCATTCAAAGTAATCAAGCAGCCACACTCTCAACAAATATTAAGACAGAACAAGGGCGTTTTTGAGTCAGCTGGAACAAAAGCCAACTGGAAAGGTAGGCTAAGGAGTATAATTTGGCTGACTTGAACAGATTATACAATGCATTTGGTACAATAGTTCGGAAAGACATTGAGTTGCTGGCATGAATGGCAAAACATCTGTGTTGGTCTGTTAATACCATATAAACAATTGCAAGGTATGACTGGGTGCCATTTATATTTATGGAGCCAGCCCAAATAATAAAATAATAGCTGGAATCTTCAGGTGACTTGTGCCAGTGAAACAGGGCTGAGAAGAAGGCAGTGAGAGGGGATTTCTAAGGCTTGGGTTTCTAGAGAGCACAGGCCTCTTGGGCTAGAAGAGGGAAAGAAGAAACAGTGGATTACAGGGGAAATAAAGCTGGCATCTCACCAGACCAGAGAGGCTATGTATGCCCACCTTTAACTGTCCAGATTTGGCAGGGATGGTCCTGATTAATCCCCTATCATCCCACTTTTTCAGTTGTTTGTAAAATGTCTCAGTTTCTTTCTCATCCTCCCACTTTCCCCCTTTGTCATTGGCTTACTTTGCTTGCTGCAAACTGAGGCCTTTTCCGCATTTTATTTTTGAAATGGGCTGGTGCATCCTCCCACAAGGACATTCACATTTGGGAGCGAGCTGGGTTCGGACTACTTACTGTTTGTCCGGACTTCAGCCCGCTCCAGAACGCCCAGAACTACTGGTCGCCCGTGCTATTGAAAGACTGATTAAAAGAGGACTTTCAATATTGTGGTGCGCTCCAGCCCGTCGCTCTATAAAGTATAGATCTACAGGCACGCTCCGGTGTGGAGTCTGCAGATCTTCTGGGGCAGGCTTCCGGCTGGAGAGCTTCTCCGATTGGTGGAGAGCCTTTGCCAACCAGAAGCCTCCATTTTCGTCGCCAGAGAGTGTGTAAAGCAGGCACACACAGCTCTGGACTGTCGTGGATCAGCAGGAAAAGCGTGCCAGTCCAGTAAGTAATGGACTGCCCCATTTCCCCTCCAAAGTGCGGAAAAGCCCTGAGTTCAAAATGTAAAAAACAGTTTACATTCAATTAACTCAAAATGAAGGTAGAGGAGTAAGCAGAATATTGCACTTCCCAGTAGACTCAGGCAAAAGCATACAGCTGCAGTCTCTCCTAGCTAATGCATTCTTCCTTGTTAATAAGTTTTGCGATTTTGACCTCATCCTGACATTGCTTGGCTACATGTATCTTGGTTTTTCTTCATGAAATGTTGAAGTGCCTGTGTGTTTTGCTAGGTAGGGAGGAAGCCCTGATTATGCACTCTACCCAGTCCCAGCAATCAGCAGCCCTGAATGTAAATACTATCATGGAAGTGGTTGCACTTTCTAGGAGGTTGCACAAAGGTGGTGGCCAGATCCGGTTGTACAAGGAGTGCAACAAGCACAAGGCACTCCTTCCTGTTGTGCAGTTGTGCTAAAGTGTGATCTAGTACAACTCCAGCATAACATAACTCCAGAGTAACAACACTGTCATAGTTTTATGCTACATAACTGTTGAACGGAGCACACATTTTGTCAGAGGGAGACTAGTTGCAGGAAGGTGCAAAACGCTCTTCATTTCTGTGAAATACATTTCTCCTTTCTCTCAGATCTGAGACATTTATTTGCAAAAGGTAAAGGGCAGCTGATGCAATGCATGACATAGAAGTGTGGCCTACAGATGGATGACAGCACACACTGTGCTCCCCATTGAAGAGCTGAGGCATCTTCCTAAGCAGTGTGGTGCAGTACTTCTACACAACAATTCCCCTCACATGTTATGATTTGTGGTTGGTTTTACTGTGCATCAATTTGTACGTCCAATAATTATGTTTCACTTTATGCCAAAATGCAACAACATTATTCGCAGATGTTCCATCTATTTAGAATTGAAGACACACAGTGCCAGATTATAACTGGCTTTTCCAATCATGTCCACTCTCATTTAAGGAAAAGTCGCCTTACAAATTTGGTAGAGTTACAGTTTCCACATCTCTATGTTCATACAGGCCTACATACCTAAGGCATCAACTCCTGTCTGATCTTGGAAGTTAAGCAGGGTTCACCCTAGTTAGTACTTGGCTGGGAAACAGCCAATAAATACCAGGTACTGTAGGCTATATTTCACAGGAAATAACTTCTGCTTAACTTTTGAACACGCCTTTAATAAAGCCCCATGATAAATTCATGGGGTCATCATAAGTTGACGGGAGACCTGAAGGCATGCAACATACACAGGCATGCAACACACACACACACAAGAGAGAGAGAGAGAGAGAGAGTCAATTCAACAATTGCATTGCATAGGCCTTGAATATGTAAATTATATATGAGAAGCTATGTGCAAAGAAACATGGCTTGATTATAGGGAAGGGTGGATGTTTTTCAATTGGAAATGCACCCACATATGACTGTAGACCATTAAATATGGAGTCATCACATGATACACAGGTATGAGTGACTCTTCCTGAATATGAGCTATAACTAGCTCCAAAACATGATTTAAACCATACAGTTTAACAGGCACTCCTGTCCAAATAACAGGCAATTCTACAGGCATGCACTACAGGAATATAACCACTTTTCAGTTCCACTGACTTCAGTGGAACCATATGCTTAACTGGAACTCAACAGCAGTTAAAAGTGTTCAAGTTTGTTTAGAAGCCCTCCACATAGCAGGCTGCTGGAGTCCTTCTCAAAATGGTGAGAGGGACTTCCTGTCACCCTTTGGAGAAGAGCTGCAGAGAAAAATGGAGGAATTTGACGATAAAATGGGTTCTGTTTTGTTTACAGAACTGGGGTGGAGGTATTTTCACATGTTTTCATGAATTGGGGGACTTTTCTGCATGACTTTAGAACAACAACAACAAAAGTCCCTAAATCATTTTTTAAAAAATTAGCTGTGGATTGAAGGGCTTTGGGGGGACAGACGGAGGGCTCCAGAGGTGACAAAAGGGAGATCCAGGTGCTGCATGTAGCCTGCGGGCCATACTATGACACCCCTGGTTAGATAATCTCTTTTCATTTTAAGACTGTAGGAAGCAGTTTTTGAAATGAGTTTATATACTGGAGTTACTTGGACATTGAGAGATGGCCAACACTGCACAATATTAACAGAAAATCCTCCCTACAGGGACATGTTCCCAGCATTCTAATATTTGAACAAACCTGGAGTATATTAAAAGGCACAAATATTTACCAGTGTCCTTTACAGATGGATTTGCCCTTGAATTGTCAGCCCATTGCTGCTGCCCTGGCCTATTTTTGATCTTGATCAAAAACCCTTCTTCATAAATGATTTCTGTTTTAGCTATTGGATGAGCCTCTTTGACTGAGTGGCTGTTTCTGATGGCTTCTAATGGGTCATTGACTGTACATGCAGGAAAGGTGATGCATTAGAAAAGTAAGGGATGGGAAGGGTCAGCACAGCAAGTTCATGTAAGTTTTGACAGGAGTAAATTGCCATGCCCCAATCCCAGGACTCAGGTGCAAACACAGACAGAACCCTCCCCAACAACCACAACAAAAAGACACGAACAGGACAATATTTACTGCAGCCAGCATAGATGAAAAAGGGAGAGCCCATGAAACTCAGAGCATTTACAAAGAGCAGACACATTAATTAGGTGAATAACTGGGGGAGGCTGTTGGCCCATATATACAAGGGAGGGGATGGAGAGAAAGCTGTTGTGAACAACTACTTTCACTAGTAGAAGCAATGCCCTATATTCAGATTTGGGTACCTAGAAACCTTGACCCTTGCCTCATGTGCTGACTGTACTGTTGGATACTTGCTTTGGACTGTCACTCAAAATTTACTATTGACTCAGACTGCAGAAACAACAAATAGTAACTGGCTGACAAACTGATATGAACTGTTTCCATGGCTGCTGCTACAGACTATACTGGAGAGCTGTGAACCTTGGCTGGCTGCTGGCACAGGACATAAATATGTCTCCATAAGATGCCCAAATAATATTACAGTTTTATTCCAGAAGGACTTTGCCAGCAGGTTTGGAAAATGATTGGCTGCCAAGTGGTTGAGAGGGAGGGGCTATCCTTCCTCCCTTGTTCTGATTTTGTCTTTAAACTGATTTTAATTTTGAGATTGTTATAATATGGAACACATTTAATAGTGTTCTACTGTTATAACTTAAGTGTGGTTTTGTTTTAATAAAATTCACCAAACACTGTAGTGTTAAAAAAACACAGGAAGGGGAAAAAAACAGAGAAAAGGGATTGCATAAGCAGTCAGAATATAATATCATGTAAGCAGTATATATAAAACTGTTAGTAAAAGTACAAATTATGGACTTCCTGTATTTGTCTGTTTCAACAACATTCAGTCTTCTTCAGAATATACTATCAACACAAGGCTGTTACACACAGTGAACCAAAACTACTGGTGAGCATACGTTCCAGGTCATGGAAAACTCTGGATAAGAATCTAGAGAACATCAGGTAAGGCAACAAAACACACACATTCAGAGCTGAGCTGTTACAATCAGAGAGTATAAGCATTCAAGTAATAACGCAAATATGAGAAAAATGTCAATTTTTTAGCAACACCCAGCATGATGTAGTGGTTTGAGCATTGGGCTACAACCAACCATGGAGGCCAGGGTTCAATTCCCTGCTCAGTCATGGAACTCCATTGGATGACCTTGGACACATCACACACTCTCAGCCCCAGAAAACCCTATGATAGGTTTGCCTTAGGGTCACTATAAGTTGGAAATGATTTGGAGGCACGCAGCAGCAACAATATCCCCGTTCTTTACAGCCCAACAGCCAGCATGATAGACATTTTGAAAAAGAGCCATGGAAAACAATTTATTTATTAATTTACTTACTACTTTTTTTTAACGGAGCATGTTTGGCACTGAAGTGTTTGGTGTGTTTTGTATTCCTTTACAAAAAAATTATCCTTTTTGTTTTCTACCTATTTTTGAAACCCCACGAAAAATATGGGAAAAATACATTACCTTTCCAAGCAGGAATCCACATATCTATGCAAATTGGATAAAGCTGGATTAGGTACATAAAATGAACACAATTTGAAAATGCACAGATTAAAGCACAGAAAACCACATTTCTCTGCCTGCATTTTTTTATGCAGAAAAGCCCAAATAGAAATCAATTCGTTTTGTACAAAACATAGGTTTTTGTCCCCCAAACTCTTTTTTTTTTTGGGGGGGTGCTGGAAAACTGTGTGTCTCTTTCCACAAATGAATTTTTCCCATCGAAGTCTGAAAGTGCAAAGAATCTCATTGCTGGTCTCATTGGTAGGGGTTCTCAAGAGCTGAGGAGCCTGCTTTTCCATCAAGATTGCAAATGTCAATGCAATTAAGGATATTTTCATCCTTAATCAAGGATTAAAAATAACAAGCATTTTTCACATCCTTACTGGACACAGAGGAAGGATAGAATGCTTCTCCGCCTCCACCAGCCTGCTCATGCTTGATGGTGACTAGGCAAGTGTTGAAATAAAAACCTGAAAAAACAGCAGAGGACAGGATCTTACATTGATAATACATAGCTGCCATCTCCAGATGTGTTCTGTATGAATTACACTGTCCAGAGGTGCCTTGTGGCTCCCATGTTTCTGGGGTGGCAAATCCATATGAGCTTTTGGTTATCTTTAAAGGAGCTATCCAAAGTGCTGAAACTATTTAGGAAAAACGTTCAGCACTTTGGAGAGCTCCTTTAGATCTGAGTTAAAACCTGGACTCAACACCACCTGCTGACATGGGAGGTACCAGCTCCCACTATTGTTCCTCAACTCTTGGGCTGAGTGTCAGTGGCCCTTTCCACACGGGGGTATTAAAACAGTGTAGCGCGACCTCCAATGGAGGTCGTCTACACCGTAAAATGGATTGGGGCGGATTACGTTTCTGTAATTCCACACTCCAATCCGCGCTAGGGCGACCGGAGGTGGTGCCGCTGCATGCTTTTTGAAAACCACTTTTCATGTGATTTTTAAAAGGCATGGGGTGTGAAGTCGCATGCAGCTGCGTCTCAGTGCCCAGTGTGGATTTGCAGGCACATGCAAGGGCGTGCCTGCAGATCTGTCGGGGGCGGGCTTTCCGGCTGGCGAGCTTCTCCAGTTGGTGGAGAGCTTCCGCCAGCCAGCAGCCACCATTTTGGGCACCGCGGGACGCCGGGACACGGACGAGTGTGGAGCAGCGAAAACGTGCTGCTCCACGTGGCAACGGACTTACCCGGATGCAGGTAAGGTCCGTCCTAGCGTGTTTTTGGCCGTTTTTTCCTCTGCGTGTGGAAAGGGCCAGTGTTAAGAAGCTGGATCAAGAACCAAACATGCAAGTGAATCTCCAACCAAATATGCATGCTCATCCAGGCATTAGGTAGAATGTGCACCTCTGTGTTATGCCAGCTTATCTGCAACTTTGCTTCTTTAATCTTGAACTGATTGTGGCTGTTCCCCACTGGTGAAAAAAAGAACCAAATGTGTCTGTAGAGGATATTATATATGCATAAGGCACCAACAGGATTCTGGCCATGATCTTTTAGTAATTTTTTTTCTTTAAGACTTTAATAATAGAATTACAATTTTAGATAATAGCAAAACACAAGTATTTGCATATTAATTTGCATACTAATAGATGAGACTTAGGGTAGATTATTGTCAAATAAATAAACAGTTATATGAAAATGCCCTTCTTTCAGAGACCTGATTGGTGCCAGCGCTGGTGTCATTCTGGCACTTAGTCAAAATATGTCTTTTTAATTAAAATCTTCAGGGCCTAACTGATTTTATCCAATTTGCTTGTGTGCTATGTACAGCATTATTTTAACTGTTTTACATTGTCTGGTTTTAAGTGACCGGTAACTTCATGTATTTTTAGTCCTTTAAAATTATTGTTACTGTTATGTATTGTCCCAAACTGATTTTATTGTATACCACTGCGAGATCTTTGGAGACAGAGTAGCATATAATGTTTTATAAACCAACAGACAATCAGAAAGGTAGTGATTTTTTTTTAAAAAAAAATTAAGCAAAAAAACTGAATACAATTAAAATAGGATAAGGTTTTGGATTTGGTACACAGTTCTATCATGTTATTTCTCTTTTTCTGTCCATGGAATATTAGCTTGTACTTCTACTGGACAATACATGCACATTCTGTGTTGGTCCAGGCCTTTTCTGTTGACCTGCCTGGCTCCATCTGAGTCTTTGCTTTCCAGTACCAGCTATTTGATGCTAGTGGTCTGGAAAATTGTTTCCCTGTTTATACCATTTTTGATCTTAAGTAACACCCCCACTACCACTTAGAGCAAGAATAGTGTTCACTCCAGTGGTTCAATAGCACCGTCTATCCCTTTTTATAGTACCAAAGTGAGGGGGAGTCTCTGTGCATTTGTGTTCTTTTAGAATTCCTTGCAGCATTTCTTCAGTCTAATGGCAAACACAGTTCATTTCAGTTCGATCAACAAATGAGTTGCAACCAGAGGAAACAGCCCTCTGCAAATGTGTCCAAACTTCTCTGATCAATGGAAGTGACAAAATTGCAGTGAGGGTTATTTCACTATTTGTTGGTGATGCCACTATTTGTTGGCTTCCATGTCAGCAGCCCAGTGAATACTCTCTGGATTTTAGTTTGAACTTTAAGGAGGATATTCAAGGTGCTGAATCCTATCCTCCACATAAGATTTGCAACTTGTATAACTCATTCAACATTCAGACAAAAGCTTGAAGTGGATTCACAGCCCCATTGACATCAGACCCGTTAGCTGTCATGGCTAATTGCTATAGCAAGACGGAATTTTCAGAGTCGGTTCTGTGGAGAGGATGAGAGTTAGATTGTAACTTTATACTAGTGGATGAAAGGAACCAGCTGGCTAAGAGATTAGGATGGAAAGGAGTAGAGAGTAAGCCCCTTGCTTCCTGCAAGAATATCAAAGTATTAGATAATATTTAAAGTGAATTCACGATTGCGTCAACATTCTCTAGATCATGGAGCATCCCTCAATTCATGGATGGCAAGATTAGAGAGGTCATTTGCCAAATATTTGGCATATGAGGACATCAGTTTGTAGGAGGAGCTGAATGGAAAATCATCATCATCATCGTCATCGTCATTGTCATCATCATTGATATATAGTTACTCCCTGAGAAATTTTGGATGAACCCTATAAAATAACTTAGAGTAGCATCTTAACTTTAGAGCCTGGAAATGTCTAGGATTGTACCTCATACAGTCCTTAAAGCAACATGACCAATGCTCATGGTGGCAGGTGGATTGTGGGATTTGTAGTCCTAAAAGTGATTCCCCTCCCAAACTCTAGTTAATTTACATCACTAGCTAATATAAAAGGCAGTATTGCTAGAATGTTGTAGTCTAGTACCAGGAAAAGCCAGGTTCAATCCCCCATTGAACTGTGAAGCTCATTGTGTGACTTTAGGCCTAACAATCTCTTTCATCTTGACCCACCTTACTGGCTATTGTGAGAATAAAATCTGGGAGAAAGATTAGGAATAGGGTATAGGATAAGGTATTTCAGCTTCTTGAAGAAAAGCTGACATTGACACTCTTACCCACATTTTACTTTGGATTTTATCTTTTTGGTTTTAAAAATTGCACACTTATTTGTAAGGACCATTTCACAAAAAGTGAACTTTTGTAATGCAAATTATTTTGTTCATAAAGTGTGTTATATGTAAGTGGAAGCTGTTTAAATAAATGCACTCTGTTATACTTGCAAACAATCAACTACACAAACGATTCACAGAGTTTCTAACAAGAAACTTACTGCTATCTAGAGAGCTGATGTGTTCTAGTAGATGTTGGATTTAAGAATATTAAAACTACATTTCCTGCTCTGCTAAACCTAAATATTTTACTTTTATATAGAACCCTGGGTCTTTTTGCATGGCAAACTTGGGAGTCTTATATATGAAAAACTTTTCTTACATTGGAGTCTGCCTGTATTAATTTTTGGAGAGAAACCATTTGGGGCTGAGTTAATAAACCATTATATCTTACTGGTTCCTAATGAATATCAAGTAAAATGCAGTACCTCGTAAGTAATGTATTGATTTTCTGAATAATAATTACAAGATCTCACAGTCCCCAAGTTTGTTACAAGGTTTGTCTGCCTCTAACCTTGAAGGCCTAAATCAGTAGGTTCCAAGAATGTTGTATCCATTGAATCAATGGAATTTATAAATGTTGATTTACTGGATCCAATCTGGTTAGGATTAACAATTAGATTTAGTCCAGGGTTTCACCTGTCTAGCCTGACAAACCCCTTCTGTAGGAATTTACGTAATCCTTTCAAAGAGCCTTCTGAATTGATGGTTGCCACCACATCTTGTAGTGAACATTTGCAGTAGAACACATGATTCGAAAGAAGAAAGTTCAAGATTTGATTCCTAGTGTTTCTGTGAAGGTAGAAAACGGGGCTGGGCAACTTGGACCCTCTAGATGTTTCTGGAGTGCAATTTCCATTATTTCTCAGCCATGTTGTTGTTGGAATGCATTTCCCTTCCAATCAGAAAGGTTCAGAGATCACACATTAGTTTCTGTTCTTCCTTCTTGCATGTAGAGCAGGAGTAGACAAAATACAGTCTGTGGCCTGCATGTGACCCCTGGGAACAAAAATATTTTTTACATCTAAATGCCTTTCAGTGGATGCAAGAGGCACTTTTGCTATGCCCCCATTGACCATTTTAAGCTCAAGAGAGGCCTTTATTCTAAAACAGGAAGTGAACAGGAAGTGACCTGGAAAAAAAACCCAGCCTCCTGCCAAATGTTACAGTGGTAGATAACCCTATCCTGGGGTCTACAATTTAATATCAAAAATATCTCCACATGCTTGAGAGGTCTCCCGAATGAGCATGTAGGCAGGCACGGTCGAACGGCCGAAATCAGGAAAAACCCGGTCAGGCCAGTATATTTACAGTCACGTAGCCCCAGGAGACCTCCAGAATTGCAAAATATAAAAATACACAAAGGGTCCTCAGCCCTGAGGAGCCAGTTTGAAGGGATTAATGCTTCTGACAAACTGCCCATCAAGCGAGAACATTTTACATATAGCCGCAGCTTTTGACAACCCCAGCAAATCTAATCATGCAAGGAACTTTGACATATTGGAACTTTGTTCTCCCAATCATGCAAAGGACGTGGACAGTTTGGAGCTTTGTTCTAGCTCCTCCACTGATTGTTCTCTCTGGGATAGGATTAGCCCTTCAGGTGCCTTTCCCCCCATAAATAGACCCAGTTTTTGAGCATTTCCTTGAATCGCTCCGGATTGCTCTCAGCTTGCCGTCACTCTGTCTGGCTATCCTTTCAGCTCCCTCTGTGCTGAGTCCTACTTCTCCGATGCTGTCTCTGCTATCCAGACTTCAGGACCAGGTGCAGTATTCCCCTGATATAATCCTCTAAAAACCTCGATCCAATTTCCTCTCTTTTATTTCTCGCTAGGTCTTGTGTGAGTGTGTACGTGCGCAAGTCTTTATTTTTAAATAAAATCATTTATTTAGCAATTTGGTGTGGTTTTTGGCTTGGCCTGACCCTGTAAAAATTGGGTTAAAAGGTTGCCCTGCTTCTCATATTGCTATTGCTTGTGCTCTGGCTAGTTTTCATTCCCCATTAATTGGAGCACATTGAGGTGTCCTCCAAGGGACCCCAGAAATCAGGGTAACACAAATATGGCAAAAGTGCCTCCATTTCCCCTAAAGGGCCCTTGGGCAAAATTTTCATTTTTGTTGTTGTTGCCAGGATTGTGATATGTGTGTGTGAGGTATAGCCCTCCAAGTTCTTTGGGGTGGGGGCTAATGTGCCTCTCTCATCCAGCATAGTTGGTCATTCTAGTGTAGCGTGCAATCAGTTTAGGAGTTCTGAAAGAGGTTAAGATTTTCATGAAATGTGGTTATTACTTTGCTGTATGGACTAGGCTGGCCCTACCAATGGGCACACTGAGGTAGCCACTTCAGGCAGCAGATGTTGGGGGACAACAGCAAAGTTTTGGAAAAGAGACCAGTAAGCCAATTAACCTTCTGCCTTGCAAAGCTAAACCTTTGCTTTTAGCTAAGGTGAATGAGACATACTCTCCAACTGTCCTGATTTGGCAGGCACAGTCCCAATTAGGGACGGGCCAACTGAATCCTCGAATCCTCAGCAAAGATTCGCGAATCCGAATCTCTGTGCCAAAATAGGCAAACCAGATCTTTCGAATCCACCAACCAAATAGTTTGTGGGAGACTAGGATGCCTGAAAACCTGGGAGACCAGACACACAAGAGGAGATGGCAGGTAGGTGAGTTTTTCCCTTGGAGTAATAATAGACTTTGCCAACAATTTCAGAAATTACATCTGGGGTTGTATTCTAATATATTTAAATTGAACATTTAATATGTAAGTTCAGCACTATTTTCTGTGCAGAAAATCAATGGCATGTATAAATGCTGAGGTCAGTGGGTCTGACACCTATCAGAAGTCGTGGGGCAGAGGGCGAGGTCACACAATCTCATCCAGTGGTTGCCACATGTAGGCCAGTGTACCTCCTTCCACAAGACCAATGTTTGGTTGTAAACCTATAGCTAGAATAGGATGAGAAATGAAATGTCTGTCATGGTTTCTCATGAGCCACATGGCAAACCACATGTAGCAGAAAGGAAAAATTGTTTATAAAAATTGGCACCTCCAGGGCCTGCCAAAGGCCTGATTGGCTGGCAGGCCCCTGGACATGCAAAAATCATGGCATAAAGCTGCGAGCACATGCTGGAGGCTGCCTGTGCCCAGGGCTACTGCCTGTGCCCGGGGTGGCTGCCTGTGCCTGATCGGGCTGCCTCCCTCTGCAAGATAATAATCTCTATTCTTTTGACTTGAGACTGGAGGATAGGGTTTGGGAATTATTGAGACTACACGAGAGATTTGAGTTGAAAGTCCCTTGCAGGACTTGAGACTGGACTTGAGGGTAGAGAATTCTGACTGTTGTTGTTTTTAAGTGCTTTTCTTGTTGCAGGACTTGAGACTTGACTTCAGACTGCAGGGTATAGAATTGAGACTGGACTAGAGGCTGGTGTTGTTTTTTGAAGTGCCTTCCTTGTTGCAGGACTTGAGAATTGACTGGAAAGTACAGTCTTGAGATTTCAAGGACAGCTGAAATATTCCTTTGCATAGCTCCCTTGCAAAGCTCTTTCAGACAGAATTCTGGGGTTTGTAGTTTTACAAGGTGTCACAGCCTTCTCTGCCAAAGTGTGCTGGTGCATCATCAAACTACAAACCCCAGGATGCCAGAAGGAGCTATTCAAAGAAAAGCCAATTTTGACCTGGATTATCTTTGTACTGTAGTATATTGCCCTGTTTACACAGGCAGGAAAATGTGGGCTTAATCCACATTTTCCTGCCTGGGCAGAAAGGGCCTTCATGTCATTTTCAATCTGGGGAGATCCTGAGGCAAAACTAGGACAATTGTCCTGGCCAGATTTCTTCAGAGGGAGATTTGCCTTTGCCTAGGTTTTTACTAAGGCTAAGAGAGTGTGTCTTGCCAAAGATTATCCTTCTTTCCCTTGCTTTTTAAGCCCTTAAAAAAAAAAAAGGATTCAAAAGATTCGAGATTTGTGAGATTCGTGGATTGTCAAAACCTTCCAGGGATTCGGATCCGGGTTTGGATTTAGAAAATTCTGGATTTGTCCCATCCCTAGTCCCAATAGTCCTCTGTCATCCCACTTTTTCAACTTTTAAAATGTCCCAGTTTCTCTCTCCTCCTACTCCTTTCCCCCTTTGTCCTCAGCTTACTCCAACTGCTGCAAACTGAGTTCAAAATGCAAAAGAAGTTCCCACTCAGTTAAGTTAGCAGGCATGAAAGAATAGGAGAAGGCAGAATCTTGCCCTTCCTAGTACTTCTTTGTACATCCCCCCAAGCTTTCCTAAACCTGGTGCATTCCAGGGCATCTCCGCTTCAAATAGTAGTTTTCTGCTGTCTTCCTCACTTTCCCCTTATTGCTCAACCACACTTGTCCTGGTTTCCATTTGTAAAATGTTGGAGGGTCTAAAGACATAAACTCATCCCTGGTGCTGAAGAAAGATGTGGCCAGACCACAGGAGGATGGACCATTTGGTTCGTGCAAGAAGTTGTCTCCCAACCTTCAGTCCAGACAAATGTTCCTACAGTCTTTGGTTTAACTCTGGTTGCCTATCTGATGTTTTGGTGTGCAGCTGACCTAATTTTCCTGTTTTCCACACACCTACCTCAGGCTGGATACCTCCCAAAACCTCTTACCTGATATGTTGAAGGCTCCTGTGAGCTCCCAGCACCTAGCAGCCAGTGCTAGGTAAACAAAGCTGAACTAAATGGGCTTTTGCTCTAGTCAGGCAAGGCACACTGCTTGTCTTCTCTTGAAAGAACACATTAAATGTAAAACATCACAGCTGAATCCACTATTGAACATGCCTTCTGCAGCTTGCAATATACCCTGGCCATTGATACATAATCCCAAATAGAAGACAACTTACATAAAATGTGCATGGGCTGAACTGAAGATACAAATTTAGCAATTATCGTTTAAATTAAGAGAGGGAGTTTACAGTCCTCCAGATGTTGTTGGACTGCAGCTCATGGCATTCTTCTCCTTGGCTATGCTGGAAAGGATTTCCAATAACATCTAGAGGGCCACTTGATTTTCACCTGCAACTTAAGAAGAAATAGACTGTATTTCAACTGAATGAGCAAGACTGTGGCCAGTGATTGGTGTGCCTGTTCCGTCTGCTATCCAGAGTTTGCTGCTGATGGGCAGAAACTTCAAAGTCTTCAGTCACCCTTCTTATTGTTCTATAATGATAAGCTGGAGTGCCTTCAATTATAGCACTATGATTTCACTTTAATTTCCATGGTTCCATGCTATGGACTCCTGAGTTTTGCAGTTTGGTGAGGCAGTAGAGCTCTCTGACAGAGCAGACTAAGGGCCTTTCTGCACTACACTGTTATAGTGCTATTATTCCACTTTCAACATCCTGCGGAATTCTGGAGATTGTAGTTTACTGGGGCCAAAGAACTCTCTGGCTGAGAATTCTAAATGTCCCCCCACCGCAAACTGCAGACCCCAGGATTCCATAGCATGTTGAAAGTGGAATAATAGCATTATAACAGCGTAGTGCAGAACGGCCTTATAATAGTACAGATCCCAGGATTCCATAGGATAGATCAATGGAAGTTAAAAGTGGTATCAAAGTGCTACAATTGCATACTATGAAAGAGGTGTACGGCTTTTTCACACTATCCAGGTGTAGCACTATGATTCCTCTTGGATTGCCATTGTTCCATCCTATGGAATTTGAGGATTTTCAGTTTAAAGGAGAGTTATTTAGAATTCTCTGCTAGAGAGCTTGTCAAGTAACTCCTCAAACTGCAAACCCCAGGATTCCATAGAATGCAGCCATGGCAGTTAAAATGGAAGCATAGCACTACCCCTTTGTAATGTGAAAGGGCCCCTGGCATGCACTGAACAGTCCTTCAAACACAGAATGCCTTGAAAGAGAATCCCTTCAAATCGAGGACCGTTATTTGTTAAAGGAAGATGCTTGGCAATTTTACAGTATCTGATACAATTGCTTTCAAGATGGAAGTATTTTGTTGTAAAAGAAAGAGAAATTAAGCCTGCCCTCTTATGCAGTCATACATTGAGAGTAAATCTCATTGATGTCAATGAATCTTACTTCTGAGTATACCTGGCTAGGACTGCACTAGGTTTTTAGGCTATTCCTTTAAGAATAGCAGAGAGTTCAGCTAAAGGTTTTCAGTAGATATGTTCCTTTGGGATGAATCCGTTGTGTGCCAGATGGTTTGGAATTCAGGAGATTTCTTCAGGTCCCTTTGATTCTGCCTGCATTACCCTGAAGAAACCTTTGGTCTGATTCTGTCAGTTACCACCTTTTGTATTTTAAAAATTCTTTTGCAGAGCAGACAAATCTCTAATTATTCTGCAGTCCCTTCCTTCTCTCTGCAGTTTGATTGCAGTGGTTGCTAAGCAAACAACGGGAAGGTGCTGTGAGAAAGCATGTTTAAAGAAATTGCTTGGAAAAAAATATATTTAAAGTTCACCATGTTCCATGGAAAGCTTCCAAGAAACGAACATTTGGAGGCAGGCAAAGTTGATAAAAGCCACCAATCCTGGGAGGGATGCTGAAATCCTAAAGAGTAGGGATGGGCCAACTGAATTCTCGAATCCCTGAATCCTGGGTAAGGATTCAAGATTCCCGAATCTGAATCCCTGTGCCAAAATAGGCAAACCGAGTCTTTTGAATCCGCCAACTAAATAGATTGTTGGAGGCTGGGAAGCCTGAAAACCTGGGAGACTGGGACGCCTGAAAATCTGGAAGACCGGGGTGCCTGAAAACTTGGGAGACCATACATACAAGGGAAGATAGTAAGTAGGTGAGGTTTGCCCTTGGAGAAATAATGGCCTTTGCTAACAATTTCACAAATTATGTCTGGGCTTGTATTCTAAGATATTTAAATTGAACATTTCATATTTAAGTTCAGTACTTGACTGGAAGCTACAGGCTTGAGATTTCAAGGACAGCTGAAGGATTCCTGTGCATAACTCACTTGCAAATCTCTTTCAGACACAATTCTGGGGTTTGGAGTTTGACAAGGTGTCACAGCCTTCTCTGCCAAAGTGTGCTAGTGCATCAGCAAACTACAAACCCCAGGATGCCAGAAGGAGCGATGCAAAGAAAACCCAGTTTTGACCTGGATTGTCTCTTTACTGTAGTATGTGGCCCTGTTTACAGAGGTAGGAAAATGTGGGATTAATCCACATTTTCTTGCCTATGTAGAAAGGGCCTTCATGTTATTTTCAATCTGGGGAGATCCTGAGGCAAAACTAGGACAATTGTCCTGGCCAGATTTCTTCAGAGGGAGGCTTGCCTTTGCCTAGGCTTTTGCTAAGGCTGAGAGAGTGTGTCTTGCCCAAGATTACCCTTCTTTCGCTTGCTTTTTAAACTCTTTTTAAAGAAAGGATTTGAAAGATTCAAGATTTGTGAGATTCATGGATTTCCAGATTCTTCGAGGGATTCGGATCTGGATCTGGATTCGGAAAATTCTGGATTCGTCCCATCCCTACTAAAGGGAATGGAGGAGTTGTTTGTGGACTATCTCTTTTGTGTTATATAGGCACCAAGAGTGCAATCTAATGCACAGTTACTTGGGAGTAAGTCCCAGGGACTTTGTCCTGTGTAAACTTTTACGTGTTCATCAGTTTTATATTCCAAAATACACTAAAAATATACTAAAAATCTATTTCATATAAAAGTTCAATAATTATATTCTCTGTTTGTTTGCTTGTTTGTATGCTGCCTTTCTCCCAGAGTGGGACCTAAGGCAGCTTCCAAAAGAAGTTAAGAACATTAAAAACAGTTAAAAACATATGAAACTGTAAAAGCCTACAATACTTTTTTAAACTTATTAAATAAATGAAAAGCTCCCCTGCTCACACATTAAAAGTCTGCTTGAAAAGAAATGATTTTTATCTGCCTGCGAATGAAAAGCAGGGAGAGGGCCATCCTAGCCTCCCATGGAAAAGATATCCACAGGGTGGAGGCAGCCACTGAGAAGGTTCTCTCCCATGTCTTCACCAGGCAAGCCTGGGACGGTAGTAGGACCCAGAGAAAACCTTTCCCTGTGGATCTTAGGGCTTTGGCAGGTTTGTGTAGGGAGATCCAGTCTTTCAAATAGTCCAGACCTAAGTTGTATAGGTTCTAAACTGCAACATTTAAAATGCATTAAAACAAAGTAAAATAAGAAAAGCATAAGGCAGCCCATCAAAAAGATCTTATCTGCCACAGTAGCTTATTTAGTATCCTGCCTTTTCCTTTTGCTATGTAGTGCTGTTGTGTAAGAGTAAAAACATGAAGGATATCATCTTTCCACACTGCACAATTATAGTGCTGTGATTCCACATTAACTGCCATGGCAACATCCTGTGGGTTCCTGGGATTTGCAACTTAGGGAGGGGCACTTAGAATTCTCAGCTAGAGAGCTGCTATGGTGTTTCTACCAAGCCCCAGGAATCCATGGAGTGTTACCATGGAAGTTAAAGTAGAATCATAGTGCTATAGTGTAGTAAGAAAGGTTCCTTAGCCTTGGGGGTTTCTGCAGCTCAGAGGACATGTAACAGGCAAAAACACCTGTGGGAAATGTGTACTTATAATATATAGGGCTGCTGTTACTTTGCAATTACAGGAATCTGCAAAAGCTCCCCCCAAAACTGGCACCTTCTAATTCTGTTGGACAATCTCCCATCATCCACAGCCCCAGGCTGGTTCAAGTTGATAGGATTTGTAACGCAATGCACTTAGAGCCTAGGAGGAGGCTGTCATAGAGACCATGCCATCCCAGCATCTGCCATCCCAAATTCACCAAAAGAATACAATTGGGAGTGGAAGATCAGAACCTTGAAGGCGCATTACAATGGTATAACTAAGGTGGTGGTGGCAGAAAGACAAAGGCCATGGGTGCAGCCACTATGAAGAAAGTAAGAGAAATAGGCTGCACACAGTAGGTAGATTCTGTATACTTTTGCTCATCTCCCCTCTCCAAGTATGACTCTGGAAAAAGTGCAAGTATAGTAATGATGACAGGATTCTACCCAAAAACATTAAAAGGGTTCTACAATTGCAAGGGTTGGAACCCTTCCTGTAACTCTCCAGGGGCTACAACCATTTGGACACACTACTCTGGAGTGGGAAAATGAAGAGAGTGAGATTTTCTTGAATCCATGAGGGAGAAAAGGTCAGTGCCAACCAGCACTTTGATCAGGAATGGGCAACTGAAGAAGGTTCATGATGGGGAGGGGTTTTACCCCCATATGTGGGTGACTCAGGGGTCCACCCACAATGCCAATACTTCCATTCAAAGGTGGAGAATTATTAGCTCAAAATTAGGAGGCCTGCAAGAGGTGGGGCAACCTAGCAAGGTCTTTCCACCAATGTTTACACGGTGTGCATCGAGAGAAACCAGCCAAAGACTCAAAAGGTAAACTAAAATGTGTTTTATGGAAGGAAATTCAATCACTCACACACAAGATCCAAACAGTTACAGACTCACACAAGGCTAACTGAAGGAAATGGGAGGAAAGTTTAAGACAGTGAGATTTCAGGGTAAAATGGGCAATATTTATCAATCCAGAAATGCAGTGAGGAAGCAGCAATGTGGCTTAGACTTGCGGCTAAGGGAAAGACACAACTGGGAATCAAAGTGGCTGAGTGACATTCAGCAACTGGTGAACTGCAAAGTAACTGGTCAAAACAGAGAGTTTTTATACACTATTTCTCTCTCTGAAGGGTGTGAGTTAGTTGCTTTCTGGAAGAGTAAACTAAAGTGGTCTGGAATGGACTGATTGTGTCAGGAACCGAGATCGCTCACACAAATGTACCAATGCGAATACATGATTTATTTAGAGTGTGATGTGTGTACAAGACTTCAGTGATCGAACTGGAGGCAATTTGCAGAGACCAAACATTATAAGCAAAAGAATCTGTTTCCACAGTAATCAGACAGATAATGACCTTGGAGGAACTAACTTAGGCTGGTATTTCTTATCAGTGCTGAATTCCTGGTGTTGTTTACCTAACGGCCTCTGGTTCACATTCTTGGTTACAAGCAAGCAGCTAAATACTACTAAATACTATCCCATACTAAATATAGAGGGCTACCCGACAGATTGTCTCAATGTCTTGGCTGGGTAATGTGACTGGGGAAGGTATTGGTAGGAAATGCACACTGCAGGGGTCATTCCCTGTTGCACTTGGGTGGTTTCTTTGGCTATTGTTTTCTGAGGTTGGGTAGTTGAGAGGACTAGCTTAGATCCATTAAGTCAGGTTTCCCCAGCTAATCTACAGTAAATTTATGACCTGGCCATGCTGAGGTCACCTCTGGTCTAGTTTTGCACATCTTCCCAGCCAGTGTCCCTTCTCCACATGGCCTTTCAGCTATAAGTGTATATAACTTAATTTCATGCCAATTAATAGACAGTTAGACCATATCAAAGTGTGGGAGTGTACAGCTGCAAACAAGGGAATATGATTTTTGAAGCTAAGGGGAGATAACAAGAAGGCTGCCACTCGTATTTATTAGTTATTACTTCCATTTTATGTCCCACCTTCCCTCCAATGAGCTCAAGGCTGTCTCTTTGCCTCCCCCCTTCACAACCTGGCACAAGATCCAGGGAGTTCTACAGATCACTGGGGGTTTGAGCCTCTTCTTCCAAGACTCAGTTCATAAAATAATGGAGTTGGAAGAGACCACAGGGGCCATCTAGTCCAACCCCCTGCTATTCAGGAACACACATCAAAGCATTCTCAATAGATGGCCATTCAAGCTCTGTTTAAAAACATTCAAAGAAGGAGACTCCACCATACTCCAAAACAACATATTCTACTGCTGGACAGCTCTGACCATCACGAAGTTCTTCCTGAGGTTCAGGTAGAATCTCCTTTCCTGCACCTTGAATCCATTGCTCCTTGTCCTAGTCTCTGGAGCAGCAGAAAACAAGCCCACTCCCTCCTCAACATGACATCCCTTCAAATGTTTAAACATGGCTATTGTGTCCCCTCTCAACCTTCTCTTCTGCTGACTAAATATACCCAGCTCCCTAAGCTGCTCCTCATAGAGCATGACTTCCAGACCCTTCACCATTTTGGTTGCCCTCCTGTGGACACGTTCCAGCTTGTCGATATCCTTCTTGAATTGAGGTGCCCAGAACTAGACACAATATTCCAAGTGAGGTCTAACCAAAGCAGAATGCAGTGATACCATTACCTCCTTTGATCTAGACACCATACTCCTATTGATGCAACCAAGAATCACAATGAACCCCTAACCATAACCTCTTGCTTGTTCAGCTTTCCATACAAGCCAAAGTTTTCAGAATGTCTTCAAGGGCATCCCCCTACAGACAGCATCTAGAGGAGTGGTCTTCAGATGAGGAATGAGTCATCCACCTCCCAGTTCTCAAGGAACAGAGGTAGCTAGTATATTGGCCCAAGCTGGTACTGTCAGAAGCAATGGGGCTCATCTTGGGAGGAAGGAGACTAATGTCGCATAGGGCTAAAATCAATGTTTCCACAGATAACAAAGGCTGTTGAATCCACAGGAGAGACTTTTAATCAGCCAGACAGAAAGTGAATGAAAAAGAAAGAAAGAAAGAAAGAAAGAAAGAAAGAAAGAAAGAAAGAAAGAAAAAAGGGATAGTGGCTGTGGAAAGCAATCAGTTAGCATGATATGTTGCTGAGCACGTAGCTGCTCCAGACTAGCCTTGCTTTGAATAATCCCATTAAGAGACTGCTATGGCAGGAAGATTTGAGGTTAGGGAAACACAGTTTCACACTTCCTTTTTTTTTTAAAGCATCATTAGAAAATGCTATGTACCAAAGGATATTTTAGCTCGCCAATAAATGAAATCTCAAAGCCGGGCCTAATATTTTTGCAGAATATGTAAATTGAAATAATGGGAATAGTGGAGACATTAAAATAATTCCAAGTGACTGGTGTGCTAGGGAAGCCTTTTTTTTTTTTTAAACCCTAACCCCAGTGCCATTTAAACTTGCAACAGGCCCTAAAAGGGGGAAGAATTAGGGGAAAACCCAGTTTGGATTTTTTTTTCCTGGGAGATGATCACCTCCAGTATGGATGGTGGGGGGAGCTTTTTGACCTAAGATACGTGGCCTTGTTAGGGTGCCACAAGGTAACTCCTCAGAGCATGTGCAGAGTGCTGACAGGGCAGCGATGTCCAACTGCAACCAAGTGGCTTCAGGTGGGCCAAAAAAGTTCCGGAGACTCATAGAGATAAACTCAGGACTATTTATTTAGTTAAGCACACTGAGGTTAAAGTTAGGGCTTTTGGCAGCATGCCAGGAAGTAATAAGTAAAACAGGAACAACAAATCAGCAGGTAAAAACACAAACTGGCAGCATGTCTAGATACATTCCATAAATCAGTCAGCAGAGCAGCATGACCACCAGGGATTGACCTGAATGGTAAAGTACAGTGCCATTTCCAAGCCTTTTTAAGGGCTTAACATCACCCCAGACCTTCTGGGGGGATCCAATCACATTTACAGCAGGCAACCGTCTCATGTTGACAAGGCAAGGTCTTCCGAGGCTTCCTAGCCAAAGCATTCTTGCAGCTGTACTGAAGGTCACATCACCTGATTCCTGCTGTCCATTTAGAAAAACCTTTGCTGCCACACCACATTCAACAGGCCTCAGCAAATTCCAAATTGCCACTTTGGAGACTTCTATACAATTGGGAGAACATGTTTTTCATGAAATGAAATTCTTTGTGGCTGTTGATGGAGGTAATGGAGAGCTGGTCCCAGAAAATCCTGCGGTATGTGAAGTCCATGGGCCACCATTTGCCCATGCTTGGTATAATGCAAATAGCTGTGTCTTATCAGACCAAGATCTGTCTAGCTTAAGGCTCTATTTTAGGGTTGTGGGAGGAATCTGCCTTATGAGTTTTCCTTACAGGTTCAATCAATTCTGCACTTCTAGACTGCAATTTGTTGTCTGCAATTTGCAGTCAGAAACCATACATTTCTCTTCCAGTGATACATTATATGGAAGAAAAAGAATGGGAGCTACAATGGGTGCCCATTTGAAAAATGCAGAAAGCCCACTGAAAATTTTTAAAATGCAGAGACATGCTATTGTCCATGGGAGCATGCGTTCAACATGCAGAAAATTGTTGATATATTTCTTTCTCAAGAAAAGAATCTACCGTGTTAGAGATAGTTTGGTACTTGGAAGGTTGCTTTCGAGCTCTAAAACGAGGATGTCCACAGAAGCAGATCTGGAAAATCTGCCAGTCCCTATTTTATGTCCAGAAATGTCCACCCAGGTGTCTCTTACAGTTCTAATGCAGAGTAAAAAGATGATGATATTTTCTGGTTGTTTGCTTGCCTGATATTCACATCTGGAAAGAACAGTACTCTTCCGACTTTTTTTTCTCCCCCAAAAAGAATACCCTGTTATGTTTTTACAATTTAACAGAAGCAGAAGATTCATGGAAAATGAAGGATATATGAACAACCGTGTACATAAATAATATATATATCGACAAAATATATGGGCGATCAGGAATATAAACAATGGATATAAAGTAAACTTAGTGCTGCAACCATTTGTTTCTCCTGCTTATCCTATCCCTTCTTTTCTCTTCAACTGCTTACCTTAACGCCATCCAGCTGTTCAGTTTGGCAGCCACGCTCATTTCATGTTGGTGACACACGTTTTAGACCTATATCATTTCGTGACACAGTAATTCAGTTTTACTAGCAAACTGGAGGTTAAACTAATGCCTTGTGGGAGTGGGAGTAGGTAATTTGCCCCAGGCGGCAATATTTCTGGGGCGCCTCAGCCTGTAGCCACACTCTTGCATGCCCTGGCCATGCCTTGTGCCCCGGCCATGCCCCCCTGCACCTCAGCTCTGCCCCTTGTGCTGTAGCCCTGCCCCCCTCCACACACTCCAAGCTCCGCTACTGCTTGTAAGAGACACGGGCACATACATAAATTGTAACGATGAAATGTATTGGGACACAATATAGCTCATGAAAATCTTTCATATATTTTAAAAAATATATTATTTATAAATAATAACATACTTTTCCAAGATTGTTGTCATTTATGAGTAAAAATATGTAAATATGTGCAAGAATAAAAAAAATGAATAAAACCAATAATTATCATTTTAATGTGATGTATGAAATTGATAGGATGAACATAGCTTTTCAATATTTGGTGGAATATTAGATGAAGACACTCCTGTCTTGTCATCAAGCATTTTTAAGCTTCCATGTTTCAACAAGGAAAGACCCCAGTGAGGGTGGCAGTGGCAGGAAAGGCAGCCCCCCCCCGATTCTGGCTCACTGCCATCGTCCTTGCCAAGGGAAGACCTTGGCGAGAGCAGCAGCAGCGGGCCAGGCTTGGGTGGGGGGATCTTTCTCAGCCTGGGGAGGCAACACACAAACACACCTCAGGTGACACACTAATGTGTTGCAACATACCATTTGGAAAGTCCTGTTGTAGGGACACACTTTTTTTTAGTGGCTTTTAAAAAGCCACAGTTTCTTTCTCCTATTTTCCCCTTTGTCCTCAGCTTACTTCTGGTGCTGCAAATTGAGGTCAAAATGCAAAACCAGTTTGCACTTAGCTTAGCAAGAGGGAGAGAAGGGGACAGAATCCTGCCCTTCCCCGTAGGTTCAGACAAAAGCAAACAGCAGCAACTTCTTGCATATTTTTCTGTTTTAATAATTTTAGCCACTCTGATGTTTTTTGGCAGCACATGTGTCCTGGTTTTCATGTGTGAAATGTTAGGGGGAATACACCTTAACTGTCTTAACTCCCTAGTCAATTCTTTCCTGTTTCTCTGGTAATCAGCCACACCTACTCCATTTTATTCTCTCCCACTTGACCACTCCCACATCAGGGTCCCTAAAAACGAGAAAGAGATAAAGAAAACAGGAAAATAAAAGGTAAATTGTGATATAGAAAACAAAAAGGAGCTCAAAGCAGCGTGCTAAGTGTTAAGGTGGATCTTAAGTCTCACAGTGATGGAGGATTGTTGTTGTATTGTTCGAGGCTGGGAATAGGGGTTCAAATCCCTATTTGGTCATAAAACTTGGGTACCTAGCTATTTCTAAGCTGAATATACCTTGCAAGGCTGTTTTGGGATAGTAGTGGAATATAATCTTATGTCTGATGGATGCCTTAAGCTCCCTGGAGGAAGAACAGCACATGAAAATACAGTCAGCCCTCCACATTCACTAGGATTAGGGGCACAGGATCCCCACAAAAGTGGAAAAAATTGCAAATGTCAAAATGTGTGTTTGTGTCTGTGGGAAGGGTGTTGAGGTACGGTGAGGTGCATGGCCACTCAGTGTCCAAATCAAGTCAGGGAAATGGGGTAAATCAACATAGTGGCTGTATACTTCCTCTCTCTTGCACGTCTCCTTGATTGAGGAGACATTGGGAGAAGGTTTGTGGTGCTGAGATGCTGGGCCACGAATTGTCCTAGGCTGGCCAGGCAACTGCTGGTGGAGGAGGAGGAGGACCAGAGGTGGGTTTTTAGAGGTCTGCACAGCTTGATTGGAGCTGCCGAGGGAAGATTCCTCCAGAAAAGAAGTGTGGGGTTGGGGTTGGGGAGTCGGAGAAACTCACAATCAAATCTCTGAACATCAAATACGGAGGGCTGACTGTAGGAAAGAAATAAAGTATGCTGCAAGATTTCTGTAGACAACATTGTTAAAATTAGCAGGAGTTAGAGTTCTTTGAAACCAGAAAGGTCATTTAAAACTTCAGTATTGACAAGCCTTCTGTAGATGATGATAGATTTGCTGGAGTTTGTCTGAAGCAAAATCCAAGCAATTACTTGCCCAAAATACCTGAGAAATTGGGTGAGGGAAGCAAAGGCTGATTGCTGTTATCTATGAACAGTTTTTAGTAGTGCTGGAAAAAAAACCCTCCCTTTTTCTAAGACTTTTCATAGCATTGCTTGTGGAAACATTTTTAAAAATTGCTTTTACTGTCATGAGCCTTCACTTGGCCCTGGTAACTTCTACACAGCAAACTTTCTGGTTATATATAATTGTGTAATCAGAAATGTAATAAATAGTCACCGTTTTTCTTATCCTACTGTGAGTCAGGATGTCTTGCTACTTCAAGATATCAATCTGAGAAAATGGTCAAAGACTATAAGATTTTCTTCACACTTCTAATTTTTTTAATTGATGAAAATTTGGCATTCTTGCATACTTTTTTTAAATTGAGAAACAACTTTTTTGCACCTAAAACCATATATTTTGTGCAAAATACACCAAACAGAATTCTGTTGGTTAGTCCCATGTAGGATAGATCCACTGACTGGTTGAATTGCGAGTTAACATTTATGTGAACTGAATTGATTCCAAGGCTCCACTTTAGTTGGGAATACTATTTGGATGTAGGCTACTGTTTTCTGAGGACAAATATGTTTTTTCCACACACAGAACCACCATATTGTATGCAGAAGGCCCATCATTTTTGCATGATTTTTTCGACCCTCAAAAAAGCCATGTTCTGTTCAAAGAAATCCATTCTGTTTGAAGGACTGCCTTATCCTTTAAAGAGAAAGAATCAAAAGAGAGCATAAGGGCCTTGAAGCTGCCTACCAGCAATGACCGAATAGCAAAAAGCAGAACACCAGTCATAGTTTGCTTCAGCGCAATGTGGAAAATGGCTATGTCAATTATAGAAGTTATTTGCATCACAATATATACTAAGATATGCAAATATAATGCAGGTGCATGCCCTTTTTTGTCTTCTGTGTTTTATACCTTTCCTCTTTTGCAATATGTTAACAGCCACCCTGCTATGTAAACTCATTCACTATGTAATTTGTAGAGGCTGAATCACTCATAGGAGAAATCAAGGCAAAAGAAACTACTAATAAAAAAACCAGTAATTCCCAAAAAGGTTTTTTTTTTTGTTTTTAATTTGATTTTCAGAGTTCAAGCATTTGAGGGAAATTTTTCCCAAGACTGTGAAAGAACCATTTGGTTATTTGGCTAGTGTCCTATTTGGCAGTTTGCTCTGGTCCCAAAGTCTAAGGCCATTTCTGCACTACAGTGTTATAATGCTATTATTCCACTTTCAACATCCTATGGAATCCTGGGGTTTGAAGTTTAGGGAGGGACATTTAGAATTCTCAGCTAGTGAGCTCTATTCCACAGAATGTTGAAAGTGGAATAATAGAACTATAACACTGTAGTGCAGAAATAGCCTAAGTATTTTTGGCAAAATGCTTTTGAAGGATGTGTAAGGATTATTTGTTTAGTGCCTTAGTGCCAACGTGCATTGATGCCTGATCAGGTTTGGACCAATTTGTATCCAATGCAACCCAAACTGGATCAATATTCAGATTAAAATTTGGAAATTGAAATTTTTCACTTCCCATTGACTTGCATTGAATACAAAATGCCTGTAATTTTAGCATTAGCATTTATCGTGTGTGCATGTGTGTGCGCATATGGGCATAATTGATTTGATTTCCACCACACATACATGCACATGTGTAGTCTCTCACACACATGTAGTTGGAATGCAAGATACTAGTAGAAAGAAGCAAAGAGAAACATGATAAATACCACCTTAACACTGAGCTCCAACAAAGCTCTTTGAAAAATGTTCCTGTAGGTAATGCAGAGGATGAGCAAAAGAATACTGCGTTGAATCTTGTTGGGCAGTTACAGTGACTGTTACATATTCATTATACCTATGTAGCCCCTAGTTTAAGGACCACATAGAGACTGTGAAAGCTCCCCCTATCCTCACTTACTCAGAAACAGCCACTGTGGCCCTTTCCACATGAGGCAAGGGAATCGCTCCGTGCCGTTACCTACCACTTCTTCTGGGGTCCAAAGCAACGTGGACTGTCCCTGAAGGCCTTCCGCAGGGCTCCTCCTTGGTCCAGGGCGAATCGGAGCAGTGCGAGGTCTGTAGATCCACCCTGCTCCGGCTTCCAAAATGGCGGCTTCTGGTTGGTCGTGGGTCCTGACCAACCACTGAAGCTCACCATGCCTAAAGCCCTCCCTCCACAGATCACAGGCTCGCATTGGTGCAAGCCTGCAAATCTGCACAAGGGAGCAGGAATGCAATGGCATGTTCCAGGAAAATAAAGACCTGTTTTTTGCGATCTTTAGAAAACACGCTGGAGGACCACTTGGGGTCGTTTTGGAGCGGACTGAGGTGTGGATCTCCGGTAAGTAGTCCACTCCTAGTCCGCTCCAAGGTGCAGACGACCTCTGTGAGAGGATGCACTGCCCTGTTCTAATTGTCTGGTGTGGAAAGGGCCTGTGATTCACAGGGGTCTGTTCCCCTGTTGATCAGGAAGCAGCTGACTGACGGTTCCCCCCACCCCCACAAGGGGGAATTGTGACAGGGGTCATGTCCTATGTCGGCAGCCAGCCAAAGTTCATAGCTCTCCAAATAGAGTCTTTAGCAGTAGCCACAAAGTTTGTCAGCCAGTTACTATTTCAGCAGTCTGAGTCAGTAATAAATTCTGAGTGACACTCCAAAGTAGTATCCAGCAGCAATGTCAGCACATGAGACAAGGGTCAAAGTTTCCAGGAACATAAGTTATCTACACTGGCTGCAGTAAGTATTGTCCTGTTCATGTCTCTGTGCTGTTGGGGAGGATCTTGTCTGTGTTTGCACCTGAATGCTGGGACTGGGGCATGACAAGGCTTGTTTCTTGCATTGCGGATCATTCAGAGGAGGGGAGGGGAATGGCACCTAGCCGCTTCCCAAGTAACAAGGGGGCAAACCCCCATCAGCCACAGAGGCTGCTTCCTCATAAATGGGGTTGGGCCTGGATTCACTGCATAGCACTGTAACTTTAGTGTTTATGCATGAGTAAATCGTCAACAGGATTTTGGCC